>OW387024.1:36701302-37301302 GCA_936439885.1 Nowickia ferox | reverse complement strand
TGGCATCACTTTTTTAACTGGCGGCCATTTTGTCAGCTGTCAAGTGATTAATATTTAGTTTGGTTTGCCATTTCATCATGAATAGGTTGACAAAAGAACAACGCTTGCAAATCGTGCAAATTTATTTCGAAAATAATGGTTCAGTTCGCGAAGTTTACCGCAACTCCGTCCATTTTATGGTCGACATAATCGTCCATCAGAGCAATTAATTCGGTTAACCATGGATCGTTTTCGCACTACGTTTACTCTATGTGATAATACGCATCCGCAGAGACGTCGAACAGTGCGCACCGAAGAAACAATTGCCGCTGTAGAGCAAAGTGTTGAAGAGGACCCGAATGAATCGATTCGCCACCGTGCACAGCAATTGGAGCTTTGTCCATCAACTTTATGGAAGATTTTGCGCAAAGATCTTGGCTTGCGACCGTACAAGATCCAGCTTGTGCAAGAATTAAAGCCGCGAGACCATGCAATGCGTCGTGATTTTGGTGTATGGGCCGAAAATGAGATTGATCTCGATGCTGATTTTCATCGCAAAATTTTGTTCAGTGATGAGGCTCATTTTTGGTTGAATGGCTACGTCAACAAGCAAAATTGCCGCATTTGGAGTGAAGAGAATCCACATGAGACCCTTGAGACGCCATTACATCCACAAAAACTGACTGTTTGGTGTGCTCTATGGGCTGGTGGAGTCATTGGGCCATACTTCTTCCGAAATAATGCTGGAGAGTCAGTTACCGTTAATGGAGACAAGTATAGAGCCATGATAACCGACTATTTTGTTCCCGAATTGGATGGCAGGAATGTGGATGAGTTGTGGTTCCAACAAGACGGCGCTACATGCCACACAGCGCACGTCACAATCGATTTATTGAAGGAAACATTCGATGAGCGCATAATTTCGCGGAATGGACCTGTCAATTGGCCACCAAGATCGTGTGATTTGACACCATTGGATTATTTTCTTTGGGGATATGTGAAGTCGCTCGTCTACGCCAACAAACCAGAAACTTTAGGGACTTGGAAGCCAACATTCGTGGCGTTATTGCCAACATACGGCCCCATATGCTCGAAAAAGTGGTTGAAAATTGGACCTGTAGAATTGGCTTTATTCGAGCCAGCCGCGGCGGCCACATGCCCGAAATCATATTTAAACGTTAATGGCATAAAATTATCCTTCCAATAAAGCCAAATTGATGGACATTAAAACGATTTTCTTGTGTTTTATTTCAATTCGAAGTTCTATACCTCTAAAAAAACACCCTGTACTAATACAATTAATTATAAAAGAAAAAATAATCCGTTTTTATACTAACACTAGTTTTCAATATAATTTTTTGCAGTAATATAAGCTTTGTTTCTTACAATATCTAGAGTACTCCATAATTTTCTATAAAATTAATGACTGATTTATCCTTTTGATTATATGATTTATTAAATAGGGTCGCAATGTATAAAATCCTACAATAATGTTTTTTTAAACGTTGAGATACTACGCATATAAACTTTGCATACCGTATGTATTTTCTAATAGATTTCCGATTCACCAGTGATAACAACACAGAGCTAAAAAGATCGAGTAAATAAAATGCGAGCTTTTTTATTGCAAATACGATCTTATGTGCGATATCATTTATGCATACATTTTTATATTTTTTTTTTCATGCGTATATTTATTTATTGTATCTTCAAAAAATTCACTAACAATAAGTGTTCAAATCTTAAATCTAGATATAATAATTAGGCCCAACCAGTGTCAGGCATAAACTTAGTGATAGTCATCAATAATACATAAATATCGTATTAAGCACAAAAATATTTTCAAGCTGTTTCATCTGGAGTGCTGAGTATTAGAGCCATAGTGTCCCTCTTTTTTAAGCGGATGTGTCCAGTAAAATTCAAGATGTTACGAGCAAGTGGATTAAGATGAGACTCGAGTTTTGTTAAGTATTTGCCTGCGTATTTTTTAATTTCTTCAGTCACTAGTGGCATATTTAAATCACGATGTAAATTTGAATTTTTGATGTACCATAGAGCCGATGTTATTAGTCTTAAAATCTTGTTTTGCCTTCGTTGGATTCTCTCTATACTGGAAGCTGAAGCAGTGCCCCATAGCTGTATTATGTAGCACCATATAGGTTTCAAGAGCGACTTGTATATCAAGAGTTTACAATCTAGACTCAGCGTGGAATTTCTACCAAACAGCCAATGTACTTGAGTTAATTTTAGTTTCATTTGTGTTAGCTTAGGTTCAATGTGATGTTTTTATGTAAGCCGTCGGTCAAGGTGTATACCAAGGTATTTCACATGTGAGTGTTGAGGAACAATTTGATTATTTATTCTAATGGGAGAACAAGTATCTTTTCGTAGGGTAAATGTTATCTGAGCATACCTCTGTTCGTTTACTTTTATTTTCCATAAGTTCAGCCATAGTTTCAGCTGGGTAATATGTTCCTGAAGATATCGAGATGCCTCGTAAGAGTTTTCGTACATACTAAGGCAGGCTGTATCGTCGGCAGATGTAGATGTGTGGATTTTACTGCTCACAGGCATATCACAAGTCTAAATCAAATACAAACCTGGCCCCTGTATACTCCCATGTGACACACCGGATGTGATTGATTCGGGCAGCCTCATGAAGTCTCCTTCCACAACAGTGAACTTCCGGGCAAGAATATAAATTTGTAAAAGATGAAGAATGTTAATTGGTAGATATGTCTTCAATTTTAAAATTAGGCCTTCATGCCACACTTTATCAAATGCCTGAGAAACATAAATAAACAGGGCAGAACAATATTTCTTTTTTTCAAGTGTTCTTCTTATAAATTGAACCAATCTATGCATTTGTTCCATGGTGCTATGCTGACTTCTAAAACCAAATTGATGATCCGATATGCACGCATTATCAATTAGAATTGGGGTAAATTTTATCATGAGTAGCTTTTCGAAGAGCTTTGACATTGTTGACAGTAAACTTACTGGCCTGTATGATTCAGCGTTGGTAAGATATTTGCCCGGCTTTGGAATCATTTTGACTTTGTCAAGCTTCCATTGGTGTGGATAATACTCGAGTCGTAAAATGGCATTAAAAATGAACAACAGTATTCTAATTGCAATACGAGGCAACTTCATCAGCATCTGATTACTAATTTCATCAATACCCGGACCTTTATTTGGGTTGAGTTTAGCAATAATTTTTGTACATCACGCATCTTAAACTTCAAGGATCGACGGGGTAGAGCAACTACACACGGTAAATCAACAACGCCTGTGCATGTGTTTGGGGTAAATACGGATTTTAAATGCTCAGCAAATATGTTACCTTTTTCAGAGTCGCTTCTTGCCCAACCTCCGGTAGAAGTGCGCAGAGGTGGTTTAAACTCAACGGGTGTTTTAAGCTTTCTCGCAGCGCGCCACAAAGAGTATTTAGGTGCTGTTGTGACATCGAGGTTTTCCAGATAATTTTTAAGAGATGCAGTTGTTTCAGATGCAAGCATCTCTTCGAGTCGTTTAGTGCAGTCTTTAAACCAGATTTTATGTTGTGGTGATCTGTGTTGTTGCCATTCCCTTCTACCTCTTCTTTTTTCACATACGACACGTTCAACATCTGCAGAATAAATTATATTAAGCTCAGTCTGCGGGTGAGAGGTAGTAGCATGTTCAGTAGCCTGCTTAATATTTTCGTTCAGATTCGCAATGTTAGATTCAATATCATCGGATGTTCTTAGCATTATGTTTTCCGTGCAATGACTACTAAGATATTTTTTAATCTCAGCTAATTAACACGATTGATCATCTTCAGATATGGGTGAGGTAAATCACTTCTAAGTGAGTTACAGATTGTAACGATAGTCGGAGAGTGATCAGAGGAGAGATCTACGGAAGCTTCAACATGAACTAAATCCCTAGAAATATATTTTTCATGACTCCAAAATATATAACATCAGGAATTTTTTGTATGTCTGTAGGGCAGTAAGTGGGCTCTCCACTCGAAATGACGTCCAAGCCTATTTTTGAAATTGTGCAATAAGGTGTAATAAGGCGTGAACCCCAGAACGTATGCTTTGCATCGTAGTCTCCTGCTGCTACGAAACAAGGCCCAAGAGATTTGTAGAAATCCTCGTATTCATCCTCAGTGATTGAGAATCTTGGAGGGGAATAAATTGATGATATAACGGAATTTGTAAAAAAAAATTTAATACATATATTAGTAGCTTGTAAATGTTCTGCACAGATGTTATCAAGAATATAGTGGTTGAGTTTTGACTTTATTAAAATTTCTGATCCACCGCATGCTCTTCCTCTCGGGTATTTAGTATCATATAATGTGTAGCCATTCATTTTAAAAAGGCTTCTCGAAGTCAAATGAGTCTCAGAAACTAACATAACATCAATATTTTTTTCCGAAAGGAAGTGCTGGAGCTGATTTTTGTGTTGGCGAATGCCGTTTGCGTTCCAAAAGCATATTTTTAACGTGTTCATGGCTTGTTAATTAATGCTTGAAGCAGAGTATTCTGCATTCGCAGCATTCCTAGCATCGTGCTAGTCATATTTTTAGTAAAGTTGTTTATAGTTTGCACCAGATTATCAATAGTGGCTTCAAGGCGACTGAAATTAAAGCTTGTGTTAGCATTTGTTTAATTACTTGTTGGGGACACTTTCTGCGTGGGAATAAAATGTGTCTTAACAGCATTGGCAAACAATACACGTGAAGTAATTGGTTGGCTCGTTTGACGAAAAGAGGAGGAGTAATCGTTGTCTGATTGAGTTGGAGCTAATTTATGTTTTTGTCCCATAGTATGTTTAAAGAAGTAATATACAGGACATCCTCTGTTGTTAGCTGTGTGATTACCTCCACAAGTACTACATATTTTTCTGCTTGATCTTTCGGATTAGTACAGCTAGCAGCTTCGTGGAATTCACCGCAGATAACACAAACTGTAGTTAATTTGCAGTAAGTTTTTGTGTGTTTCATCAACTGTTATTTTGCGATATAAGAGATTTTAAGCCATAAATTGAATGGCCTCATTTTATATCTATTTAAAATGTTAGATACATGTTTTACCTTAATGCCCTTCAATAAGATCTGCAGGCCTTTAGCACTCTTAAGCTGTAAGTGAACAAACCTGTTTTATTTTTTTCAAATTCAGTAACCATTTTGCGAAAATATTTTTCTTCATAAATTTTAATTCTCGTTTCATCAATGTTATCACGTTTTATTGGACCTATGTGAAAATTATTCTCACCAATGACCGAAATTAATTTTTTAATAAGGACGTTTGAATTTTTTTTGTCTCAGATAGGTTGGTGGTGCTTTGGAAGTTTTGTTCGAGGATACATAGGGTTTGTCGATGTCATCTTGCAAAAATTTTAAAACGGGTTGAGGATTAGTAGAGGATGCGCTGTTATCCTTAGATATCTTTGGAGCAGATGAAATTTTAGAAGAATTTGGGCTTCGCCCAGGCTTTACCACAGTTATATATCTGTCCATTCCGACTGGGACCTTGGGTTTTGAGCTACTGTTATCTGTAGTGAAAACTAGGTTAAGTGATGAACACGAGCCCGAAGGGGATGATATCGCTGACTTATATGAAGAAGTACAAGGCAACGGTAGTGTTGACGAATCACTTGTTGGCATTTGACAAAGCGAAGTTAATAGCTGACGAAAAAGTGGAATTAGAAACTGAATACCATCAGATTTTTATTTTTATTGTTTTCATTAAGAGCTTCAGAACTCACAGTAAAATAGGCATTTCTGTTGTTAAAACTCACGTCATGACGCGTCACAATTTTTTGTATATAAGATACTCATATAGAGTTTTCCTCAATGTCACTCTGTTTGTCTTTTTTTTTGTTGTTGTTATTTCTTGCTACGTAGAAAATATTATTAAATCAGAAAAAGCTTATAAGGTCAATATGTATTACGAATATTTTTTAGTATGCTGTTTTTTTGCTTTGTATGTATGTAAGAAAAATACCGATATGACGTCTGTTCACTATGAAGGTTCAACAAGAACTCAGTCATGTGTATCCAATGGCTCGGAAGCAGTATGGCTACATAATGGGAATCAATGTCCGTCCGTACCATTAGCTCATGCAGTAACTTTGAAAGATACCTACGAAAACGAGAAATTACTGTTTAAAAACTTTCAGTACGATTTCTTTATGGAAAATATGTGCATTTAAAAAAAGTGGCTAGGAGCATTAACAAAATATTGTTGCATTTTTGTGAATTGGTCGCTTAGATCCCATGCGATTCCGGGATTAGAAAACACTGCAAATAAGCCTTTAGTTCACAAGCAAAAAATATTTGTCACAGCAGCGTGCATCAAATTAGGCTTAATAAACGATTCGGTATAATCTATGAAAGGAGATGGAAAGGCATTTAAGCATGTGAAAAGTATATTTCTATGTGTAAGTGAGACCAAATCGAAGGAATGCGTAGTTGTCCCAAATATGACAAATCTTTAAAGAATAGCTCAAATCTAAGTTGGTAAATAAAAAGAGAGAGGCATAGGTATGTTTCCAAGATGTATATCACAAATTTGTTGGAAATAGAAGGGATCCGAATTACGAAAAACTGGTACAAGAACTTCTTCTTTCATATCAACAACGCAGATCCAACGTGTCATTAAAAAAACTTACTGCTTTCGAATTTAGATTTCTTTGTGGTATCATATCTGGATAGCATGGTGAAAGGTTCTAACGAGATATTGCGCACATGGAAGGTAGGTATAGCGGCAAGTGGTTCCCAGAAATATCAACTGATTTCTGCTGTGAAACCAATTGTGAAACAGCTAATAAAACTTATAAAAGAAAGCGATTTACTAATTAGTAGTTGATTTTTTGTGTTATATATACTAGTGTTTGATTTCATTAAAGATTTTAATTTATATCATAGAAGCCATTTATGTGTAAGATTTCTTACTTCTATTATAATAAATACGTGTTTTATACTCCAATATCAGTATTTTATTTTATTGAAAATATCTCAAAAACTAGACGTGAGAGAAGATTTAGATTCAGCACACAAAACTGCATTAAAATCACATAATAAAGTTGTTGCTCCCGACTTTTTAATTTCTTGCAGAACAGTGTTCTAGACGACTCGTCATAACGCCATAGCCATATATGTAAATCATTTGAATTTTGGTTGGGTACACATACACTGAAATCTTGAGAATGTGTATATTGTTGTCATATGTCTTCAAATTGTGTCTGCAACATATACATATAGTCCATTTGTAACAAGCTCATTTATAAAAATTATCTTACAACAATTTTTATAATAATGAACTTTTTGAATAAACTTGTTTTTTAATCAAAAAAGCCTATGTTGTTCTTAAAACTCATGAGCTGGATATAGTTGCATGTAGAAGTTCTATTTTTGTCCGGCTCACATATTGTTCTTGTGGTTCTGAACCTAAATTTCCGACATTCGAGAATGTGCTTCTCGTAAACAGTCTGCTATCATTCGTTATTTGTTCCTGGGTTTTTGAGAAACTCTAACTCAATTATGTCTAAGTTTGGAACATCATGCTTTAATTGTATTTCAATTAGTAAGTTCCGGAGAAGCATTATAATATATCTATGTAATTTATAGGCAAACACGTTTTTGTAATCCCTTTTACGCCAGTACTACTGCACCGATTTTCAAAAATTTTACATCAGTGATGGAATTTATGGTACAATTGTACTTTTTTTTGGTACATTTTCGATATTGTTAGTACCGTGGTACTACAGCGACATACTTGGTACAATTTAAAAATCTCAGTGAAAGTCGGTCAATAGTCACAGTTTAAACTCTAGAGCACCTGCTCTATTTTCAATTATTACAGAAATAATTACTATTATTTAGTTATTGACGAAGGCACGCACTGTACTGTCCCGAAAACCCTGACAGTTGTTCGAATTTTTTGTGGTCAATGTCATGACATATTTTTGTGCATAAAATAGATCTGAGAGTATATTTGGAATATAGTCTCACATTTGTATACAAATGGATGTATTTGCCACATACTACGTTCGACATCGTTCGTTAGCTGCTGCTAAATATGAGAGATTTGAATAACCGCTTTTGCAATAGTAATAATTGAAGAGATTATTTAATAAATTTTCAAGATTATTTTAGAACAGACATTCATATAGTCTTTAAATATTCATAAAAAATCGCTCTCTCAAGACCCTCCTAATTATTATTTTACATTGTGTGACTTTGAGGCTAAATCAAAAAATGAAAGGATAACAATTCTTTCATCAGGTCTAAAACCCCTTTTTATTAGTGAACCATTTTGTTTACATATTCTTGGGGCCATTATTAGAACTTGCCGATAGTTAAAGGCAAGATTTTTTGGGACGGATAAATGGCTTAGCATTAAAAAACCTTTATTTATTATTTTTTATCTATCAAATATTATTATTATTTATAATAATAACAAACAAAAATTTAAGTTGTAATAATGCAAAGCAAATCGGGCAGACAAAATCCATGCCTTTAACTATCGACAAGTTGTAATAATGGCACTTAATAATATACATATATTCTGTGAATATAGAAATGCAATCGGAGAAGGCACGAATGCAAATATTTTTATCCAGATCAATATTTTTATTTCACTAAGTTTTGCCACATTTTTTAAAGAGATGGTTCTAGATCAATGTGATGTATCCAATGTGAACATTTCCAAAAATAACATACATATATATGAAACTTATTGTGATATGCAAGTTGATGTGTATACTTCAGCAAATAATATTGACAATGATACTATAAAAAATTTAAATCATATGCTGGAGCTTTTATTCACAATTTTGTAGTGTTCTAAGATCAAAGGTAGATTTTGATAATGAAGTCCTAGGATGGTTCGCTGTAAGTTTATTCTAGAAAATGTAATTTCCGGAAAAACAAATTCAATAGTATCGTTTCTGGTGAAAATGTTTCCATACACAGAAAAAAAAGATTTGTAAATACAATTAATTTATTTGTAAATACAATTAAAATATTGTTTAAAAAGGCACCTACAACGATTTTTGTAAATACAAATACGCATTTGTAACATAAGAAAATAAAATCAACTCAATTATTTCCAATTAAAATTATTGTGTTATTGACAATTGAGTTGTTTACAAAAAATAAATATTTTTAACAAATTTGTTTTTCAAATTCTAATGTGTTTCTTAATTAAACGCAATTGTAACATTAACAATGAGCATTGTTATTCCATTTTTTTGTTTTCTAATTAAACATTTTGACAAAAAAATTGTTTATTTTTCACAAAATAAAATAACTAAGGCCATTGTTATATTAACAATTACTTTTGCTGTTTTCAATTGTAGCTTTTAGCTAAATTACCAACAAACTAATATTTATGGCAATAAAATAAATCAACAAAAAAATTGTTTCCACTTAACGAAATAAATTGTTGCCATTTAACAATCTATTTTGTACCTTCTTTTTTTTTATTAAAATTATTAAAACCAAAAATTTTCAATTTTGTACCCCTTTATTTATTTTTCAGTCGACTTTGTCAATAAAATATCTTTTAACACTTCTGTGACTATGCAAATGATAATTTCTTTCTTTCATTTATTTATTTATTATACATATTTATTAAGGCTTACAATAAAAAAAATAATCTTATAATTCATTAATTTAATTGTGTGTAAGAAACTAAATGTGTAAAACAAACAAAAAATCAATATAAAAAAATTCACAATAAACCTGTTTACATAAATACATGTTTATTTATACAAACAACAAATATAATAATCTTTAATTTTAATTTTGTTTAGTTTAAAACTAAACCTAAAATAAAGTGAACTGTTTTATATCCAGATTTGGTTTTTATTTTTATGCCTTTTACCTCGATTTTTGTTAAAAGTGCTACAAGTGGCAAAAAACATTTATTACTACCATGAGTCTTTACATCACATGAATTTACAGAACAGGCTAAGAAAACTGTATCCAATTTTGACGATGTAGCAGGTAGACATGGAAAGCTGTAATAAACATTACACATAGCTTGTCTGGTTGCTTTGGGACCAATAGGATTGTTTATTCCAAAGTCATCTACATAAATAAAATATGGAATTTTTAATTTTTGTGGATACATTCTCGACTTTTGGCGCCACAAATCACCTTGTATAAAATTTACTAAATTTTTATTTTTCTTTATTATCTCCATATGGTCAAGAGTATTATCGAGAAAATCATTACATCCAAAAATTTTTTGAAACTGGAAATGAATTGTATGAATGTGGAATGGAAATTAGATCCATATCTATCATGTTTTTATTGAGAGTATAATTCGTTTTAACATCTCGAAATAAGTTTTGGATGTCATTGAAAACTTGATCTCTTTCTACATCGCAGTCCTCAATAGCATTTTGAGATATTATACTATCAAGGAATGACACTATTGGTGAAATTATATTTTCTTTAATATCTTTTTTAATTGTATTTATATCTGATTTGGATATATTATTGAAGGCGTGTAATTTAATTACAAATTTGGTGGCGTAATTACATAAAACTTCTAACTTTTCACTGTAAGCAACTTTCTTTACTTCATTTAAAGCATTAGAATCAATGTTTTCTGCATTAGATTCATTTGGAAGAATTTGCTGTACATTTTTTATTGTTTCTACATTTGTAATATTATTAATAGTAATATTACTATTAGCATTAGCTGCATATGTTTTAGAGATCGTTGCTATGTCTATGTCTTCGTGTTTAAAATGATTACAAACGTGCCTTTTAAACGAACGTTTGGTCATAAACTTTTGGTAACATTTATTTTCAAATTTACACTGATTACTTCTGGCGTTCCAACTGTTCGACAAAAATTTAAATGTTTAAAATATTCATTTGGGCAAACAAATAACTCATCACATAAAAAACAGCTCATATTAAATACCATTTTTTCCATTTATAATTAATAATTATTAATAACTTTTTTAGACACTCAAATGTAATAGAATTTTAATTCAATTTTCACTTTTATTGATTTTTCTGAAGTTGTTTCAAAGGTACATTAATAGCAACTGAAGCAGAAATTTTCATTATTTGTCCAGCAACCGAAGAAAAAATTCTTTATATGTATCTTTTTTTATTAACACCCAACAAACATAAAGATAAACATTTGAAATGAGTTGACTTGGCATCATTTTTACTTTCGGTATTGTTGCTTAGTAAGGAACGAAATGTATAATTGAAGTACATGCCTTTAATAATATATCCAAATCAGATATACTACATAAAAATATATATATTAATGAAAATATAATTTCACCAATATTGGCCAGGTGGGGGCGGATGAGTGCTTTCATTACATGTCGGCGTTGAATTTTAATTTATTAACGATAACGATATTTTTTTTATTTCGGTATCGGTATTACCGGTACATACCGTTATCAAGTTTAAAATACAGGTATATCGATGTTACTATTAAATTTATTAATTCAGATAGTGGACATATCGTCGGCTTAGAGTGTAAAAATTCTAAATCCACTTTTTATAAGATATGATGTTTTAATGCAGTTCGAAAGGGAATAGACATATTAATTTGAAGCTCTATACCTCGAAGAAACTTAATTTCTTAAGCTTTGCATAGAAACCCTTAACAGAATTTTGTCTCCTGTAAAATTTACACTCTAGGCCGACGATATGTATATATGAATGTACTTAGTAATGTGCGAATATTCGCATTTGAATATTCGGGTGTTTTTAGATATTTGTGTTTCTATTTTCCAAATGGAGACAGATACGATCAATTTTTAATAATTTTTATTTATTAAATTTGCAATAATTAAAAAAACGAAATCCAAAGATATATCTGCACCACAACTGTTTGCGTTTTTCAGTCGATCTTAAATCGAAAACGTTTTCCATCACATACCTGATTGATATTGTTTGAGAGTTACGGAAAGCAAACAAATTGATTCAAACATTTATCTTTGTAGATACTTTAAGATCGGACATGCGTGTTGGCTGGGTTGTGTGAAATATAATATACTATGTATTCATATACATACATATGTATGCAAGTACAGTTTAAAAATAAACTTTTTAAACATTACTGCTGCACTTCTACCAATGAGTAAACATAAGCATCAATAAAATGATGGAATACAAACTGGCTTTAGATATAAAAGTTAGCAATTTTTTTTTTTTTAACGAACACTTCTCTATAGGTAAGTTTATTTAGCAATCGAATAATTAAGTTATTTTCGGACCCAGCAAAAAAGACATGCAAAAGAAATAGTTAATGCATGGGTTCAATTTAGGTGCACAACGCAATATTTTAACACAGGCGTTTCATTGACGAGCATGGGTTCACATTTAACAAAACTGCTCGTCATTGAAATGAGTACTTAGAATCCATGAAAGTTCCCTGATTCGATGACAAAAAAAAGCATTGTCGCAAGCCAGGATACGAACCATGCGGTTATAACTGTCAAGACACACTTTTACCACCGAGCTATTGTACTCTTATTATTTGATGGAGATAAAACTTGTTTTATGACAATGTGTCAATATGTGGATTTAATTCCGTTTTTACATGCCTATTTCGGTGGATATTTATTTCAATAATTAATTTAATTGCCCAGTAATATTGCATGCGTTTTTGATGAGTTCAAAAACTATAGCTTTATTACGATTTGCGATGATCTTTAGAATGCATTCGAAGACACAAATTCTAAAGAAAGCACGAAACACTATTAAATTATGAACGCATTAATTTTTGTTGCTGGGGAAAATATTAATAAATGTATTATTTACTATGTTATACATACTTAGATGCAAACATTCATGTAGGTATTACATACATACTTAATTACATATATACATATGTACATAAGCACCTACGTATGTACATAGGTACATATGTATGTATGTAATTAAACTAAATTTTAGATTTTTAAATGAAGTGAAAAATGCCAACAATACAAAATGTGAATAAAACATTCGTTCTGAAAATAGAAGAACGTGAGTTCATATTCTCATCTCAACATTTATGTTTTCTTTTTCCTACATATTAAAAAATATTTCTTTCATATACTATAAAGGAGTTTTTCTGAAGAATTTTCGAAAATAATATAAAACAGATACCTACATATGTATGTAAGTATATGTACCTATTTGTATATTTTTTTTTTTAAAGGTATGTTCATATATACATACATATGTATGTACCTTCATCATTAATTGAACTCAGCTAGCAAATCAATCCCTGCCGATTGCCTTTATACAAACCACACCAGCTTAACTAAGCAGAAGTCAAGCCGAGGCAAAATAATCGGCGGCGGAGGCTGGGCAGTTTTTGGGTGGGCGGCGCGCCGACAAAATTTTCGGCGGCTCAACTTTTTAGTACAGTGATTCTAAGATAGCGTCTATACCTCATGTAATATCAAATATATTTCTATCAAGAAACGTCAAATTTTATAGCAGAGAATTATATTACGTGTGTACTGTAACTTTCACCAAGTCACGCGTATTCCAGAATAGACAACATTATTTGGAAAATCAATTTGCTTGATAGTTGCTACTTGTATTGACACTTTAGGTAAAGCATTTATATAACTGCCACCGTTGCAGCAAGAGTCAGACAGAATTTGTCGCAAGCACAACCAAATCGTGAATAAGGCTGTCGATGATACGAAAAAATTTACCATACCACGCAACAGTGTGTTCATTGCGGTCAATGACGGTTGGGCTACACAAGATTTGGACGCTCAAAAAGGTGTATTCGCGCATGGTGGCTGCCATAAGACAAGTCAAGTTTTTTTTATTAGATATGTACAAATCCCCAAAATATCTCCAACATTCTGCAAGGCTATTTGTTTTTGTTAGTATTTTTGACCCCTTTCAAATTGTTTTTTTATCACTGTTTGATAGTACTGCAAGTTTTTTTCAACGCCAATGGCTTCATATTCCGAGTATGAGGATTCTAACACATCATCCCCAGTGGATTTCAGGAAATACTCCTTAATGGAAGCTTGAGACAAATACCTTTCGATGGAAATGTATTTCGATATTTTTCCACTCATATAGAAGTGCTCAAATTTTCAACTCTGCCATACTATTTCATTTGGGAAAAACCGGCGGCAGAGTTTGAGCAGACACCAGCCGCCTACATCGGCTGCGGAGTTTGAGCCGATGCGAGCCGACAACATCGGCGGCTTCTGGATGGTTCAAAAATCAACCGGCGGCGGCGCGCCATCGGCTCAAAATCGACTGGCTTGTATCTCTGGCAGAAGTACTTTTTACTAAATTTGTTAAAAAGAAAACAAAAACAACACGAATGAAAGAAAATAGCAACAACAAGCACCATCAAACAAACAATCTTGTCCACTTTAAAATATTTATAAGAAATCCATGATATTTAGCAAGGGCCAGTGTTATCAGATTACGGGACTTATCCCCAAATCGGGGATTTTTTTTCAAAATGGGGATAAGAATTTTGGTTTGTGGATTGAGGAATTAATTGGGGATAACTTTTATGTTTTGGGGATCTTATAAGATTTTTTGGGGATTTGTATTTTACTTAATATTTATTTTTTTATTTATTTCTCGGAATATTTTAATTTCAACACATATTCCAATTGCTCTTTTTTTAGTTCATAAATAATATTAAACGATAAATGGTAACAATGAAGTCGTCTTTAACATTTGTTGCTAGCAAGATTTAAATAAGGTTTATTACAAGACAAACAGGTACTCGCATTGGGGAGATTGCTCATCAGCTAATTTTTTTTTATTCCTTACACATTTGTACTATATAACTTAAATAATTTAACAATTAGTTCTTTACCTTCTTTGATGCTTACAATTTTATATACAAATAACAAGCAACTTAAAAATGTTTTGGGCAGAAGCTTGTTCATATCAAGTTGCCGCTGGATCACGGCCGTTTAAATAATTGGTAGAGTATTGTATATATTAAATTTACTTTGTGTATAATCGAGCAACGCTTGCATTGAACGAGTTTTTTCGGCAATAGAGTCAATAAAAAATAAAATTAGAAACAAAATTCAGTGCTAAAATCTCTGTTATGAATTAATATACATTTTAAAAATAATTTAATTTGTTTTGACACTTCTGATCCATCTCCAGAAGTGGTAAAATTAGTATAAATTGCCTTTTGGGCAATTTTGGGGATAAAAATGTTAAAATTGGGGATGCAAGTCGAAAGAAATCTGGGAACCCTGGCAAAGGCTTACTTTTTTTTAACATACATATAGATACATATACAATACAGACATTAGCAAACGAATTTATATATTTACTTGGGCATATTTAGTTATCAACACAAAAACAAGGGTTTGGGATAGTTTCATTGTTGCCATTTTAGCATTTTCACTGTTAGATCTGGCATTTTATTAGTTAAATAGCAGTCAACTTTCAAAAAATTCTGCTAAATGCTTTCTGGCAGAATTTGTTGAAAATAAAAAATTTTAATTTCTTAAAAAAGGAGGATTTTTCTCATAAATGTACATGAATTGCAGGGTAAAAGTTTCCTGATGATATGCCCTAGCAAGAGTGAAATGCGCATAGGATCCAGCTAACCCTCCAATAATCAATTTCAATGTATTATTAATAAACAAATATTTTACTGAATAAGTAAAATAATAATTTGAGATTATTAGTGCGTTAAAAACAAAAAACACAAATTATACTGTTTGACAAAAATGAACTTTTAATTTGTCACATGAACTTTTTTGGTATTTTTTACTTTATTTTGACTTCCTAAGGTGGAAAACAGAGGTGGGAAAAATTTGACACCCATAGTTTTTTTTAGCAGGATTTTTATATTTCATCAAAAGTACTGATACTTTACATACAATTATACTTGATAATATGTTTTTTAAAACTAAAAGCTATGATTTTCTAGCGTATTTCACCTGAGGCTATTCTCTTGCTAGTGTTCAACAATAATCTGCCAACATTCGAGGATTCCATTTGCCCTGGTATCGCTTTTCCATGCTGGAAATATCCTGAGGGAACCTTTCGCCGTGTTTGTTGCTAACGTTTCCTATTGTCTCGGGAAAGAAATCGAGGTGGGAGTGTAGAAAGTATATTTTGAGTGACATATTACAACCCAATGCTTGATACGTCGAAAGTAGTTCTCCTATCAGATCTTAGTAGTAGGGAACTGCCAGTACGGCGTCAATTAAAATTGTTAAATTGTGGGCTGAAATTGTTAAATTGTGGCTGAAATTGTTAAATTGTGGGCTGAAATTGTGAAATTGTGGCTGAAATTGTTAAATTTTGCCTGAAATTTTAAAATTCTTGGAAATTTGTGAAATTTGATACCTACGTGTGTGTGTCCGTCCGCCCGTCTGTATTTTTTGTTTACATTAAGTGTTTTTTGTTTACATTAACTGTTTTTTGTTTATATTAAGTGTATGTATGTTTGTATGTATGTTTGTATGTATATATGACCGTGGGAACTTGTGCGCGGAATATTTTGTGGGAATACATTAAGGGGGTTTATATGTTTGAAGCTGTTATATGTATATGATTTTCTAATACCGACGGGATAACATCTTTATTTTTTTTTCTTACTATGGGAAAATAATGAAAATTAATTTTTTCAAATGCCGACGGGATAACATCTTTATTTTTTTCAAATGCCGACGGGAAAACATCTTTATTTTTTTCAAATGCCGGCGGGAAAACATGTTTATTTTTTTCAAATGCCGACGGAAAAATCATGGAAATAATTTTTCCTAATGCCGACGGAAAATTTGTGGGTGTGTCTAGCTGTAGGAATTGAAGTCTGGCTGTGATTGGTGGAGGGCGGGGTGTGTCTAGCTGTAAGAATTGAAGTCTGGCTGTGATTGGTGGAGGACGGGGTGTGTCTAGATTGTGAGACCTTAAGGCTGACCGTGTTTTGTAATATGTAACCGTGGGAATTCGGTGACGTATATGCTTGTTGGAATTTAAGCCAAGCTGTGCTTGGTGGGGGGGCGGGATGTATTTGAGGTAGATCGACTGGTGGAGGGTGGGGAGTTGTTGTAATATGTATCCGTGGGAATCTGTGTACATGTATGTATGTATGTCTGTAAGAGTTTAAGGCTGTCTGTGATTTATCAAAGGTAAGGTGAGAGTGTTCATGTAATACGTATCCGTGGGAATCTGTGTATATGTATGTTCGTAGTAGTTTAAGGCTGATTGTGATTTGAGGTGGGGGAGGGTTTTGTTGTGATAGATAGATAGATAGAATGTGCCTATGTGTACATGTCAGTATATATGTGTGTTTGTATATGTAGCAGTTTAAGTCTATCCTTGATTTGAGGTAGGCGGGGAGGTGTTATTGTAATATGTATCTATAGGAATTTGGGAGTTTATATGTTTGTAGAAATTTTTGTGCATGTATGTCAGTAGAAGTTTAAGGCTGATCGCGATTTGGATTGTTGAGATTGATCGATTGTATGTGACCTTGAGAATTTGTGTATGTATATCTGTAGAAAATTTAAGGCTTATCGTGATTTATGAGGGGCGAAGTGTTCATTAAATATATCATGATTAATGAGAGGTGAGGTGAAGGTGTTCATGTATATGTATACGTATTTGTGCGTATGTATGTCTATATGAGTTTAAGGCTGATCGTGATTGAGGTTGTGAGATTGATAGATTGTATGTTACCTTGAGATTTTGTGTATGTATATCTGTAAGAACTTTAGGCTGACTGTGTTTTGTGAGGGGAGGGGCGTTGTTGAAATAGGTGTAATTTTTCGTAGATGAATTTTAGTATGTGTGTGTGTGTGTGTATGTGATTTTCTCACCATAGTATTTATATGTACGTAGAAATAAATTGTTTCTCATATGAACATTTTTTGCTAGAAAATATTATCATATATCTGAACTTCCCTAATCCTAGTATGTTTTTCATATTGGAGGATGAGATTGCTTTATATTTTATCAAGCTTAAATTTGTCCAGTGTTAAAGTCTGTCGGTCAGAAATTTGTTTATATTTGTATAAATATTAATTTCAGATTTTGCAAAATTCTTGTGTACGATCGTGGTGATTGTTTTTTGTGTGTGTATGTGTGTATGTGCGATAGAGTTTGACTGGTCTGTGATAAGTTTGTTTATTTAAGTACATTTGTCTTCTTCGACTTTCGTCTTCAAGCGTCAATAGCTTGGAGAACGGTTTGTATGTTTTCATGATGTAGATATGTAAGTGTGATTGTTAAAATCCAATAAATACTTGAGCATGGGTAAGAAATTTGATAATATGTGTACATACATATGTACATATGGATCTACAAATTGATTTTATGAATGTATGTATGTACATACAAATAAGTCTGGGGCTCCCTGTTTAAATACATTTTTTTTTGTCATGTGCGGTCTTTTGTTGTTGCTGTTGTAAATATTCGTCAGGTCTTTTGTGTATAGATGTGAAATATATCCATAGTTTTTTTATTTGAAATTAAAAAAACGTTCTTTTAATTTTTAGATGCATTTTCTTAAAAGTTTGTGAGGAGTTTCTGTTTGAAGTAGAATTGAATTCCTCTCTAGTTTTAGTAACTATAGTATAAATATTTAATATATTTTATTTCCATTTGTTTAAAGTTGATGTAGCCTAATGCGTTAAATCTTCGTCAACATTAGAAATTTTTCGGTGTAAAATTTTTTCCAACTATCATCTTTTTTCTTCACCTTTTTCATATATTTTAGAACATCTTGCATTGGCTTTAAAAAATGACAAACGCTTTGAAATGAAACTGATTCAGCAGTCCAGCTTAGGTGATGATAGTTTTTTTGTTAACCACTTTGCTTCTCTCTCTCCTTTTTTATTGATAAACATTTAAAATCAAATGGTGGTTTTATAATGAAATTGTTATATTCATTATTGTTAAAAACATCCGCTACTTCTTTTTGTAATGAAAATCATTCGAAACCTTACTCGTATATTAAAACCATTTCTTCATTCATATTACTTAATTTATAAGACTTTCAGGACTTTCTATTATTCGATCATCAGTAAAAATGCAGTAGCTGAGGTCCTTGCTTACTGTTTCATATTAAATTTCTATATCAATTGAGCCGCTATTGAATAAAAGGAACTTTTATCTTAAACTTTAGTGCATTTGGAAGTGCATGAAATTCTTTCATATAATAGCTTTGTTGGAATCTTAGATAAGAGTACATATAATATAGAATTTCATAACGTTTATTTTTAATTTTTATGTTAAGATCATCATCATTTGGATATAAGACTGAATTTAAATGTACTTTTAAATTAGTTAAATCATAATGAGGAAACTTGTTTTCTTCTTGAATAGCGATCAACAGAAAACGAAATCGTTTTCTTACAATTTAGGTCTGGCCTCTCAACGGTTCCTCTAGTATACAAGATGACTTTCTATGTCATCATATCTGCCTACTCTTTGTCAGCGTTAAGGGACAATTAAATGTTAAAATTTTAATTCCTCAAATTGTGTTACTTCATACTGATAATATGTTTTCATTAATAAGGTATATGTTTATCTTATGAAGGTTACTCGCCTATGGCTTTTATTTGATGTTCTAGATGATTTTTTCTTTCTCATTTTATTAAATTTCAGCGTATTGTGTATATATTTCTGATATTTTTAAGTGCGCTTTATTTACCTGTCAGACAAAGTGTACGTATCAGTTGATCACTCAGTCTCTCTTTTTAATATTTTTTTTTTCTTTTAATGTATCACTACTATTTTTTCAGATTTTACTACTTGAAAAAGAGAATATTTGTATAATTTTTAAATGTATTCATATATACATATAGGTAAATATATGTATGTATGTATAGAGAAATTACTTTATCTACAAAGAAATACATGTTTAATAATCAACTATTCTAGAAAATCTATCTCAAATAATTCAGTTACCTCCACCATCAATTCACCTTCTGTGTTTTCATAGTATCAGAATCATTAGAATATCTATGTTTGAGAGAATTTTTACATCGAGTTTTTTCTACATGAGTTTTGCTGGTTGACCCCCTTGAAGTTATTGTTGACGTAGACTGGGTTGTATCACATTCAGATGTAATCATTTCTTACTTAAAAAAGATCCTCATCACCATCATCCATATCTGTATACATTTCATTCATGAGTTGGTTTGATCCAGATACAATTGCTGTCTACAGATTAATAATTAGAAACAAGTTTCTCATCACCTTCTAACAGATTTATATATTTTGCTAGCATGCATGCCTTAGCATGCTTCTATTGATAGTGAAGTGAGAGTCCGACATGTAGTGGTGTTTCAATTAAAAATCTATACTATTAGAATTTAAGATTTCGCTCTTTTTATTCTTTTACAAAGTAGATACATATTTATGTATTTCATTTAGCACAGAGTCATAAAATTTCTTTGCTTACAAAATTGTGTGACATTCTTTTAAATTTGCATGCTTAGGCATGCTTTCAATATTTTTTTCTGTAAATTTATTTGATACTCATACAGATACAGATATAAAGTAAGATCTGCTTACATTGCATTTTACAATTTATGTATGCTTCAACATGATTCCAGTTGAAGTCCATATTTATTCAGTAAGTTTGTTTGATACTAATTCATACACATATACATTCTTAAAGATTGGAAATCTAAGTCCAATTTATGTAGTTTATCTATATTTTCTAAAGATTAGATAGCTATAGAAATTAATACAGTAAAGATCTATTATAATAGCCCATGGGCATATTTTAAAATTGTGCTTGCTAGAGCTTTCGAAATGGAAAATGTACAATTTTCACTATAAAAAGTGATAATATTAGGTGTTACTGAATATTACACTGTGTTGTAATTTATTTTGAACACTTAAGTTTTCACAATATTTCATACAGCCCAACAAGTTTAGAGAATTTCCAGTATATTAAGTTAATTATCTTTCTTAAGACCTATCATTCCTTCAAAAATACAAACCAAACTAGATTTTTCCTGTTTAATTTTATTTTTTACTTTCATTAAATTTCAACATTTTATTCATCTTCAAATTATTATATTTAGCAGCTTTTTCTCATTTGTTGAGTTAACTTTAATCGGAAACATTTAAATAGTGAGATGAACTTTTATATTGTATGCGAGTACATTAAGTAATTCTTTGTATATTTCATTTATATGAACCATCATCACATAATTCCTTTGAAGGATCTATTAAATCATTTTACTATTGATGCTTTCATATTAAGTAATGTTTAATATTCTACATATGCATGAATTTTCCAGTGTCTATTAAAAAATTCTTTACAATCATCCATTTGTAAGCTTTTTGGTACTCATAACATTTCAAAAATATTTTCCACAGCCTAGGTTTTTTCGAATGCAACTTTTATTTTCAACGATATTGACCATAGAAACTTTGTGAATGAACCATTTACAGTCTACAATAATCAATAATTTCTATTTTCTGTAGAATAGTTTCCCATTTCACCTAAATCAGCTCCATAAAAGATCAACTATTCCTTTCATTACATATCTACAATGCACAAACAATTTTCGAGATTTATTATAGAGTTCGTCTACTAAATTTCTTTTTAAAGACATTGAGTTATTTTAAAGATTTTTTGGAGAGTGTTGTGATCTACTTGATGCACTTTCAGCTATTTATACTATCATGTAGTTCATTTTCCAATCTATAAATTTTATCGTTCAGCTCTTCAATTTGTTTTTTCAAAAGATGATTTGATTTTTAGTATGTATTTTATCAATTTTATAACTATCTTCTATCTCTAATTGTATTTCACGTTGTACTCTATCAATTTGCATTTTAATATATTCTTGAATTATATTAATTCCTTAAGCTATATTATTAATTTGTCCTATAGTTTATCGTTTGGAGTTTCCAGAAACAATTTACTGATAACATCATTCTCTGTCAGTGAATGATGATGATGATTAGTAGAAATTATATATTTTATATAGTTTTCAACATCAAATTTCTCATAGTATTTCCATGTTTTATTATCAATCATTAAAGAAAATAAAGCTACTATTAGGGCCTATATTTGACCATCAACTTGTATTTTATCTTCATTTAGTTTTAGGTTACTATCACCAAACTTTCATTCATTATTCAAATCTTGATGTGGGCCATAGTTTGTATCTAATTCAATTCTTCCTTCCAAGACTGATAAATGAGTATAAGTGTCTTCAGAATTGGAAGTCTATGAGTAAAAATCATCTTCATCATCCTCATCATCATTCTCAGTATTAGCATCATTAAATAAGATGATATCATCAAATATTGTTCCTTCTGAAAGTTTCTTTGGTGTACTTGTCTCTATATTGACTGATGGCTTTAAACTTGTATTATTTTCAGCTTCTATCTTGATTTTACTTTCTTCTTTCTTGCGAATTCTTTCAATATTTCTAGAACTATTTATGAATTCTTTGAGAGGTTCTGTTATAGGTTTAAATGTATCTTTTCTAGCTCACAAGTATCTATTTAACCAGTTTTTATACTACGAAGCTTTTTCTTCAAGACATTTCTTGTCATCACCAACTGTTTTAAAATTTTCTCATCCATATTTAGCAAATAAGAGGTATCAGCTATTAGATTAGGTATCAGCTATCAGATCAGGTTATCAGGTAACTGGTCTGGTTTTCAGATCAGCTTATCAGGACCTGGTCTGTTTTTCAGATCAGCTTATCATGACCTGGTCTGGTTTTCAGATCAGCCTATCAGGACCTGATCTGGTTTTCAGATCAGCTTAATAGGACCTGGTCTGGTTTTCAGATCAGCTTTTCAGGACCTGGTCTGGTTTTCAGATCAGCTTATCAGGACCTGGTCTGGTTTTCAGATCAGCTTATCAGGACCTGGTCTGGTTTTCAGATCAGCTTTTCAGGACCTGCTCTGGTTTTCAGATCAGCTTAATAGGACCTGGTCTGGTTTTCAGATCAGCTTATGAGGACCTGGTCTGGTTTTCAGATCAGCTTTTCAGGACCTGGTATGGTTTTCAGATCAGCTTATCTGATTCAGATTGGGTTATCAGTTTACAAGTAGCTGCCCATTTATAACATTTAGATGAATGCAGTTTAAGGTCAGATGAAAAACGAAAAAGTAAACTTTTATGTAGTCAAATTCTCTTTTTTTCTATAACGATCATCGTTCAATTCAATATCGTTGCTTATAATCAAAATCCATATTTATCCTTCCAACATGCTTTATATTTGTCTCATCTTACTTAAAAATTATAATTACATTATGTTTATCTAGTATCAAATGTTTGGTGATTCTGGTATAAGTTTGACATCAGCAGAATGCATCAACATTCTTATCTCACTCCATACAAAAATATGTTTCTCACATCTAACATCGTTAAATATCATATCGGAATTACTTTTAGCTTTGTTAGGAGAAATAACAGATTCAGTATCTATAAATGTGTATTATCCCATTCCTTTAATTAATGAAATTATGTAATATCTTTAAGTATCCATATTTGGGTTGATAGAGTAATTTTGAGTATTAATATGTAGATGTTTTAAAATTTTAGTTCATTAAGACTTTTTAGCAAGCCAATCATAACATATTATTTTTTATTTTATTTTTTTTTTTTTTTACAATTTGACAGACCAACTATTTTTGCGCAAATAAAATTTGATAGAGGGGGAACTATGACTTGTTTTAGAACTAACGTTTGATGAATCATCAAAATTTTGTACCATCCTATTTTTAGGTTGTTTCACTAACCACATTTGTGTAACTAAATGCATTTTATAAATATTATCTCTTATTAAAAAAATAAAATAATACAGCTATACGATATCAGAAAATATTTTCTGAAATCGTGTAGCTGCATTATTTTATTTATTTAATAAGAGATAATGATGTATACTCACATTCAAAACAACATAAAACTATCATTTGTTTTGATTATGAGTATACGTCAATATTTATTAAATGCAATTAGTTACACAAATGTGGTTAGTGAAACAAAGTATATTTTAACAGCCTTATTTATAAAAATTATTAAGACTTTATAAAGGCTTTTTTAGAAAATCTTTTTATGAAAATTTTTCTAAAAAAACCTTTATAAAGTCTTAATAATTTTTATAAATAAGACTGTAAGAGTTTAAAATCAGTATTTTTATGATAATACTGGTTTTAAACTCTTAAAATATACTTTGTTTTGACTATGAGTAGAGACCATTATCTCTTATATAGGAAAAATGAAATAATACAGCTATACGATACCAGAAAATATTTTCTGGTGTCATATAGCTGTATTATTTTATTTTTTCTAAATAAGAGACAATATTTATGAAATATTTCATAAATATTGGTGCATACTCATAGTCAAAACAACCTAAAAAAAGGATGGTACAAAATTTTGATGATTCATCAAACGTTAGTTCTAAAACAAGTCATAGTTCCCCCTCTATCAAATTTTATTTGCGCAAAAATAGTTGGTCTGTCAAATTGTAAAAAAAAAAAAAATAAAATAAAAAATAATATGTTATGATTGGCTTGCTAAAAAGTCTTAATGAACTAAAATTTTAAAACATCTACATATTAATACTCAAAATTACTCTATCAACCCAAATATGGATACTTAAAGATATTACATAATTTCATTAATTAAAGGAATGGGATAATACACATTTATAGATACTGAATCTGTTATTTCTCCTAACAAAGCTAAAAGTAATTCCGATATGATATTTAACGATGTTAGATGTGAGAAACATATTTTTGTATGGAGTGAGATAAGAATGTTGATGCATTCTGCTGATGTCAAACTTATACCAGAATCACCAAACATTTGATACTAGATAATCATAATGTAATTATAATTTTTAAGTAAGATGAGACAAATATAAAGCATGTTGGAAGGATAAATATGGATTTTGATTATAAGCAACGATATTGAATTGAACGATGATCGTTATAGAAAAAAAGAGAATTTGACTACATAAAAGTTTACTTTTTCGTTTTTCATCTGACCTTAAACTGCATTCATCTAAATGTTATAAATGGGCAGCTACTTGTAAACTGATAACCCAATCTGAATCAGATAAGCTGATCTGAAAACCATACCAGGTCCTGAAAAGCTGATCTGAAAACCAGACCAGGTCCTCATAAGCTGATCTGAAAACCAGACCAGGTCCTATTAAGCTGATCTGAAAACCAGACCAGGTCCTGAAAAGCTGATCTGAAAACCAGACCAGGTCCTGATAAGCTGATCTGAAAACCAGACCAGGTCCTGATAAGCTGATCTGAAAACCAGACCAGGTCCTGAAAAGCTGATCTGAAAACCAGACCAGGTCCTATTAAGCTGATCTGAAAACCAGATCAGGTCCTGATAGGCTGATCTGAAAACCAGACCAGGTCATGATAAGCTGATCTGAAAAACAGACCAGGTCCTGATAAGCTGATCTGAAAACCAGACCAGTTACCTGATAACCTGATCTGATAGCTGATACCTAATCTAATAGCTGATACCTCTTATTTGCTAAATATGGATGAGAAAATTTTAAAACAGTTGGTGATGACAAGAAATGTCTTGAAGAAAAAGCTTCGTAGTATAAAAACTGGTTAAATAGATACTTGTGAGCTAGAAAAGATACATTTAAACCTATAACAGAACCTCTCAAAGAATTCATAAATAGTTCTAGAAATATTGAAAGAATTCGCAAGAAAGAAGAAAGTAAAATCAAGATAGAAGCTGAAAATAATACAAGTTTAAAGCCATCAGTCAATATAGAGACAAGTACACCAAAGAAACTTTCAGAAGGAACAATATTTGATGATATCATCTTATTTAATGATGCTAATACTGAGAATGATGATGAGGATGATGAAGATGATTTTTACTCATAGACTTCCAATTCTGAAGACACTTATACTCATTTATCAGTCTTGGAAGGAAGAATTGAATTAGATACAAACTATGGCCCACATCAAGATTTGAATAATGAATGAAAGTTTGGTGATAGTAACCTAAAACTAAATGAAGATAAAATACAAGTTGATGGTCAAATATAGGCCCTAATAGTAGCTTTATTTTCTTTAATGATTGATAATAAAACATGGAAATACTATGAGAAATTTGATGTTGAAAACTATATAAAATATATAATTTCTACTAATCATCATCATCATTCACTGACAGAGAATGATGTTATCAGTAAATTGTTTCTGGAAACTCCAAACGATAAACTATAGGACAAATTAATAATATAGCTTAAGGAATTAATATAATTCAAGAATATATTAAAATGCAAATTGATAGAGTACAACGTGAAATACAATTAGAGATAGAAGATAGTTATAAAATTGATAAAATACATACTAAAAATCAAATCATCTTTTGAAAAAACAAATTGAAGAGCTGAACGATAAAATTTATAGATTGGAAAATGAACTACATGATAGTATAAATAGCTGAAAGTGCATCAAGTAGATCACAACACTCTCCAAAAAATCTTTAAAATAACTCAATGTCTTTAAAAAGAAATTTAGTAGACGAACTCTATAATAAATCTCGAAAATTGTTTGTGCATTGTAGATATGTAATGAAAGGAATAGTTGATCTTTTATGGAGCTGATTTAGGTGAAATGGGAAACTATTCTACAGAAAATAGAAATTATTGATTATTGTAGACTGTAAATGGTTCATTCACAAAGTTTCTATGGTCAATATCGTTGAAAATAAAAGTTGCATTCGAAAAAACCTAGGCTGTGGAAAATATTTTTGAAATGTTATGAGTACCAAAAAGCTTACAAATGGATGATTGTAAAGAATTTTTTAATAGACACTGGAAAATTCATGCATATGTAGAATATTAAACATTACTTAATATGAAAGCATCAATAGTAAAATGATTTAATAGATCCTTCAAAGGAATTATGTGATGATGGTTCATATAAATGAAATATACAAAGAATTACTTAATGTACTCGCATACAATATAAAAGTTCATCTCACTATTTAAATGTTTCCGATTAAAGTTAACTCAACAAATGAGAAAAAGCTGCTAAATATAATAATTTGAAGATGAATAAAATGTTGAAATTTAATGAAAGTAAAAAATAAAATTAAACAGGAAAAATCTAGTTTGGTTTGTATTTTTGAAGGAATGATAGGTCTTAAGAAAGATAATTAACTTAATATACTGGAAATTCTCTAAACTTGTTGGGCTGTATGAAATATTGTGAAAACTTAAGTGTTCAAAATAAATTACAACACAGTGTAATATTCAGTAACACCTAATATTATCACTTTTTATAGTGAAAATTGTACATTTTCCATTTCGAAAGCTCTAGCAAGCGCAATTTTAAAATATGCCCATGGGCTATTATAATAGATCTTTACTGTATTAATTTCTATAGCTATCTAATCTTTAGAAAATATAGATAAACTACATAAATTGGACTTAGATTTCCAATCTTTAAGAATGTATATGTGTATGAATTAGTATCAAACAAACTTACTGAATAAATATGGACTTCAACTGGAATCATGTTGAAGCATACATAAATTGTAAAATGCAATGTAAGCAGATCTTACTTTATATCTGTATCTGTATGAGTATCAAATAAATTTACAGAAAAAAATATTGAAAGCATGCCTAAGCATGCAAATTTAAAAGAATGTCACACAATTTTGTAAGCAAAGAAATTTTATGACTCTGTGCTAAATGAAATACATAAATATGTATCTACTTTGTAAAAGAATAAAAAGAGCGAAATCTTAAATTCTAATAGTATAGATTTTTAATTGAAACACCACTACATGTCGGACTCTCACTTCACTATCAATAGAAGCATGCTAAGGCATGCATGCTAGCAAAATATATAAATCTGTTAGAAGGTGATGAGAAACTTGTTTCTAATTATTAATCTGTAGACAGCAATTGTATCTGGATCAAACCAACTCATGAATGAAATGTATACAGATATGGATGATGGTGATGAGGATCTTTTTTAAGTAAGAAATGATTACATCTGAATGTGATACAACCCAGTCTACGTCAACAATAACTTCAAGGGGGTCAACCAGCAAAACTCATGTAGAAAAAACTCGATGTAAAAATTCTCTCAAACATAGATATTCTAATGATTCTGATACTATGAAAACACAGAAGGTGAATTGATGGTGGAGGTAACTGAATTATTTGAGATAGATTTTCTAGAATAGTTGATTATTAAACATGTATTTCTTTGTAGATAAAGTAATTTCTCTATACATACATACATATATTTACCTATATGTATATATGAATACATTTAAAAATTATACAAATATTCTCTTTTTCAAGTAGTAAAATCTGAAAAAATAGTAGTGATACATTAAAAGAAAAAAAAAATATTAAAAAGAGAGACTGAGTGATCAACTGATACGTACACTTTGTCTGACAGGTAAATAAAGCGCACTTAAAAATATCAGAAATATATACACAATACGCTGAAATTTAATAAAATGAGAAAGAAAAAATCATCTAGAACATCAAATAAAAGCCATAGGCGAGTAACCTTCATAAGATAAACATATACCTTATTAATGAAAACATATTATCAGTATGAAGTAACACAATTTGAGGAATTAAAATTTTAACATTTAATTGTCCCTTAACGCTGACAAAGAGTAGGCAGATATGATGACATAGAAAGTCATCTTGTATACTAGAGGAACCGTTGAGAGGCCAGACCTAAATTGTAAGAAAACGATTTCGTTTTCTGTTGATCGCTATTCAAGAAGAAAACAAGTTTCCTCATTATGATTTAACTAATTTAAAAGTACATTTAAATTCAGTCTTATATCCAAATGATGATGATCTTAACATAAAAATTAAAAATAAACGTTATGAAATTCTATATTATATGTACTCTTATCTAAGATTCCAACAAAGCTATTATATGAAAGAATTTCATGCACTTCCAAATGCACTAAAGTTTAAGATAAAAGTTCCTTTTATTCAATAGCGGCTCAATTGATATAGAAATTTAATATGAAACAGTAAGCAAGGACCTCAGCTACTGCATTTTTACTGATGATCGAATAATAGAAAGTCCTGAAAGTCTTATAAATTAAGTAATATGAATGAAGAAATGGTTTTAATATACGAGTAAGGTTTCGAATGATTTTCATTACAAAAAGAAGTAGCGGATGTTTTTAACAATAATGAATATAACAATTTCATTATAAAACCACCATTTGATTTTAAATGTTTATCAATAAAAAAGGAGAGAGAGAAGCAAAGTGGTTAACAAAAAAACTATCATCACCTAAGCTGGACTGCTGAATCAGTTTCATTTCAAAGCGTTTGTCATTTTTTAAAGCCAATGCAAGATGTTCTAAAATATATGAAAAAGGTGAAGAAAAAAGATGATAGTTGGAAAAAATTTTACACCGAAAAATTTCTAATGTTGACGAAGATTTAACGCATTAGGCTACATCAACTTTAAACAAATGGAAATAAAATATATTAAATATTTATACTATAGTTACTAAAACTAGAGAGGAATTCAATTCTACTTCAAACAGAAACTCCTCACAAACTTTTAAGAAAATGCATCTAAAAATTAAAAGAACGTTTTTTTAATTTCAAATAAAAAAACTATGGATATATTTCACATCTATACACAAAAGACCTGACGAATATTTACAACAGCAACAACAAAAGACCGCACATGACAAAAAAAAATGTATTTAAACAGGGAGCCCCAGACTTATTTGTATGTACATACATACATTCATAAAATCAATTTGTAGATCCATATGTACATATGTATGTACACATATTATCAAATTTCTTACCCATGCTCAAGTATTTATTGGATTTTAACAATCACACTTACATATCTACATCATGAAAACATACAAACCGTTCTCCAAGCTATTGACGCTTGAAGACGAAAGTCGAAGAAGACAAATGTACTTAAATAAACAAACTTATCACAGACCAGTCAAACTCTATCGCACATACACACATACACACACAAAAAACAATCACCACGATCGTACACAAGAATTTTGCAAAATCTGAAATTAATATTTATACAAATATAAACAAATTTCTGACCGACAGACTTTAACACTGGACAAATTTAAGCTTGATAAAATATAAAGCAATCTCATCCTCCAATATGAAAAACATACTAGGATTAGGGAAGTTCAGATATATGATAATATTTTCTAGCAAAAAATGTTCATATGAGAAACAATTTATTTCTACGTACATATAAATACTATGGTGAGAAAATCACATACACACACACACACACATACTAAAATTCATCTACGAAAAATTACACCTATTTCAACAACGCCCCTCCCCTCACAAAACACAGTCAGCCTAAAGTTCTTACAGATATACATACACAAAATCTCAAGGTAACATACAATCTATCAATCTCACAACCTCAATCACGATCAGCCTTAAACTCATATAGACATACATACGCACAAATACGTATACATATACATGAACACCTTCACCTCACCTCTCATTAATCATGATATATTTAATGAACACTTCGCCCCTCATAAATCACGATAAGCCTTAAATTTTCTACAGATATACATACACAAATTCTCAAGGTCACATACAATCGATCAATCTCAACAATCCAAATCGCGATCAGCCTTAAACTTCTACTGACATACATGCACAAAAATTTCTACAAACATATAAACTCCCAAATTCCTATAGATACATATTACAATAACACCTCCCCGCCTACCTCAAATCAAGGATAGACTTAAACTGCTACATATACAAACACACATATATACTGACATGTACACATAGGCACATTCTATCTATCTATCTATCACAACAAAACCCTCCCCCACCTCAAATCACAATCAGCCTTAAACTACTACGAACATACATATACACAGATTCCCACGGATACGTATTACATGAACACTCTCACCTTACCTTTGATAAATCACAGACAGCCTTAAACTCTTACAGACATACATACATACATGTACACAGATTCCCACGGATACATATTACAACAACTCCCCACCCTCCACCAGTCGATCTACCTCAAATACATCCCGCCCCCCCACCAAGCACAGCTTGGCTTAAATTCCAACAAGCATATACGTCACCGAATTCCCACGGTTACATATTACAAAACACGGTCAGCCTTAAGGTCTCACAATCTAGACACACCCCGTCCTCCACCAATCACAGCCAGACTTCAATTCTTACAGCTAGACACACCCCGCCCTCCACCAATCACAGCCAGACTTCAATTCCTACAGCTAGACACACCCACAAATTTTCCGTCGGCATTAGGAAAAATTATTTCCATGATTTTTCCGTCGGCATTTGAAAAAAATAAACATGTTTTCCCGCCGGCATTTGAAAAAAATAAAGATGTTTTCCCGTCGGCATTTGAAAAAAATAAAGATGTTATCCCGTCGGCATTTGAAAAAATTAATTTTCATTATTTTCCCATAGTAAGAAAAAAAAATAAAGATGTTATCCCGTCGGTATTAGAAAATCATATACATATAACAGCTTCAAACATATAAACCCCCTTAATGTATTCCCACAAAATATTCCGCGCACAAGTTCCCACGGTCATATATACATACAAACATACATACAAACATACATACACTTAATATAAACAAAAAACAGTTAATGTAAACAAAAAACACTTAATGTAAACAAAAAATACAGACGGGCGGACGGACACACACACGTAGGTATCAAATTTCACAAATTTCCAAGAATTTTAAAATTTCAGGCAAAATTTAACAATTTCAGCCACAATTTCACAATTTCAGCCCACAATTTAACAATTTCAGCCACAATTTAACAATTTCAGCCCACAATTTAACAATTTTAATTGACGCCGTACTGGCAGTTCCCTACTACTGATCTTTGTAGTTACTTGCTTTGTGGTTTCCCAAAATATTTTGTGCGACATATTTAAAGCTTTTCCAAGCAGATTTCTCTACCAAACTTAACTTTTATTCGAATTTGTTATCCTTTAACAATTCCTTGATCTGAGGTCCGACGAAAATTCCTTTCTTTATTTTTGCGTCACTAACTTTAGGAAACTTTTCTCTCAAGTACGTAAAACCTGAGTCATTCGTCGCTGACTTTTGAAAGTTAGCTCACCACATATGTAACAAAAAGATTTATGATGATTGATGCACTTCCTTTGCATGTTGAGAAAATAACAACGTTTTGCTAAGCTCAAAATATTACTCTTTTTTAAATGAAAATTTTATGCAATTAAACAGTACGTACAGTAGTATTAACGTAAAATAAGGTAAAATCATAGCTGGATGACACAACAAATCTGTGCGTTGTAGAAACAAATTAGTTTGTGTTTTGCAATGAGGGTATATAGTAAAGTAATAATTAGCATACATAATCCGTGTAGCAAAAACCTTGTTGATCAGTGTTATTAACTATTTTATGTTTGTATGTGCTATAAAAATACATCTAAATACTAATGAGTTTGTATAAACATGAAATTCAAAGCTATTTCAATAATTTTTTTCTACATTTAAATCTAGCATTATACTTTTCTTCTGTAGAACATTTTAGCAGAATGTTTTGACCGATTTAACATTCTCTCATCAGCAATTTCTGGCAACACTGGATAGTTTGCTACTTCAAGTGTAGATATGTATATGTATTTACAACATAGATGATCAAAAATAAAAATGAGATGTATTAGCGTTCGCTCTCGCAACCCTAACTCCCAGCAAACATATTGGCAAACACCTAAAACAAATTTCATAATGATATGAATAAAAATGTATTTTCAAAACGTTTTCATTTCCAGTCTTAAATATTTTGTAGCATAAAAGGCATTGAATGTTATGAAAAGCATCATTTATCATAAAATACCCTTCACATCTCATTTCGTATACGTGTAGCTTTTATTATACCCTTCACCAAAAATGGTAAAGGGTATATATAGGTTTGTCCAGATTTTTGTAACTTCTACAATATTCATTTCCGGCGAAATAAAGTTAGTTATTCTGGATCCTTATGAATAGGAGATGAAAAAAAGACATGTCCGTCTGACCGTCTGCATGTACGGATTTTCTATGTGTTGCTTGAAAGTGATTGTATGAAGCTGCTAAAAGAGTTAGAGAGCTCGGAATTGGACTGAATCGACCGCATTTGTCTTGGCACGATTGGTATTGAAAATCAGCAAAAATAAAGAATCGGTTCTTGCATTTTCTATATATAAAGTTTTATCACACATTTTTTACAAATCTACCAAAAAAGTTGCCGTGCATAGAACCAACAATATTTAATTCTGTTACTAACCTCACTAGCTACTCCACCGCTGAAGCTTGCTTGAATTTACTTTATATTTACTTTACTTAAACATTTTCTTTAACAAGCATTATTTCGTATTAAACCCCTTTTTGTCACCATTACATAGACATTGCCTTATGGTGTTTTTGCTTGGCACATGCTTTTTCGTAGGCATGCATATGAATTGATGTGTATAACAATCAGTAGAGTCATGCAAAAAACTGTATGTTTATATGGATGTATGTATAAATATAGGCTACCATGAAGACCATTCACTCGTACAAACACACATATGTATATATATGCATAAGAGTGTTCATATGAACAACTACAACAACAACAATACGCTACAAATAGTATTGAAAGAAGAATATCCAATTGTTTGTACGTGTGTATGTAGTCAACTCTACGCACAGCAACAATATGCTAGCAAACGTATTGAAGGAAGAATATTAAGTTGTTTGTGGTAAGAAATGGGATTTTTTTTTGTATACAAATAAAGTATTGTGCTAATTAATGCGTGTTGATAAAATATATAAAATATATGTATGTGCGCTTAATTATGAAAGTGGTCTAAGTCATATATTTCTTTCATCGAGATATTTAATAGATTACATTTGAAGAAATTAAAAAAATATTTTTATATTATGCAACATTTTAACTTATAGTTGTACTAGTGTCGATTAATAGAAGTTTATTTAATATTTATTAAATATTTTTTCAAGTTTTTTAGAGATTTATTTCATATTTCGATGCAGAAATATATGCATATGACTTAGACCACTTTCATAATTAAGGGCACATACGTATGTATGATTGTAAATACGTATGTATGTATATTCAATGTGCCCAAGTATACATACATGCATATGTATATGTATAAATTCGTTTGCTATGTCGGTATAATGTAAATAAGCGCTTGTTAAAGAGCATTGGTTTTTTATAAATATTTCAAAGGGGATAGGATTGTGTTTGATTTGCTTGTTTGTTTTCTGAATATAATATATATGTATGTAATAAAATGCATAAGATTTAAAGGCTAACGTGGTTAATAAGTAAGAAGTCGGTTTGTCATAACTTCTATGCTGAGTTTCTTCGAACTTAGTTGAAAAATTTTTTTCAATATATTTTTGGAAAAAAATTAATCAGGGACAAAAAATAATAATTATTGTTGAATTTTCATAGAAAAAAGGCAAAACTACATACAAGGAAGCATCAAACAAAGTGGACAATCACACCATTTTAATTATTCTAAACTATTTTCTAAGCTCCAATTTTAAAATTATAATTTTTATTTTTTAGGCAGAAATAATTGTTATTTCCTGATTTTTATATTTTAACTGGAAATAATTGTTATTTTCTGATTTTTGTTTTTTCCAGCAGAAATAATTGTTAGTGCTTTCGTTCTGCTAGTGTTTGTCAGAATATTTACAATTAACTTTGGTGTTATTTGTTCCTTAAAAATTATCACATGTAATTTGGCTTAAAGAGAGATACGAACTGTAGTCTACTGAAATAATAATTATAGAAATAATTATTTTCCGATTTTTATTTTTTCGAGAATAAATAAAAATCAATTTGTGATTTCTACTTTTTCGAACAGAAATTAAATTAAGTTACATTGTGGGAAAAAATACATATACCTACATACATATGTACATACTTTGAACTTATAGGTACATATACGATATACCTAACTACTACGACAGGATCAACGTGTGGATATTCCGTAGCCAAAAAACGTGGTAGCCGCCCAAAGCTGCGAACCGCTATTTTTCACACTTTTTTGATATGGCTGTCAAATGAAAGGGATTTTCCAATGGAAAAATCATGGTGGAATCATGCTGAAAATTTTAACTCATTTACTGATATCTGGCGTTGTTTTATTAAAAACAAATACACATTTTTAACCCTTATACCTACTTATGCATATTTTGGTCACATGCATATATGTATTCCAGGTTCACCCAATTTAATTCAAAAATTTTAAAGTGTGTACATACATATTTACAAAATTTCGGTACTTTGTACACACAGCGATACAATTAAACAATTATTTCAACACTTGTACAGGGTGGGCCAAAGTTACCATGGGGCTTAAAAGTTTATTAACTTTTTAGTTTATTATTTTTTTTTTTATTTTGACACGTATGTACATATTTATTAAGTTGAACATTTCATGCATAACTAATAGACAATTTTATGGAATCCAACATTATTGGAAACAGTTTAAATCAATAAATACATGTCTGAATCAAACAGTTTTTCCGTAGTAATTACTGGTTACGCTTTTTTTTGGCACATGGCACACAAGAAATGCCAGATGCAAAATCAGCCTTACAAACTGCAAGAAATGAGCCAGATGGATCACACTAATCTCCAAAGTCTGATTCATTTTCATATATTTTTCCATGAACATAATATATGCTACATGTGATGAAAATTGTGCGCTTAAAAATATAAACTATTTTATATAAATAAGGCAATTGTTTTAAAAATTAAGCCTTGCAATTATTTATGTATAGATATTTATTAGCGCAATATTGACTTCGGTGTGAATCGATATACTTATATATCTATTTGCAATTGTACAACAATAAAGCATGTGTTCGTCCCCTACAATTAAAAAATCGGCAACATTTGGTTTACGTAGATTATTTGCAAGAAAATTGCATGAACACTTCTCCTAGTTTGTTTATATTTTTTCTTTCGATATGTGTATACATATGTACATACATACACATGTTTGCAAATACCAATTTTATACTTGTACGATTTTTACCCAGCGAGAAAAATAAAGAGCAAGGATACCTTCTAGAAGGCCTTTGTACTCCTTCTTTTGGATGTACAAGGTCTACTCGCTCCATTCCACTCTTATATCATTTTTGCCTTTCCATTTCGCCTCTTTTGCCAGCAATTCTGTCTTCAAATTAATCGATTTTACTTTTGGTTTGGTAAAAATACACGCAAAAAATTTTACTCCTCTTCCCCCTTTTCATAGAAGGGAATGTGGAATGTGTATCTTATCTTTTATGCAAAAGAGTCGCGGCCTTCTCTAAGGCATTCTTTAGCAGTTAGATAAAAATAGTAATTGATTTAATAAGGCCTGAAGTAACAAGATATTCTGAGTTTTCCCGCTGGGTAGTAACGTGCTCGCTTTGTATCAAAGTAGTGGTTGGCGTATACATTGTACATGCATACAATTATAAATACATTACATCTCTACACTTGAAGTAGCAAACTATCCAGTGTTGCCAGAAAATGCTGATGAGAGAATGTTAAATCGGTCAAAAAATTCTGGTAAAATGTTCTACAGAAGAAAAGTATAATGCTAGATTTAAATGTAGAAAAAATTATTGAAATAGCTTTGAATTTCATGTTTATACAAACTCATTAGTATTTACATGTATTTTTATAGCACATACAAACATAAAATAGTTAATGATTGTGATTTTTTTTTAAATGTTATAATAACGTTAAAAAAAGTTTTAACGCACTAATAATCTCAAATTATTATTTTACTTATTCAGTAAAATATTTGTTTATTAAAAATACGTATGTACATTGAAATTGATTATTGAATGGTTAGCTGGATCATATGCGCATTTCACTGTAGATCATCAGGGAACCTTTACCCTGCAATAAATACATGTACATTTATGAGAAAAATCCTCCATACAGAAGAATTTTTTTAAGAAATTAAAATTTTATATTTTCAACAAATTCTGCAAGAAAGCATTTAGCAGAATTTTTTGCAAGTTGAATGCTGTTTAACTAATGAAAATGCAAGATCTAGGAGTGAAAATGCTAAAATGGCAACAATGAAACTATCCCAAACGCTTTTTGCTGTCATTGTGGATTATTAGTGCGTTAAAAACTTTTAAACGTAATTGCAACATTTCCTATAAAAATACCTGTAAATACTAATGAGTTTGTATAAACATGAAATTCAAAGCTATTTCAATAATTTTTTCTACATTTAAATCTAGCATTATACTTTTCTTCTATAGAACATTTTAGCAGAATTTTTTGACCGATTTAGCATTATCTCACCATAATTTTCTGGCAACACTGGTTGTTATGTTGAGAACTTATGGATTTTTTTTTAAAGACATGTTGATACATACATACGAGTACATATACATATGTATATAAATATGCACAAGTAAATATAAATTCGTTTGCTAATGTCTGTATTGTTTATGTATCTATATGTATGTTAAAAAAAGTAAATCCCTTGCTAAAGATCATGGATTTCTTATAAATATTTTAAAGCGGACAAGATTGTTTGTTTGATGGTGCTTGTTGTTGTTGGTATTTTCTTTCATTCATGTGTTATTTTTTTTTTAAATAAATTTAGTAAAAAGTACTTCTACTTAATTTAAGTGGTGTTTGTGTATAGGCAATCGGCAGGGATTGATTCACTGGCTGAGTTCAATTAATGATGAAGGTACTTATGAACATACATACATATGTATATATTATTATTATTTTCTAAAATTCTTCAGAAAAACTCCTTTATAGTATATATGTACATACATATGTATGTATGTAAATAGATACATATATATATGTATGTATGTTGTAGTATATGAAAGAAATATTTTTTAATATGTAGGAAAAAACATAAAGGTTGAGATGAGAATATGAACTCACGTTCTTCTATTTTTAGAACGAATGTTTGATTCACATTTTGTTTTATTGGCATTTTGCACTTATTTTAAAGCTCTAAAACTTGGTTTAATTACATACATACATACATATGTATGTACCTATGTAGGTGCTTATGTACATACATATGTATATATGTAAATAAGTATGTATGTAATACCTACATGAATGTTTGTATCTAAGTACTCGTATGTATACCTATCATTGCAAATGATAAATTTATTAATGTTTTCCCCAGCAAAAAAAATTAATGCGTTCAAGATTTAATAGTGTTTCATGCTTTCTTTAGCATTTGTGTCTTCGAATGCATTCTAAAGTTCATCGCAAATCGTAATAAAGCTATAGTTTTTGAACTCATCAATAACGCATGCAATATTACTGGGTAATTAACATTGGAATAAATATCCACACGAAATAGGCATGTATGTAAAAACAGAATTAAATCAACGCTTTGACACATTGTCATAAAACAAGTTTTATCTCCACTAAATAATAAGAGTGCAATAGCTCGGTGGTAGAGAGTGTGTCTTGACAGTCTTAACAGCGAGGTTCGTATCCTGGCTGCGACAAGGTTTTTTTTTTGTTTTGTGAAAAACGTCATCGAATCAGGGAACTTTTATGGGTTCTAAGCACTCATTCAATGAAGAGCAGTTTTGTTAAATGTGAACCCATGGTCGCCAGTGACACGCCTGTGTTAAAATCTTGCGTTTTGCACCTGAATTGAACCCATGCATTAACTATTTCTTTTGCATGTCTTTTTTGCTGGGTCCGAAAATAACTTAATTATTCGATTGCTAAATAAACTTACCAAGGAGAAGTGTTGGGTTTTCAAAAAAAAAAATAAAAAATTGATAACTTTTATATCTAAAGCCAGTTTGTATTCCTGCATTTTATTGGTAGATCTGCAGCAGTAATGTTTAAAAAGTTTATTTTTAATTTAAATTTTCTTAGGTATTATAAGAAATTTCAACGGAACATAGTAGGCTAGTAAGTTATTTGCAACTTAACAAGCTACATATGTACATATCGCTCATTTTCTAAAAACAAAAACATTATATATGTATATCAAAAAATGGGATTTTTGGGTTAATGATGCAAAATCCTCATATTGGTATTCATATTGTGTAAAAATTTCATACCATATATTGTATACTTAACTATCGAGAGACAAATAAAATTATCATTTTCCATTAAGTTGTGTGCAAATTGAAAACTTTAAAGTTTAAAATAAACTAGTTTTTTTTATTTAATAAACGAGCGATATGTATGACATTATATTGAGGGGTAACAAAAACTTTTTTTGAAGTGAGTCGCTCCAATGTACATATTTTAAAAAATTTATCGGAAGAGTAAATGAAAAAAGTTTTATAAACTAAAATAAATTGTGTATATGTATATAAAAACACATATTTTTTAACCCTTATACCCATGCATATTGCTGCAAAGTGCCTATATTTCAGTTTCACTTGACTTAATTCATACGGGCCTGTTCTGCAAATCACGACATGTAAAAACACGATGATTTTAAAAAATTAATGAAAGCTAAATAATTGCTTTTTTAAATTGCACGATTGAAAGCGTTGGAAGTTGGAAGAAAATATTCTATTATAAATGCCAAAAACTTAAAATACAATAAAAACCCACTATCAGGGCAGCTATTAGTGGTATACTTTTGAAATCACGTGATTTGAAATCACCATGATTTTCAGCACAGGCCAGATAAATTTGAAAGTATGTATTTATACAAGTTCGCTTTTGAGCACACACAGTCATGTTAACAAGGCAAGCGTCAGTTATAGAATATATTGTGCGCAAGATGCATTTAAAATGCAGTTTTGCGCTGAATATTGCAGTTTAATTGGTAATAGATACGAAAGTTTTCTCATAAAATTCCGCATGTCTACGTATCTACATATATACACATACGTACAGATGCACGCATGTCTTTTCTCTACATTTTATGATTTGTGAAGGGTATATAAGATTCGGCACAACCGAATATAGCACTCTTACTTGTTTTTTTTTACTTTGTTTTTTGTGTGTTCAATTGTAATTGAATCGTGTGTGTTTACTGTGCTTTGTTCAACAAAAACCAACAACAATGCTTAATAAATTCCTGAAAAAAATGACGATACTCCGACGCATGTGTTTTCGTCGCTTGCTCAACCATAGACTAAGAATTAGACGCGACACCGGCGAATCCAAGAGAATTCGCTTTACTACGATTTTGCGGTAGAGATGGCAACTATGACTATTTTCTATTTCTTTCTCTATCGCACCATGTTGGTAAAATGACATTTAGTTATTTACCAAATAAAAATTTTCTTGGCAGGAATTGGCGCAAAGTGGATAAAAAGTGAAATTGCGCCAAAATCCTTGCCAAAGTTGGTCATTTGTGGACAAAATTTGGTAGATTGTTTTGTCCACATATTACCAACAGTGAGAAAACTGAACAAAACAAAAGTGATAGTTAAAAAACATGAATTTACTGGGAGCATCACACAGCAAAATTGAAAATGTAAGTATATATTTATTTTTTCTTTTAGTTATTTATAATAGATTTTAATAAAATATACTTATTTTCAAGGAGCCACAGATGCACTATGGATTGTTCTACAGGATAGAAGCTGAATTTGTTCCCGAGAGAGCCAACTAAGTAAGTAATTTTTATGAAAACTGTGCCAAGTGAATTTTTTAAAGTGGATTTTATGAGTTGAATTTTGTACATTGGAAGGGACAATGATGATCTTGTCCAATGTACAAATTCTTTGGTTAACATTTCATCTTGAAATGAAGTGTTTGGATCAATTGGAATCCAATTTTGTTCGCTTTTTGCAAGTGCATTACGAAAATAAGTTGTTTATATGGCTAATGTGTACAGATGAAGTGAAGTGTATGTGTGGAATCGTGTACATTGGAAGGGGCAATGATATTCTTGTGCAATGTACAACAGCACAGGTTAACGAGTCGTATAAAAATTTAGTGTTCAGATCCTTTCCTTTTGTGTTTTTTGCAAGTTGTTAACAAAAATAAGTGATTTCTATCTACGTAAAGTGAATTGTTTGTGTGGAATTTTGTACATTGGAAGGATAAGTGACGTTCTTGTCCAATGTACAAATACGTTGGTTAACAAATCGCTCAAAAAAAAGTAGTCGGATCAATTTGAATCAAAATGTGAATGACAAATGTGTACATACATACATATGAATTGAAAGGGTGGAATTTTGTACATTGGAAAAAACGATGATGGTTATATCCAATGTACAATACCACAAGTTAATAAGTCGTTCTGTGTCCTATTGTACAAGTATTTGATACGAAAATGAAATAACTTTTCAATAAATGAAATGCCCTACAGCTACAGAATATTTTTCAAGAGATATAATTTTTGTTTTATATCTTAATATATAATTTTAATAATACAAATTTTTTTATTTTACTTTTATTTACATACATATGTGTACGTCAACAAGAAAACCAAGAAGAATCTGAAAGAAAAAGCTGTTCCAAAACTTTATTCGATCCCTAAAAATCTAAACTGGAAAGATAATAAATAAGAAAACTTTACACTTTGATGGCATAAGTAAATTAATATTTATTTATTTTAATAAAATGTTTAATTTCAATTATTAAAAATCAAAGTTATTTAAAAGATGTTAATTAATTGTATTAGTAAGTATTCAAATTTTGTTTTTCAGTTTACAAATTTTGGAATTTATTTTTGTTTACATATGCAGAGTTCTTTTTGTAACAATTTAAGATGATTTACAAATATAAATACATTTATGCAGATACTAAAAAAATTAAAAATAAAAAACAATTTCAAAATTGGACATATAAATTCTTTTAATATTTTGTTACTATAACTTGGGTTGAGTATACGCTAAGTAAGAAATAACTTGTTTCTACATTATGCAAGCAACTTGTTTAAGAAATTTCTAATGAAAATGACTCAAAAATTGGAATGTTTTTAATATATTTTTTAAAAGCCAGCTCTAAGGCTCCTAATTTTTCATGCAGATTGGCCATCTTATACATAGCAATACCTCCGATATCACCCACACTACATGCTTTAATGTAACATTTTTTGACATTTTCCAATCTATCTAGTTTTTCATAGGTCCTCCTAAAATAAAAATAATTTAAGAAAGCATGTATTAAAAAATTATATGTGTACATATGTATATATTTTTATGTAAAAAACGAATCTAATGTGGATTGAATCAACATTTAACCTTACCTACAGCTTTTCTATAACTTTGTATGGCCGCATTCGTGTTCTTCAGTTATATAGATTCATGACCCATGAAAGTCCAAGCAGCCAGATATTTGGGATTTAGTTTCAAGGCTCTTTGAAACTACGTAATGCCCATAAAATGATCACATCCACATAAGAACCCCAAACATATGTAGGTGCTAAACGTATCGAATATATCAGTACCTCCTGAGCAGATTGATTAAGATCAACTGCTTTGAATGCTACACCATAGAAATACATGACATAACCATGCAAACGTCTCCGAGAGTATTCAAACCAACGATTTTCTGGAATAAATAAACGGTGAGACCAATCAATATTTCAAATACTGAAATATTGTTTAAATAAAACTTACCGTTTTGATATATTTGCCAAACAAGCTGACTTTCTGGAATATTCTGAACTGTTTGCGTAGATCTTTTTTGGTAGCACGCTGTTGAGCAGCGTTAGAGGTGGCCTGGCCAAAGCAATATAAGGTGCTGGAATAGTTTGTAGCCCAGCGTAGAGTATTACACATTTGTGTAGGCACTTACGGATCAGAAAAAGGTGGCCGGGTACCACTTTAGGCGTGGAAGCACACGTGCATTTTTATTTAGTAGCGTGCCACAATTCTATTTGGTAGCACGCTCTTGAGTAACACCAGCTGTTAAAAGTGGTCCGGCTAAAGTAATATAAGGTGCTGGAATAGTTTGCTGGCTAGTTATATCACAAGCGTCCATGCACAGCACAGTGAGGTTTTATAAAGTTGGCCGGGCCCCATGTTAGACACAAAGAAGCCTCCAGCTGCATTTTGTTAGAATCCTTGGCCAAGTTGTAGCATTCGTCGCATCAGGCTCATGAGACGCACATATTGTGAGTCCAGATGAGCTTTACGAACTTATTTTGCCGATTATCTTATGGGGAAGGAATTTGCAAACGTATCCCTTCTCCATATATGTATAAACAACATGCACAACTTTAGCAATTGTTTTATTTGCTACATCTTCCGCAGTGTACAAAACCGTTTCCTTTCGATGAGTCTTCATCATCGGCAGTAACTTTGTGTCTACAAACACATATTTCCAAATGTTGGGAAAGTATCACAATGCCCTTATCCACTTTTTTTTTAAACTTTGTAATTATGAAAATTTGTCACATTATTTGGGCAACAATTTCCAGTCAGTAGTTGAGGAAGACCACTGACCGTCAATAACACAACTTATTATATTAAAAACACATATATTTTCAACAAAAATTTAATTTTTACTTAAAAATTTTCACTTTTTAGCAATTTTATTTTCTACTTTTTTATGAACATATGTTTGCAAATGCAATATATAGCTATTGCTTTTTATTCATGTAGAAAGCAATTTTTTCTCTCACTTGCAACAACTTAGTAAAAATTGCGAATTCACACCAATCAGCTGTTATCGCGATTTTTCATACGTCACTGGTGGGAATTCTGGTTCATATTCTGTGTGCTCAACGATGAATGAATGAGTTTTTAAAAGAGCGTAACAAATGTGTATGAATTTTTTTCAAACAATTGTTGTATGGGCTGAACATCTATGATTTACAATGGTATGCATGTACAATGTGTACGCCAACGACTACTTTGTTACAAAGCGAGCACGTTACTACCCAGCGGGAAAACTCAGAAAATCTTCTTACTTCAGGCCTTATGAAATCAATTACTATTTTTATCTAACTGCTAAAGAATGCCTTATAGAAGGCCGCGGCTCTTTTGCATAAAAGATAAGATATACATTCCATATTCCCTTCTATGAGAAGGGGGAAGAGGAGTAAAATTTTATGAGTGTATTTTTACCAAACCAAAATAAAATTTATTAATTTGAAGACTTTTCAGAATTGCTGTCAAAAGAGGGGGAGGGGAAGGCAAAAAGGATATAAGAGTGGAATGGAGCGAGGAGGCCTTGTAGATCTAAAACAAAAGAAGTACAAAGGCCTTCTAGAAGGTATCCTTGCTCTTTCTTTTTCCCGCTGGGTATAAATTGTACAAGTACAAAATTGGTATTTGCAAACATATGTATGTATGTACATATGTATATACATATCGAAAACAAAAAATATAAACAAACTAGGAGAAGTGTTCAGGCAATTTCCTTGCAAATAATCTACGTAAGCCAAATGTTGCCGATTTTTTAATTGTAGGGGACGAATACATGTTTTATTGTTGTACAATTGCAAATAGATATGTAAGTATATCGATTCACACCGAATATTGCGCTAATAAATATCTATACATAAATAATTGCAAAGCTTAAGTTTTAAAACAATTGCCTTATATAAAAAATAGTTTATATTTTCAAGGGCGCAATTTTCATCACATGTCGTATATATTATGTTCATGCAGATTTTGAAGGTTTGTGTGATCCAACCGGCTCATTTCTTGCAGTTTGTAAGGCATCTGGCCAAAAAAAGCGTAACCAGTAATTACTAATGAAAAACTGTTTGATGCAGACAGGTATTTATTGATTTAAACTATGCATGAAACTGTTTAACTTAATAAATATGTACGAGTCTGAATCAAACAGTTTTTCATTAGTAATTAGTGGTTACGTTTTTTTACGCATGTATGGCACATGGCACACAGATGTAACCCCGGCCTAACATTCGTATAAATGTCTTCGAAAATTTTTGTTTAAATTACAAAGAAATCAAGAGCTGTAAAAATTAAGGTTTGAAACCAGTAAAATTTTAAATAGCACTTACATTATACATACATATTAAAACATATTATGTTTATATAATCTATAACGGTCTAATTCATAAAAAATATTTTAGCTTTATTACAGGTTTATTTGACAAATTTCCCATAGATTTCTATGTCAAATAAGCTCTTAATAAACCTTAAACATTTCTTATGAATAAGGCAGTAAGAGTTTCACTGCATAGTTGAACTCAGATTATCAAGCCAGCCACTTGGATAGCTTTCCTAGTTTAGAACAATCTAGTTTTGAACAAATAAAATGGTGTGCTTGTTTCCCTTCTATCAGTTGCTTTTTTTGTCTTTGAAAGTTCGAGAATAATTACTATTTTTGGTCCCTGATTAATTTCTTTTTCAAAAATATCTTGATAAAAAATTTTCAACTAAGTTCGAAATTCAGCATACGAATTTTAACAGGCCGACTACTTACTTATTAACCACGTTAGCCCTTAAATCTCATGCATTTTGTTACAAAATATATTCAGAAAACAAAAATATCAAATCAAACACATTCAAACAATCCTATCCCTATTGAAATAATTATAAAAAACTAATGCTCTTTAATAACCGCTTATTTACATAATACCCACATGCATTAGCAAACGAATTTATACATATGTATATGTATCTATACTTGGGCATATTGAATATGCATACATATACATGTATGTATATACATACAAACGTATTTACAATCATATGTATATATGCGCCCTTAATTATGAAAGTGGTCTAAGTCATATGCATTTCTGAATCGAAATATGAAATAAATCTCTAAAAAGCTTCAATAAATATTAAATAGACTTCTATGAATCGACACTAGTACAATGTTGCATAATATAAAAATACTTTTTAATTTCTTCAAATTTAATCTATTAAATATCTCGATGGAAGAAATATATGACTTAGACCACTTTCATAATTAAGGGCACATAATATATTTTATATATTTTATCAACACGCATTCATTTGCACAATACTTTATTTGTATACAAAAAAAATATCAGTTATTACCACAACCAACTTTATATTCTTCTTTCAATACGTTTTCTAGCATATTGTTGCTGTTGCTACCCTGCAGAAAACATGGGGTTAAGTGTCCCCAAGTCAACACTTTTGTCGACTATTTTGGTGACATTGTCAACAGAGCGTCTATTAATAATGGTTTTAATACATAGAAAACATTTTTTTAGATACACACAACTATGCTTCTTCTTAATGTTTTATTGGTTTGTTGACACACACCAGAGAACAGATTGAATGCCTTATTTTGTTGCTTTGAATACAATCACAAAAAACGTGCATGTTGCTGTCAATACACAGCATTTAAAATAAGACAGTAAATGGCACAATCGAAAAAAATGAGTGCGACGAAATTTATTGCATGCATTGCTTGTTTTACATAAATGTTCACTAGTCTCTTCAAAAGCAACGAATACAAAGGGAGTGGTGCAAATGCTTTTGACTCTCATTGAACACAATGTAGTCTTGTAAAACGTATACTCCTACAAAGTATTCATAAAACATAATTCATATGTATGTGAAATGTATTTCAAATCGAATTTTATATGAAAAAATTTATTTCGAATATGTATACATATTTCAGGGGTCCATTCTGATTTTTTGAAATATGTATGTCAAATTATTCTTTCCAAAATTTCCTCACACTGCATTTTCTTATTTACATACATATAAGTATATGTAAATAAGTATATTATTGAAAATCAATTAAATAAACTTTTAATATACACATCAAGGTCAACGAATACTGAGCGAATGCTATGAAAGAAAGCATTTACATATTTCGTGCTGCATCATATCATTTCACTGCTTGTATTATAACGGCAGTGTAATAGCAGTGAGTATCTGAGCAAACAACAAGAGCAATGTTATTTCATAACATTTTGTCGTTGTTGTCGAATGAAAGCATGGCAAAAACAACGAATTTATGAATAGTTAGCAAATGCGAATACTTTCATTCTGGTCTCTGACACATACACACACATTTAAGATCCATACGTAAGTGTTTGACTTTACTAATTTAGCGAAACATACAATTTTTAATTTTAATACACATATGTATTGGGTGTTTTTTATTGAGGTATAGAACTTTAAGTTGGCATCACTTTTTTAACTGGCGGCCATTTTGTCAGCTGTCAAGTGATTAATATTTAGTTTGGTTTGCCATTTCATCATGAATAGGTTGACAAAAGAACAACGCTTGCAAATCGTGCAAATTTATTTCGAAAATAATGGTTCAGTTCGCGAAGTTTACCGCAAGCTCCGTCCATTTTATGGTCGACATAATCGTCCATCAGAGCAATTAATTCGGTTAACCATGGATCGTTTTCGCACTACGTTTACTCTATGTGATAATACGTATCCGCAGAGACGTCGAACAGTGCGCACCGAAGAAACAATTGCCGCTGTAGAGCAAAGTGTTGAAGAGGACCCGAATGAATCGATTCGCCACCGTGCACAGCAATTGGAGCTTTGTCCATCAACTTTATGGAAGATTTTGCGCAAAGATCTTGGCTTGCGACCGTACAAGATCCAGCTTGTGCAAGAATTAAAGCCGCGAGACCATGCAATGCGTCGTGATTTTGGTGTATGGGCCGAAAATGAGATTGATCTCGATGCTGATTTTCATCGCAAAATTTTGTTCAGTGATGAGGCTCATTTTTGGTTGAATGGCTACGTCAACAAGCAAAATTGCCGCATTTGGAGTGAAGAGAATCCACATGAGACCCTTGAGACGCCATTACATCCACAAAAACTGACTGTTTGGTGTGCTCTATGGGCTGGTGGAGTCATTGGGCCATACTTCTTCCGAAATAATGCTGGAGAGTCAGTTACCGTTAATGGAGACCGGTATAGAGCCATGATAACCGACTATTTTGTTCCCGAATTGGATGGCAGGAATGTGGATGAGTTGTGGTTCCAACAAGACGGCGCTACATGCCACACAGCGCACGTCACAATCGATTTATTGAAGGAAACATTCGATGAGCGCATAATTTCGCGGAATGGACCTGTCAATTGGCCACCAAGATCGTGTGATTTGACACCATTGGATTATTTTCTTTGGGGATATGTGAAGTCGCTCGTCTACGCCAACAAACCAAAAACGTTAGGGGACTTGGAAGCCAACATTCGTGGCGTTATTGCCAACATACGGCCCCATATGCTCGAAAAAGTGGTTGAAAATTGGACCTGTAGAATTGGCTTTATTCGAGCCAGCCGCGGCGGCCACATGCCCGAAATCATATTTAAACGTTAATGGCATAAAATTATCCTTCCAATAAAGCCAAATTGATGGACATTAAAACGATTTTCTTGTGTTTTATTTCAATTCGAAGTTCTATACCTCTAAAAAACACCCTGTATTTAATAGAAATGACAAACAATTTCCTGCAGGTCGTGACAGTATCTATAGTGAATCAGTACAGTTTTACTACGGACATCGAGCGAGGAAATATCGATATTGTAGACTAGAGCTCTTAAAATTTACTAGTGAATATTTGGTGCCAATGTCTCCATGTGGTCTCAAAAAAACTACTTAGGCAGTAGTGGTACAGTCTAGTGGTAGATTTTCAATGACAAGCTAATGTTAAATGTCAATAGGCGATTACATTGGCTGGGGTACACGTGGTCAGTAGTGTTACTGACAATGTCACTAGTAAGTCACTACATTTTCACTATTAGTATTTTCTGCAGGGTAGCTAGTAGTAGAGTGGACTACATACGTACAAACAATTGGATATTCTTCTTTAAATACTATATGTACGAGATGAATGGTCGTCGTGATAGCGTATATTTATACATATATATAAACATATAGTTGTTTGCATAAAGCTACTGATTGTTATATACATCAGTTCATATGCATGCGTACGAAAATGCATGTGCCAAGCAAAAATACCATAAGGCAATGTCTATGTATTGGTGACAAAAAGGGGTTTAATACGAAATAATGCTTATTAAAGAAAATGTTTAAGTAAAGTAAATATAAAGCAACATCAAGCAGTTTTCAGCGGTGTAGTGGCTAGTGCGGTTAGTAACTAAATGAAATATTATTGGTCTATGCACGGCAACTATATTTTTTAAATTTGTAATAAATGTGAGATAAAACTTTATATATAGAAAATTCAAGAACCAATTCTTTATTGTTGCTGATTATAGAAAATCAGCGAAAATAAATAAATAAATAAATAAATAAATAGAAAATCCGTACATGCAAACGGTCAGACGGACATGTCTTTTTTCCATCTCATATTCATAAGGATCCAGAATAACTAACTTTATGTAGCCGCAAATGAATATTGTAAAGTTACAAAAATTTGGACAAACCTATATATACCCTTTACCATTTTTGGTGAAGGGTATAAAAATTTGCACAAATTGTTAATGAAAAAATGTTGCAGCAATAGTACTCTGTTTATCTTGGGAAAAGGGTGAAATGTATCTTCAACATTTTGAGTTTTCATGCGAAATAAGATAGGTGGCACTTATTTCGCATGGAATTTACAACAAACACATGGCATTTTTAAAAACATAAGAAATTGTAGCATAGTTTTAGGGCTAGTTAATATTGTTTACATGTCAAATTTTTCGTATGAAATAAGCAATGTTGCTCAACAATTTTCACAAATTTGAACAGAATACTATGCTTTATGCTATAAGCACATAGACCATAGCAGGCGACACGGCTGCAAGACTACAGGTGGCGCTGGCAACAAATGTTGCCTAGTAGCCAGTTGCTTAATTATTTTGAAAACGACAGCAACACCATATATATATATATTTCAGTGGTGCCGCTTTCAAATATTTCACATTTATAAAAATGAAATAGTTTATTCAAAAATATAAAAATATATTAGTTTATTTTCTTATATTCTCTTGCGAACTTTACTATTTACAGGTTTAGTAATTTCTTCAATACAGTTAGCAATTTTTCGCTAACTTGCAACTTTTTCGAGTTTTTTCAACACTTTTCATATTTTTAATGGCTTTTGCGATTTTTAATAATTTTTAGGGTCTGCTTCCGATTTTAACCTTCCTGACCGTTTTTTTACCAATATTAGAAATTGTTATTATCTAGCTGTTAGTAAGTTTTCGCAAATTTCCGCCGTTTTCTCTATTTTGAAAATTTTTTTTATTCCTCACAGTTTTTAGCGATTTTTTATCGATAGTATTATTTAAAATTTTGCAACTTCTCGTGATTTTTTGCAAAGTTCGCTACAAAAGCGACTTTTTGCATCTTTTCAGCTTCCTAAGACTTTTGCCTATTTTTAAACAATATTAGACTTTGGTATTATCCCGCTGTTCATAAGTTTTTGCAAATTTTTGTTATTTCCGCAATTTTTGCCGAACTTTTTGTCTTCCTTAAAGTCTTAGCGATTTTCAATCAATATTATGACTTGTTTAAAATTTTTCGAGTTCTCGCGGTTTTTTGCATAGACGAAAAAGTGGCTTCGCCGTTAAAAAAACACTATAATCAGATTTTTTGTAGCTTTGATATTTACAGGAGTTAGGACGTGATTTTCCTAACGAAAATAATCGACACTATTAAAGTTATAAATTTATTTTTGTTTTCAATTCTTTGTACTTAAAAGCAAAGTACGAAAATAAACGAAACAAATTGCTTGATTTTGTTTTGTTCAGTTCTTTGAAGTGAGAGAAACAAAAACAATGAGAACGATTGCTCAATTTATTTTTGTTTTTGCATATGAGCCTAAATCAGAAAGTACAGCCGATCGGCTGTAAACTGGCAAACAGCCGCCGCCGGCCACAAACAATACATTAATTTAATCGTACGTTTCTAGAAAAGAAAATAATGGGAAATAAATGGAAACGTTTTGAAATATTTCCAGAAGATTTGACATCATCATATTATATAATTTTATTACATTGTTACTTAACACATTAAGTTTGTTTTATATAACCAAGCAGCATAGCTACAACCGGGTGTCCCAAGACACCTCTCTTCTTTTTTTATTTTTATTGTTTTTATTAAGAGCTTCAGAACTCGCGGTAAAATAAGCATTTCAGAAGTTAAAGAACTCACTTCACAATTTTTTGTATTTGAAGTACTCATGTAGAGTGTTCCATACTGTCACTCTGTTTGTGTTTTTTTTTTGTGATTTCTTGCTATGTAAAAATATTATTAAAGCAAATAAAGCTTATTTATCAAAGTCAATATGTTTTACGAATATTTTTTTCTATGATTTTTGTTTTTGTTGTTTTTTATTTCGCATGTATGTAAGAAAAACTAAGCTATGACGTCTGTCCACTATGAAGGTTCAACAGCAGTCCAGATAAACATAAAACCTTTACTCAGCACAGCCTCTGTTCGACATTTAAGGCCAGCAGCAGACCGACTATGCATAATACATTTACACCAAAATCCCTACGGAAGGAATGAATAATCCCTCTTAGGGTTTAAAGCGGTTAGTTCCAAATTCTTCTTATGACGTTGCAACTGGACGCGTAAGTTTAACCCAATCTGTAATTTAGAAGAAAAAAATATCAAATTTAACTCTGTAACGCCAAACTGTAATGTTTTACCTATGGTCATTCCCATTTCCTTGCAAAATGTAAATAATAATAATTTTTTTTATTAATATACATATATGTATTCAAGTACAAAAACATTTGTTGTTTTTATATAAGCTAGCAGCCCATGGTATTCATAAACTCCCAAATACTCAATGCGTTGTTTGGTGGTTTCAAATCTACATCTCGTTGTCCAGAAATTTTGCTGGTTTCTAGTATTAAAAACTCTCTGATTTTGAAAAAAAAAATTAATGGTATGCTATCTTATATTATGTATAAATGCCTGAAATATGTATAATCCATGCACAGGCAAAATTCACTTACAAACATTATTAAATAGCTCATGTGTTTGAAAAGTTCTTGGCAAGTTATATTCCAGAAAAAAAATTTATTTGAAAGCAATAACAACTGAGGGAAGCAATGTATTGCTTATTTGAAATACTGCTCTCAATGACATCCCAGAAAAATTACTGTTTACCAGAAGCGTTTTTGTAAGGGAGGCAATGTTACAGAATCACTTGCTGTTGCTCATGAATAAGGCATTTTTTTTTTCGAGATGAGCCAATACATTTAGCTTCCAAAAAGCCATAATTTTTTTGCGTTACTAAAGTGCTTCACAGAAGTAATAATATATAATTTTTGTAAGAGCCCGCCTTACGTTAGTGCAAAAAGCAAATAAGCAAATCACTGCTTCCCTCAGTTGTTAGTGTTTCCAAATCAAATTTTTTCTGCTGAATTATTATGCATACTTTGCAATGTTTTTAAAACAGTTGTATATATTTTTATATGCAAAAATTATTGCCATATATGTAGTTCAAATAACCTTCTATTTATTCATAATGCAATAAAAGCTTCTACTTTTTATTAAGCATGAAATTAATTTTGTACAGCATACCTATCGCTGGATCTATTTTATTTTTAATTTCTGACATATGTAATTCCCAAGAAAGATTACTTTGCAGCGTAATGCCTATATACTTTGCCGCCTGCGTTTCATATATTCTTTTACCATCAACAAAAATGTTAAAATTATTATCTGAAGATAAGGCATGAGGTGTAAATTTAATCTAGCAAACTCAAAAATTAAGGAAACATCTCGTTTCATTGCTATTTTTAGAACCAAGTCATACGAATACAAAAATATATGTTGTTACGTTTTTACCATTTAAAAACGCTTTTCCGCGGTCTCGAAGATTTGCAAATGAATAAAAGACCCCAGTAGAATGATACAATTTTGATTTGAAAATACACTTACGTGCCTTTTAACAATGTATGGTTTAGAGTTAACGTGAACTTTAACTGCAAGTTCTTTATACAAAACTTGCCATTAAAGTCCCTATTAGCTTTTAGTTGTACATTGTGAAAAGGGCAGTTAAAGTAATATAATCAAGAGCTTAAATATACCCAGACAACTTAAATTACTTAAATGTACACAAATAGTTATTAGTACGTCCACTCTACTGTTGTATACGCACGTCTCATACAACTGTCTACTCTAGTATTGACGTAATACCCCTTTGCATGCTGCTGGCCTTACACGAGACTCACTTTGTCGATACTCACAGTTGATACAACAATAACAACTCGCTGGCAGACATTCATAGTTGATACGGCAATAACGACTCGCTGGCTTTACTTTCACACTCTTACACACGACTATCAGCTGCGTTGTTCCTTGTACTCTTCACTCAAGACTTCACAATAATCTCAACGATAGACTTTAACTGCGTTATGACTCACTATGAACTGACGTACTGTAAAACATAGACTCAACTATCAACTGTCAACTGACTTGCCAGCAGACGCGTCGCCCCTTTTAAGGTAGAGGTCCATAGCTCGCTTTTTGCGCGTTATGCTGTACACGCGTTTCATCCTCTTGTTTCATTCTATACTTTGTTCGCGTTGAGTTACATGCACTGCTTTTCATGCGCCATTTTATTTTTGTTTTGATCAGCTGTGTGCGTTTGTTTATAAATACTTATAAAGAAAAAATGGAGAGTGAAATCGAATGTTTAAACGAATTTGTGGAGTTAGTCGTAAAAGTAATCGATAACTAATATGCAAAATTTGTTTCTGAGAAAAGTGTTGTGAAAAGTTAATTAAAATACATCGCATTAATGAAAATATTCACATATTTTATTAAACAAGTTTTTTTTTACTAAGAAATTTTTTTTATTGAAAAAAAAGAAAAAAATTATCCACCTCAAAATAATATTTATCGATAACGTAAGAAATAAAGTATTATTTAAAATCTTTAGCATTCAAGAACAGCTGACTTTCTTTCATGATGCTTGTAACGCGTACAAAAGTAGAAAGTAGACCTACTTTTTGCTTTAAACGCGCCTACGCGTTCTGCGCTTTTTGCAATGTAACTTGTCACATACTGTTACATTGATTCTACTTTTTTGACAGATGCATAGAAAGCGTAACGCGCAAAAAGCGAGCTATGGAGCTCTACCTTTATACTTCGCACAAGGCCACTAGAATGTTTCAGCACATTTAAGACAATCTCATTATTATTTTCAATGTTGTTCACGAAGTGCGCAATTCGTTCACGCACGACCGGCGGTGACGCACGACCTGTGAAATTTAAGTGTATACCATTGATTTTCCTAATTGCATTTTGAACAAAAAACGTACTTTTTAAATTTAAGGTAAGTATCATTTGTAACGTTCCGTCACAAATGACTCTATACTTTTTTCCAACACTGTATATTTGTTTTATTTAATTTACATTTTTGTTTGTTTGTTTGTTATTGAAAGCTTACCAACAGAAATAATACCAACAACTACACAACTGTTTTTATAAGTACACAAGAAACACAACAACCACGCTCATGCAGACTAAATAACATCGTACTAACAGAAGTAAAATAACAACAACCACGTACATGCTTTTGCAAGCATGCATGCTATAAAACATATGCAGGCTTTGTACAGATTGTAACTTAAAACGAACAAACTATGCAAATGAGAAAATACTTCTCAAAATCTTAAAATAATAATTATTATAAGACGATAAGTTTAGGCAACAAGCAATCAGGACGAGCTGGACGTCTTAGTACGGTAAGCAGGGGCACTACCTGCATATTACGCAGAACGGACATCAACGTAAAGGCTTGTTCTAATTTTTGAAAGGAAGCATACAAGATCTACCGAATTCATCTTGGGCTTTCTATAATAAATAGTAGTTAGTATTCAAGATCTACCGCATTCATCTTGAATTTAATTTTAATTAATTTTTTTTATTATTTCAAGATCTACCGAATTCATCTTGAAATAATTTATTTTTTATATATACTCAAGATCCCCCGAATTCATCTTGAGTTTATTTCTTTTGCTTTGCCGTGTTTTCAAGATCTACCGAATTTATCTTGAAAACTCGTTTTATATTCAAGATCCCCCGAATACATCTTGAATTTATTTTATTTCAAGACTACCGAATTCATCTTGAAATAATTTATTTTTTTTATATATATTCAAGATTCCCCGAATTCATCTTGAATTTATTTCTTTTGCTTTGCCGTGTTTTCAAGATCTACCGAATTCATCTTGAACACTCGTTTTATATCAAGATCCCCCGAATACATCTTGAATTTAATTATAGTTTATTTTATCTGGTTTCAAGATCCACCGAATTCATCTTGAAACTCATTTTTTTTTGAATTACGAGAGCCACCGAATTCCTCTCGCCCGCATTTACTAAACAGCCTCACAAGGCCCACCGAATATTCCCGTAACTAGTTGGTATTTATTATAGATGTCACCGCCTGTAATCACTGACAATATACCCTGTAGTTTTAAGATATCCTAGTAGCATAAGTTTCGTTAAATAAAGCTTTGTGTATTTTCTTAACACCGAAGAAAATAAATCTTTTATTTCAAAGTTAGTGGACCTTTGGGATCGAACCTGGACAGACTGAGTCATACCCCAGCTGGAAAGAAAAACCACGTTACAATGGCGCCCGAGCAGGGACTCGATTCGCAAAACGCATCCTGTGGTAAAGCCTCTAAAACAGCCACCAACGTCACCGAGTCGAGTCAAATACAAAGCAACGAAACTACACTACAAACTGATTCCCTTAATTGGGTGTACATGCTACGAAAGGAAAAACTAGTAGAGGTATGTCAGCAGAATGGTATTCCAATTACCGAAAGGGCCACAGTCAACCAATTACGTCGACAGCTGAGCGAACTTGTCCGACGGAAACGACAGCACGCCTCCTCAGAAAACCTTCTCCGTGCTTTAGAGGAAGAGGTCCTGTGCGAAGAGGAACAACTAATCACTGGACAGCAAATTACGCTTCATGTCTCACCTGCAAGACAGCAGGACGCCCATCCAAATACCCCCAGCGACGCAGAAGTAATGGCCACTATCCGAAGATGGAACCTCACGTACGATGGTGGAGAAAACTTAATGGAATTCATAGGCAGCCGTCTACTATTTTCTTTGCTAGAAATTTTGAAAGGTAGAGCACTACAGTGGTACCGAATTAAGAGGAAAGAATTTTCTACATGGGAGCAGTTCAAAGAACACGCAACACGCTTCTTTTTACCCAGGCGATACCTCTCCCAGCTAGAAGAAACAATCTACCATCGCAAGCAAGGTCCTAGAGAACGAGCTAAGGACTACATTATGTACTTACAGCTCCTTATTCGGCAACATCCAGATCTTAAGAATCGTGATCACACCGACCGAATTTACGATGGCCTAAGATGTGAGTACAAACTTTACATACGTCAACACGATTTTTCTACCCTTGACGAATTGATGGAGCTTGTCGACGAATACGAGCTCATCAGAAGGGAGGAATCAAGACAAAATAGACCCCAACAGAATCACTATATGAGCTCAGCGATGCCCACTAGTGCGTGCCAGCCTGGCCATACCCGCATGAATTGCACTGAATCCAGCCAACTTTTTTATTCGCGATACCGTCGGGATAACATAATGTCCCAGGGATGCCCATGTCAACCCCACCAGTTCCAAACTGGCGACCGGTATTACCTCACCATAATGCTCTGCAATACCCCTGTACGAGCTCTCGTCGACACAGGGTCGACCTTAACTTTTATTAGTCGAGAAATTCGACAAATGCTCGAATCCCATAGAATTCGACCACGGCTGTATAATCGTAGCATGCAATTGGCAGACAGCTCGGTTATCGACAGAATTCAGGTCTACCCCCTCTCAATTAAGGTGCATGGGTCCACTACCCGCCTACTGGCCTCAGCACTGGATAGCCTAGCCGAACCCATTATCCTTGGCATGGACTTTCTACGCATGCGCAAAGCAGTATTGTTAATTGATGGCCGACAAGTAAAAATGCATGACGATGGGACGAGTGCGCGACAAGCCACACATGCCATCAAAACCAGAAATTTTATAACTGAAAATAAGGGAGAACAACTCAACGTGGCGGCAGACGTACTTTTCCGCAACCCCCTGCCACGCAATACACCAGACTCCCTAACAACAAACAAACCAGCTAAGTACCGAAAATGCAGGGGAAAACTACGCAACCCCTCGAGACAAATATCCGATTGTCACTTAATCAATCAGCTTGCAAGACCCAAAGCGATGGAACGAAGACCGACCCAACCTAAAGCTCCTGACAAAACTCGGAGCCAGAACATATTCCGCCGTTCCTGTCGCCACAAGAAGCCAGACAAATAATCAAAAGGGCCGAAAACGTAACAACCGCCCTACCAAAAAATATCACCGTCCATCCCATACATACGATCACCCACATTTCACCTACGCCTGTGGAAGCATCACGCCAGCCACCAACCGTTTCGCTCCAACAGACAGAGGAAGAAGACTTCCATAATGACGAGTCCGTATCCAATCCATTCAGGGGCATTGTCGTCAAGCCACCACCCACCCAACATAAGCTGCATAATTGGACGATCTACCCTCCAGGAAGACCAAAAGTCGAAGTACGCGTTAAGAATGGCGTTGTCCGACTTCGCAGCCAGGGGCAAATAAAAACGCTCCCCCTCAACCAAACGTAAATGGCAGCTGAAGTATTTATACTTTGTTTGATATATTTTTACCTGAACTATTGTAATTATTACAGTACATTATTATTTTTTATTGTAATTATTATCTTTAAGTATTGCCCGAATTGAATTCATTTATTTAAGTTCATTAGTAATTACCTGATTATTGACCTAAAATATTATAAATATTTTTTTTTGTATTAATGAAAAAACTATCACCTGAACTATCAACTGAGCCGAAGCTCCTAAAGCTCGGTAAAAGATTACCTTCGGGTAAGTGCAGATCGCAAGATCTTAACTCACTTAAAACCCAGTTTTGAGTTTCTTTTTTTTTTGTTTATTTTAAAGTAGGAGGGGACTGTAACGTTCCGTCACAAATGACTCTATACTTTTTTCCAACACTGTATATTTGTTTTATTTAATTTACATTTTTTTTGTTTGTTTGTTATTGAAAGCTTACCAACAGAAATAATACCAACAACTACACAACTGTTTTTATAAGTACACAAGAAACACAACAACCACGCTCATGCAGACTAAATAACATCGTACTAACAGAAGTAAAATAACAACAACCACGTACATGCTTTTGTAAACATGCATGCTATAAAACATATGCAGGCTTTGTACAGATTGTAACTTAAAACGAACAAACTATGCAAATGAGAAAATACTTCCCAAAATCTTAAAATAATAATTATTATAAGACGATAAGTTTAGGCAACAAGCAATCAGGACGAGCTGGACGTCTTAGTACGGTAAGCAGGGGCACTACCTGCATATTACGCAGAACGGACATCAACGTAAAGGCTTGTTCTAATTTTTGAAAGGAAGCATACAAGATCTACCGAATTCATCTTGGGCTTTCTATAATAAATAGTAGTTAGTATTCAAGATCTACCGCATTCATATTGAATTTAATTTTAATTAATTTTTTTTTATTATTTCAAGATCTACCGAATTCATCTTGAAATAATTTATTTTTTATATATACTCAAGATCCCCCGAATTCATCTTGAGTTTATTTCTTTTGCTTTGCCGTATTTTCAAGATCTACCGAATTTATCTTGAAAACTCGTTTTATATTCAAGATCCCCCGAATACATCTTGAATTTATTTTATTTCAAGACTACCGAATTCATCTTGAAATAATTAATTTTTTTTATATATATTCAAGATCCTCCGAATTCATCTTGAATTTATTTCTTTTGCTTTGCCGTGTTTTCAAGATCTACCGAATTCATCTTGAACACTCGTTTTATATCAAGATCCCCCGAATACATCTTGAATTTAATTATAGTTTATTTTATCTGGTTTCAAGATCCACCGAATTCATCTTGAAACTCATTTTTTTGGAATTACGAGAGCCACCGAATTCCTCTCGCCCGCATTTACTAAACGGCCTCACAAGGCCCACCGAATATTCCCGTAACTAGTTGGTATTGATTATAGATGTCACCGCCTGTAATTCACTGACAATATACCCTGTAGTTTTAAGATATCCTAGTAGCATAAGTTTCGTTAAATAAAGCTATGTGTATTTTCTTAACACCGAAGAAAATAAATACAGACTGAGTCATACCCCAGCTGGAAAGAAAAACCACGTTACAATTTTAAATGCTTTGGTTTCCACCACCGTAAAAAATTATTAGCAACACTTACATTTATATATGCTTGAAAAGAAGGTGGGGAATATCCTCCTGCTAATGCTGTTGTATTGTTATTCATTCCAGCTTCTTTGTAAGAAAGTTTAAGTGGTACGTGAAAAACAAAAGTTTAGCACAAACGAAAATTTTTAATTAATAAATTGCTTACAACCTTTTTTATGTGTTATAAATATTTAAAAACTGACTAAACATAATGCCTAAAACTCGGAAAGATTTGCTTTGTTCTGTATTTGGCGCACCATTTGTATTAAATGCTAATGTGTGGCCGATTAATTTTGATATTATTAAATATTACTACTGTGGATAAGAAACGATTTGCTTGAATTGAATAATGCAAAAGATCCTTCAATTAAATATATCTGTATAAAGATTGCTACTGATGTAGAACAAATATGGCAAAAGGCATCGATTCCAACAATTAGTCATCAGCAAGTTGTCGTAAGATTGATATCATATTACAAGTATAAGAGTATGAAAAAATTGCGAAGTGATGTCAATAAGCAACATTTTTACAATGATTCTAAAAAATATAATTTGACATCGCAACATGTAAGTGTGCATTCAGAAAAGTGTGTAAATGTAAAACTAAAGTACCTGCTGTTGAAGAAAGCTTTTTAAACGACCAACGAAATGAACGAAAAATTTATATTATTTGTGTAGATAGATTTAACGCAAAATCTGCACGACGCAAGAAATTAGAAAAATAAAGTATGAAGAATTTGCAAATAAATATATTTCTTCAATTGTTTGTTCGTATGAATGCACACTAGTAATACACTGTTCGTCCAGCAGTTCTTCAAAGGGAACATCAGCGTCGGTGCAAGATGATAATTGGCTAAATGAAAGGAATAGAAACTCTCAAAAAAAAAAGTAAGCAGATGAGATACAAGTTGCAAATATTGTAAATTCAGTAATGCTTGATTTAAATGTTATAGGTGCCGAATATACAACGAATGTAATAGACCGAAGTAAAATACGTCGAAAAAGGAAGAAATTGCGCAAAGAGTTAAACTCTGTGTGTGACTGAAGGCCATTTATTTTGACGGTCGTAAGGACAAAACTTTAGTTATGGCCTATGGAATAATGGAAATGCGCCACATCGAAAGACTATTACTGAAGAGCAAAACACAATGGTATCTGGACCAAGTTCTTAATATATTGGTGATTTCTCGATAGACTCGGGAAAAGTAGCTAATATTGCGAAGAACATTGTTAGCTTTATGAAAAAAAGCTTAAGTTTCATTCGTCATCGGTAGCAATCGGATGTGATGGAACGCCTGTTAATACAGGACTTAAAAATTGAGTTATTCCATTATTAGAAAAAAATCTAAAACTACCTTTGCAAGGGTTTGTGTGCCTATTACATGCAAATGAGCTACCACTGCGTCATCTGTTTTTAAATCTGGATGGAACTACCACAGGTCCTAATAGATTTTTGTATTACCATAACTTTATTTTAAGTGCTGCTTCTTTTGGCTGTCAAGGAGTGTAATAAGTAATAATTATATTTTTTTTTCATTAACACTAGAAAGATAATCATATTCTGACATACGTTAAAGATAATCATGCGTAAAATTTGCGCATGCTTTTTGGAAAGCTAAATTGTGCCGTTTTGTTGATTAATTTAAAATAATCTAATGTTGATTACGTTTTTTAATATAACTGAAGTAAGAATAGCTAAGTTTTAAATATGGAAATACATATTTATGATCAGAAAAAACAAAAACAAAAGAACAACTTCAGTAATTAACAAAATTTAAAGATCATATATCTTTGAAAACTTATCACCCGTTCTTAGGTTTATAGTAATTTCAATGGATATACTGAACAAACAATATTATCAAGTCCTTTCTCACTGATATCATTACCAGAATCTCAATCAAAGCGCGAATTTCAACTTCGGACGTATCCAGAAATATAGCCCTGGTCATAGATTTACTTCTTTTGAAAAATATCTCGGTATTAGTCCATTTTTCGATTTTCGTAATTATCTCGCCAACTAAAAACTGTTAGAAGCAAGAAAGGGAATCATGCAGATTGCGACACATCCCTGTAGGACCCCTTCGAGATCTAAAAATATTCAATGCTGGGACTCGGCCACATCTACTTGATTTCGATGTCAACCAACATCTTTATTCTTTCCTATATAGCTCTCTGTGACAGAGAGATGCTAACAACGAAGCTAGTTGCTCTACATTAACTTCGTCTATGTACTCGCCTGCGATAGGCGTCAACTGTTTTTTGATCTCTACATGTTCGAAAGCTTCTTCAAAATCTCTCTGTGCATCATCTTCGCTCTAGTGGTTTTTTATCTCGCTATCTGTTTCATCACAAGTCATTTCGTCATCAGTCTCTAAAAGGGCGGCTAGGATACCATGTTCATCTTAATTCCGGCGTACGATTTTTTTCAGTCAGGTTATCGAAAATTAAAAAGCTTGTATATAAAATTGAACAATTTATACACAATAAGTGGTTATGAAAAAACAAACAACACGAATGTTCATAAAAAAAAATCTTGAAAGTCACTCTAAAGATAATCATGCGTAATTTTGACTCAGATACCCCTTATACATATTTTAAAAGTATAAATACCAACCGTAGGGACATGTGTGTTTCATGAAAGCTCCGATCAACGAGTGAAATGTCTAAAGAGTACAAATTCGAATTTATTGTAAATAAAGAGAAATAACAATATTTTGAAAGAGTATGCGTAAATTTTACGCAGATTATCTTTCTAGGGTTAATATGTACTAATTTATGTTATTTTGTTTTATACTCGTAAATGAAAGATCGAAAAATTAAAAAAAAAAAATAAAACTTTTTTCATCTGATGATTTCGTGTTTCAATAAATGGATTAGGTAAAAAATGTAAGCGCTTTGCGCCACGTCAAGACCTTAACCTAATATTTGTCACGAAAATGGCAAAACTGGCAAAAAAATTTAACGTTATGTAAGAAAAATAACATAACATGTTTCTCCAAATTGTCAAAAATAAATGATCTCCTATTATCGGATAGAACGGTTGAATAAATGGAAAACACTCGTTTTACATCACAAGATGTAACTGGAGCAAACTTAAATACCAATATTTCAGAGGGAGAAAGGTTTTCAATATATTCATCCGCTTCACATTCATTAAAAAAAATAATAATATTTTTTATTTTAATTAATGCTTGTAATCCGGTATTTCGATCTAAAACTCTTTTCAACTTATTGGCGAAATCCATTCTACTGACATCTTTAATATTTTCTTGAACACGGTCAGCTTTCGTTTATCAAAAGCCCTTTTCTTTGTAATTTCAAAAGACTTGTACATAGGCATTGAAAATGATTTTTTATGTACACCAAGTCACTTTTTAAGCCTAATTTTAGCAATACTAATTTAGCATTTCAAATAGATTCTGCCTCATATTCATCAAGTTTATTTAAAACTATGGAGACTTCCTGAAAATTGTCGCAATAATATATTGCAGCTTTAACCCATGTTCCTCATCGAGTCACATAAGGGGATGGAGGTTTTGTTAGGTTCGGAAACATTGATTTTAAAAGATTGTTTCGAGAAAGGGCCTGCAAAATACAAAATTATAAATAATGCTGCTATCTTGTACATGTAAGTACATGCGCTTTAAACTCACATTAAGAAATGCAGCTCTACAGCTTGATATTAATGTGTTTACATTTTCAAAATGTAATCAGAAAAACTCAGCTAGTCTTGGCAATCCATGCGCTAGGCACGTTACTCGTATGTGTAGCATTTTTGGAAATAGTGTTTTAAGCGACCATACTTCAGACACCATATATGGCGCTGCGTCTGTCAACACAAGCAAAACCCTGTTGTATTTAACGCCTGTTAAAAATACAAGGTATTTAAATAAATACATTGAAAAAAAATTAAAATTTACCATTAGGCCACAATATTTGAAAATAATCTGTAAAAAAAGGCTGCCATTGTGCTGGCATTAGCTTTTTCTATGTGAGCAATGTTTAATAGATATGACGTCTCCTTTTCTCCTTCTTCCAACAAACCATATACGAAATTTGCAACCATCCGCTGCTCGCTATCGGTAGTTTCATCCAAGGACACCCAAATCAAAGTATTTTCGGCTCTCTTTTGTAACTCTTTAATACATTTGTTATATATTGTCATATATTTGGTTTGTAACAGTGTCTCACTGGGTACTGGCTTCTTAGTGTGTTTTGTTAGAAACTCCTTGACGTAAGGGTTATTTATTTTGTACAGCGGTATGTTTGCAACTGAAAGAGTGTTACACAAATCCAAAAAGTATGGGTTCAACGAGAACGAGATTTAAATTTTTCGACCAGCACTGTATGCCTCAAAGAAGATAAATGCTTTTCAACATTATACATTTTTGGTTTATAAGTTTGCAGTCGCACACTAGACAATACAGCACTGATGAATCTCCTTTTAATATATTCGGAAATTTTTTACTATTCGTAAATTAAATTCCTTTACAGTCTCTTTAGGCATTTTTTTATTTTAAATACATATAAATGTGTGTTAAAACAAACGAACGAAATTTTGACTTATAAGTACATACCTTTTTTAATATAACATTACTTTCATGGAACTCTATTGTAGATTTTATAATAAAACCGATGTATTCGAAAATACATTATTGTACGGGAAAAAAGAACGCATATATTGTTAATACAACAGATTGATCAAAAATTTTATGAATTATTAATTTCAAAAGGCTGATTCCGGTAAAAGAAAAAACTCTGACACACAAACATTTCTTCAAGGTTGCAAAAAATGGTATTTTATGGCAAGGTGCACTAAAAATGGCTTTTTATATCAAAAACTGAAGAAATGGCAAAAATGGCATATGCCATAAAAAACTTGCCCTGCTGATGACCAACAAGATCAAAAGCTTTTGAAAACTCTACAAATAGTCCCGCTACCTAAATTGGTGTTTAAAAATAAAGCTATTATCTTCAAAGTACTGCAAGAGTTGCTAATGTATTATTATACCCTTTACCATTTTTGGTAAATGGTATATATAGGTTTATCATTCCGTGTATAATTTCCACAATATTAATGTGTGATCCATAAAGTATTTATATTATGGATCCTTATGCATAGGGAAGAACAATAAGCGATGTCCATCTGTCTGTACGTGAAATCGGTTTTTCGAAGCTCCCAGTAAAGCTGGAGACTTCGGTATTGAACAGGTGTGTCAGAAATAGTCCGAGAGATATTGGTATTGAAAATCAGCAAAATCGAGCCGACGAGAAGCTCTGAAACCAGCTGGAAAACTTAAACTTTATTTTGCCATAAAAGTAACTAGCTAGAACTATCTTTTGTTTTTAAAATAAACTTTTTTTATATTTCAGTATGAATAAAACTGGTATTAAAAATATAAAAAAGATCAGAAAAAGTTTCCAGGGTTGGAAAACTTCAACTTTTTTGCTACATAAAAGTAACGTACTAAAACGAATTGTTCCTTTTTCTCTATAAATTTAACATATGGCCATTTCCACAGATGTGTCAACCACAGCCAAAAAATTTATGGTCTAGAAAAGTATGTTGCTTTAAAATATTTTTTAGAAAATCTATCAAACTTAACTATTGTAAACAAATTTTACATTTACTCATAGCACATTTTGAAATATTCGAATGTAAAGTCGAATAATTGCAAAAGTTCTGTTTTAAACATTTCTATTGCATGCAGTGATGCCAGTGAATATTTTTAAAATTCCCTACACGTCGGGAAAAAAATCCGTTTTTTTCCCTCCAACCAAAAATATTTTCCCTACATTTTTCCCTACGCTAAGTATTTTTAACAGCAACAAAACAAATATACATATATAAATTCATCTTCGAGTTGAACCGTCATAGCGAACAGACGTGTTAGCGGAGTTTTTCATACAATAATAAAAAATATTCGTAATAGATATACGAGTAATACCTGCAGTAGATACCAGCGTTTTATTCGTAATAGACATATTTCGAACAGACGTATTTGTTAACTTTTGCCTTTTTTTGGCATACAATAACAAACAAAACAAGTAAAAAACAAATAACAACAACAAAAACTATAAACAGTGTGTGTAGTGTTTAATAAATGAGCTTAAATAACCCTCCGACAAGAGAGAGAAGGCTCAGTATAATCAACAGAAATGCATATATTGTGTTAAATTCTGAACATAACAATGAACAAAAAAACATTGATGATTCAATGTTAAACAAACAATTTTTAAGTGCAAAAACAACAAACACAAGTTTGAGTGCAAGTAGAAGTGCACCACAACTTAATGAATTTTTATTTAATGACAAAAGTAAAAAAATTGCTTCACCAAAGGTAAGTAAAGTAACAACTAATAATACGGATAATACATCAGAACCAACAACAAGCAACAGGGTGATAACAGGTATGGATCGATACGTGACGATTACAAAGCGTAAGTCTAGTCCTCGGTCGGCAAAATTTGAGCCAAACTCTAAGCAGCCCAAGAACTCCGTGGCATCCCAAAATAGATTTGCACTCCTTGATAACGCTGAAGCTGCAGAATCAACATCCGAATCCGCTAAAGCTTTTAAACCACCTCCATTATATTTGAGAGAGGCCACCACCAATGAACTGGTGAAAAAGCTGACACAAGCAGTTGGGAAAGAAAATTTTTACGTTGCGTCACTGAAAAAAGGCAACGTATTTGAAACGAAAATACAAGTTAACAGTGAAACAAATTATAGAAAACTTGTCAACAGTCTCGATTCTGAGAAGAAGAGTTACTATACATACCAGCTGAAAAGTGCTAAGGGCTTAATAGTTGTCGTCAAGGGCATCGATAGTTCGGTACCTGTAGCAGATTTACAAAACGCCTTAGAGAATGAGGGCTACGAAGTGAAATCTGTTTACAATATACTAAATAAAAATAAAATTCCACAGCCAATGTTTAGAGTTGAAATTACTTTTAACTCTTCACATATGAAAAAAAAGGGTGTCCCTCACCCTATTTACAACTTAAGATATCTTCTCAATCGTAGAGTGGTAGTCGAAGAGCCTATTAAACGCAAAGGGCCACCACAGTGTCAAAACTGCCAAGAATTCGGGCATACTAAAACCTTTTGCAAATTGCCATCAGTTTGCGTCAGATGTGGAGACATTCATAAAAGCTTCGATTGTCCCCATTCAAAAAATGATGCCAATGTACTAAAATGCAGCAATTGTGGCGGTAACCACACAGCAAACTACCGCGGTTGTGAAGTATATTTGCGACTTAAACAAAATACCACTAAAAAGCCAGCACGTACCCAGTACCACAATACTCTACTTTCTAACTTTCCATCTACGTCGCAACAACAAAATAGTGATGACGCAAACGTAAATCACAGGCAATTATCCTACGCACAAACATTAAGAAACGGCACGGCTGCCCCTTCAAATATTAACAATGAAAAAAATAACGAAAAAAACTCAACTTATTCCGGGCGATTTGAAAACAATCAAAGCCCCATCGATAAATTAATACAAACTATGGATCGATTTATGGCAAACATGGAAAATATGTTCCAACAGATGTTACAAAATCAAAGCATGTTAATGCAGATTTTGCTAAACAATAAAAAATGAACCGGTTGCAAATATGTTTCTGGAACGCTAACGGCTTAAGCCAACACAAAAACGAAGTCCAACATTTCCTGCACACACATCAAATAGATGTTTTGCTCGTTTCCGAAACCCATTTTTCGATAAAAAATTGTTTTCGAATAAATGGGTATTATACTTATGATACAAAACACCCAAGCGGTAGAGCTTGTGGAGGTTCAGCAATACTCGTTCACAAGGATGTCGATCACTTTCCAATGCCAGAGTACCAAACAGACCATATACAGGCTACAACTATCAACATTCCCGCCACAGGGATCACTATATCAGCAGTGTACTGTTCTCCAAGGCACAATATTAGTAAGGAACAATTTACTAGCTTCTTTAAAACATTAGGTCCAAAATTTTTAGCGGCTGGCGACTTTAACGCTAAACATACGTTTTGGGGCTCTCGCCTCGTTTCTCCAAGGGGCAGGCAACTTTTTGATTCTGTTTTGTCCAACAAATTGGATGCAATATCCACAGGGCACCCTACGTACTGGCCTACAGATCTAAACAAAATTCCCGACGTGATTGACTTTGCGGTATTTAAAAACATCAAACGCGGACAAATTTCATTGATTCCTTCTCTGGACCTTTCATCGGATCATTCTCCAACATTTTTAACGCTATCCGATCAACAACAAAATATGGACCAAAATCATATATACTTTCCAAATAGAAAGACAAATTGGCTTAAGTATAAAATGTATGTAAGCGCACACCTGCCGCAAAATATTTCACTAAAAACCATAGATGAAATACAGTCGGCTGTAAGCCAACTTACAAATATACTGACTGACGCTGCAAAGATATCAACGCCATCTAGCTTTTTATGTACAAAAAGACCAACCAACGCTCCAAGTCATATCCAATCTCTAGTAAGAGAAAAGAGACGACTAAGGCGCCAATGGCAAGAGTTTCGCTCGCCTACTTTAAAAGCACAATTAAACCAATCTCGGAGAATATTGCGCGAGGCCCTCCAGAAGGAAAAAGAGCATAATCTCAACAAATATTTACAGAACTTAGATGCCACCGAGAAGACGGACTACAGCCTATGGAAAGCATTCCGTAAGATGAAATGTCCCATCGTTTACGAGGCACCAATTCGCTTGCAAAATGGAAAGTGGGCAAGAAATTCCAACGAGAAGGTTGAAGAGTTTGCAAACCACCTTGAGACGGTTTTTGTCCCTAATGAAACTGACTCCCGTTTACCACCAATAGTGGTTCAAGAACGTATTTTGAACCCGCTAAGAATTCGCCTACCTGAGCTGGAAGCAGTTATCAGAGATCTGAACCCAAAAAAATCTCCCGGTAGTGACAAAATCACTAACACCATGATTATCAATCTGCCAAATTCGGCCCTGAGAACTGTTATGTTCATTTTTAATTCAATGTTAAGAACTGGTTACTTTCCGTCTACTTGGAAACATTCAGAAATAATTATGATCCCCAAGCCTGGAAAAGACGTTACACAGGTGTCATCATACCGTCCAATCAGCTTACTGCCCGTTCTCTCAAAAATATTTGAAAGGTTAATTTTGAAGTCGTTAGAGACATATATTGACTCAAGAAACTTGATCCCCAACCACCAATTTGGGTTTAGGAAAAAACACAGCACCATCGAGCAAGTGCACAGAATTACGAATTTAATTCGTGAAACTTTTGAAAGCAAGCTGTACTGCTCTGCACTTTTTATTGACATATCGCAAGCATTCGACAAAGTCTGGCACGAAGGACTTATACATAAAATTTCAACACTGCTCCCCGTAAACGTCCACAAACTGCTCACAAACTATTTGGCAAATAGATCGTTTGCAGTAAGATCAAAAAGTACTTTTTCGACAATCAAACGAATTTCAGCTGGTGTCCCTCAAGGGAGCATACTCGGGCCATTTTTATACCTCTTGTATACCTCAGATCTGCCTACAAGTCCACACACGCACACATCTACATTTGCTGATGATACAGCGTTTTTAAGTATCCACAGACAGCCGGACGTAGCTACCCAACAACTACAAAACCACATTGATGATTTGGAGAAATGGATGTATAAGTGGAAAATAAAGGTCAATACCTCGAAAAGCATTCACATAACTTTTACGTTAAGACAGAAAAATTGTCCGCCGATTACAATTAATGGAACTACAGTCCCAGAACAGAGCCAAGTTAGATATCTGGGATTACATCTCGACCGGCGACTCACGTGGGTTCACCATATTGCAGCCAAAATAACACAGCTGAAAATTAAAACTACTCAACTTTTCTGGCTAATTGGGCCACACTCTTCATTAAACTTGGATCTCAAAGTTTTGCTGTACAAGGCAGCTTTGAAATCAATATGGTCTTATGGTATCCAGCTATGGGGATCCGCCTCAGCATCAAATATTGAAAAGTTACAAAGAAGACAGTCTAAGATTTTAAGAACGATTACGAGCGCTCCTTGGTACATACGCAATAATAACATCCATAAGGACCTCAATATTCCTACCATACGAGAAGAGATTAAAAAATCGTGCACGTGCTACGCTGCAAAAGTTACTAATCATCCCAATCCACTTGCGAGGGACTTGCTTCTATTTGAGGGTCATAGACGTCTCAAACGGTTGCAAACCTTTGATTTGACAAGATAAATAAATAAATGTTGAGTGCTGCAGTGGCAGTACCAACTTAAATATTCTTTTAGGTTAAGATTTTAATACTTATTGTAAATGTCGTCCAGACTGATTCAATAAAAAAAAAAAAAAAAAAAAAAAAAAAAAAAAAAAATATATAAATTTTGTGAGTATTGTAAATTTTTTACACATTTTTATTTCATATATTGTACAAAACAGACTGTAGTCTTAGTTGGGTACCAGGTAGAAAAGTAGTTAAAGCATTAATTAACAAAAACAAACTAAAAACAGATATATATGTACATATATACTTAAAAATTATGGTGCAAATATATTAGTTATACAAATTCTTATGGTCTAATTCATAAAAAATATTTTAGGTTTATTACAGGTTTATTTGACAAATTTCCCAAAGAAATATGTCAAATAAGCGCTTAATAAACCTGAAATATTTATTATGGATATTGAAGTTAGAATATATTTTGTTAAAATGGGTAATTATAAATATAAAACTCAGGGTCAGAGCTTTCAGATATGACGATTTCCCGCCAAACGTGGCGATTTTTCAACTTGTTTGGCGTCCAAATTTTTGGTTTGGCAACATGGCGATTTTTCCGGCTATAATTAAATTTGTTGTCGATTTTTATAGCTATTTTTTTTTATAAAAATTGAACTTCAAAATTTCTGTAATGCACGAAATTAGTTTGTTGAAGGAGCAGTTTAAATAAATAAATCCTACCAAAAATCGTTTGCAAATTAAAACAATTTGATTTCGATGATTTTTCTTATATTAGTTAAAGTAATTAATGCGTTTTGAATTTGGATGAAAAAAAATTACAAGAAATAATTTTTGGCTGTTTTATTTCTCCTTTTTGGCGATTTTCTAAATTTGTATACTATTATTTTATAAAACTTTATATTAAAAAAAGAATTATATAAAATCAAAAGTATATTGTATATGAGAAAACTAAATAAAACTGATTTTTGGCGATTTTTAAGTCAATTTTGCGAAATAGGTCGGAAAAAATCTCACAACCCTACGCAGTGCGAGATCTTTTAATAAACTTACTTAGTTATGAAAAGTTTGGTTTAAGTCAAGCAGTAGAATACATAATAAATATCAATTTGTATATCTCTTGTTAGATTAAAATGCATTCTGTTACTTACTTGTATGGTTCTCTTTTTTACGTGTTTATCTTAAACATAAACTATTTTATTTATTGGATATTTTAGGAAAATTTAAACTATCCAAGTATAAAAAATAAAAGTTTGTGGAGCATTGGTGACACAATCTTAAATGTTTCATATGCAAGTTAGTTTACACAAGTAAGACCATATATATACAAACATTAACCTATATTGTCCGTTTTCATTTGGAGTTAGACAATTGATATAGCAGCTTTAAAACTGAAGTTTTTATGTATATATATATATTTCATTTTTGCGATTTTTCATATACAACTGTATATGCAAGATATTGTAAGTGATTTCCAGATTGTTAGGATTCATAATATAGGGTTTCTTCAAACAAATTCTAAACTATGTGAAAAATTTTAGCTCTTAAATCAAAATCCTCGAAATATTTTAGCATTTCATGTCTACCAAATTGAAAAAGCGGTAATTTTTAAAAATTCCCTACATTTTCCTCAAAATAAAAAATCTGTCCTTTTTTCCCTACGCTCAAAATATAACAGAAAAATCCCTACAAAAAGGGAAAATTCCCTACTTTTGGCATCACTGATTGCATGTCTTGTTTTGATTAATGATCTTAATGAGGGACATTATGCATTGACATTTGCTTTTGTAAATCTCAGTTTATATTTAAGGAATATGAGAATCATGTAAAAGGCACGAAGCGATTGCCAATTACGGTAATTTTTTTTTTGCTTTACCGTATATTTAGATGTAGCGTGCGACATTGAAAAAGAATTTTTTTTATCAGTGAGTCGAAGGTATTTGAACTATGCGCATCAAAAGTAAGTAACAAATAAATATTTTTATTGCAAATTAAAAAAAAGTTTACTGAAAAATAATCAGCGCTTTGTTCTCTTCAGTTATTTAAAGTTTGTAGCGTGCGACATCGTAAGTGTAAAATGTATAAATTAAAAAAAGTCTAAAATATTTTATGTAAATACAAAATTTTTTAATGTAGATGAGTAAAAATGGTGTAGCGAAAAATAAAGCCAACTGCAAACGGTGGAGAGAAAGGTTAAAGGATGATGAAACAAAATTACAAAACTATGAATTGAAGAACAGGCAAATAATTTTTAGAGCCCGTTTAGATGAAGGGTGACCTAGCTGCTACAACGCTTACGTCATCTTTTGGAGTCCCTTCTTAAATCAACACGCGTTTACATGCAGACTTCTTGTCGCAATACTCAGGGGACTTTTTGATATTAATTTCATCAATGCTTTTTATTCGTTCATTCGTAGCAGTATTGCCATAAAGTAACTAATTGTTAGTTTCGAAAATTTAGAGTTAATATGTCTATATATTTTTTCTTAATATACTACCAAAATGCAATAATTCCTTTTCTCTCCTTATTTTAGTTGCTTATAATTTTTATATTATAACTGTTTATTTCATGCATGTAGTAAGAATTTGGTCTAACTGGCAACATAGCATAACAAAAATACGAGACAAAGAAATATGTGAGAGAGAAGTGTTTAAATTTGTCACTTCACTTCTCACGAACTAACACGACTCACAGGCGACGTGTCGCAGCTAGACCACCCTTCATCTAAAAGGACTCTTAACGCAAAGGCAAAGAAGATATAATTCAATAAAAAACGGAAATATAATCGCATACGACATCGAGAGAGGCATAAAAAAATGTTAGACAATAAAATGTCATACGCACGTCAAAGCCAAAACGCACCTTACGAATGTAGACAAACCTTGGTGAAAGCGGTTAAAAAAGTGGAGAAAGAGATGACAAAAGACATGCAAAAGAGGCTAAAAGTTTTTGACGTTCTGGTAAAAAAAAACAGTTTGAAGAAAAGGAAAACGTAGACCAGTCCAGCAGAAGAGCGCCAGAAAGCTTAGTAAATCCCATAAATGATTTTTATCAGAATGATAATTTAAGTGTGCAAGCTTCGGGAAAGAGAGGCACCATTATAATTGAAGCAAAATTAGTAGCTAAGCGCTTTATATTAATGACGGTGTCTGAATCATATGAGGTGTTTAAAAAAGATTTTCCAAGCATAGAGTTAGGAAAAACAACTTTTTTAAAATGCGACCTCGCCATGCCAGTTACTGTTTGCATGTATCATGCAAATTTCGGCTTTCTTTCGGAAAGTTGCACAAAAAGTATTATATCCTTTCCCTGAGACTTTGAAACATTTTTTAGAGCAGTTTTCTGCCATATTGAGAACGAATATTCTATGACAAGTAACTGTAAGAAGTGTCTTACAGATTTAAAAGATCAATTTATTCCTCTTGCATATTTGGCTAATATGGAAGATTAAATAAACTGGCAATAATGGCATTAAATAGATAAACACATAGTTTTGTCAAATACAATTTCAACTTTATCTGAGCTAGGAACTAAGTTACCATCATTTTAAATCCATTTTTTTGTAAAAAAAAAGCCCAGCAAAAATATTTTCAGGAAACTAAAGTTAACTCAAAGCCTTCCGAGCTCGTTCTTCAAATTTATTTTGCCGAAAATTAATGGCTGACACACCAAAACGGAATACAAAGTGCTCATTTAAACTACCGCCAGGTAACAATTTTTACCAGCGTAGCTTGGTTGGTTGGTGCTTCCTAGTAGTTTGCGATTATAAGCGATAAGCTTACGCATAATAAGCACGACGTATTTATTTTTGTTTTAAACTTTTAATCGAAATTTAAAAAAATATTTATGGTAATTTCTCAAAGATTTTATTATTTTCTGATGGAAGCTGTGCTCAATTTAAAAACAAATATATTTTGACAAGCCATTGATATTTTGATATTGGTAATACTTTTCACAGTTAAGTTAGTTTTTTTTGGGACATACATTACATGAATATACTTATTTTTGTTTTTCTTTATTGAAGATATTTTTTATTTTATTTTTTTTGTACATATTTATTTATTGTATCTTTAAATATGAACTAACAATAAGCGTTCAAATCTTAAATCTAAATATAATTAATTAGGACCGACCAATATCGGACATAAACTTAGTGATAGTAAATTAATGATACATAAGAGTCGTGCTAAGCGGAAAAAATAACATAAAAGTATAAAGGTATATTCAAGGAGCTACATCTGGAGTGTTGACTATTAAGGTAGAGGTCCATAGCTCGCTTTTTGCGCGTTATGCTTTACACGCGTTTCATCCTCTTGTTTCATTCTATATTTTGTTCGCGTTGAGTTACATGCACTACTTTTCATGCGCCATTTTATTTTTGTTTTGACCAGCTGTGTGCGTTTGTTTATAAATACTTATAAAGAAAAAATGGAGAGTGAAATCGAGTTTTTAAAAGAATTTGTGGAGTTAGTCGAGTTTGTATATTTAATTTTATGTGCAAAAAATGCCTATGAACAATTTCAAAAAAAGACATAATTTTGAGTAGCCATGATGTACGATTTTAAGTGACGCTCACTGTACCTATATACATAAGTATTTACGTACATATGTACATATGCATGTAAATGTTATTGCCTAGTTTTTGTTTTTTGTTTACATTGAAAAAGACAACAAAATATGAACATTTGCTTTTGTTTTCAATGGTGGAATCCACACTGAATTTGTTATTTGTTCACTTGGTAAAATGGAAAAATTTTCGATACATTTTGTTGTTAAAAAATTTAAAAATTTTACTTCTGAAAATTGTATAACAACAAAATATACTGAAAATTTTTCCATTCTACCATGTAAACAAATAACAAATTCAGTGTGAATTCGACCAATATAAATTCAATTGCGATATACTACATATTTTTGGTATTACAAACCAGAAAAATTACTTTTTTTTTGGCTGTCACTTGTTCGCGCAAATAATTAAAAAAAAAAACTTAGCGTTGGCAACATCTTCACTTGGCATGTCGTTAAATATTTCGCGAACCATTCCAAAAAACCCATCATGTGCTGTATTTTCTTTTGGAGCTGGAACAGCAAAGCGAGTTTGGGAATTGAGGTCATTTTATCTAAAAACCCAGTGAAGGCGTCACTTTCACTCTCTCGTTTAGTCTTTTTTCGGCTTCTATTTGAAGCTTCAGACGGATGGGGGTTAGATTCGCTGTTTTCAGTGTGACAGCCGAGGATGGTTGGTATTCGCAGTAGTCAAAAGACGACACCTATTTGCATATGTAAAAAAAAACATTAATATAATATTAGTATGGTATAACTAAACATATGTACATATGTATAATAAAAGGCATATTATGTACTTATATATGTATATACAAACATACATATGTGCATATGTATGTATGTATATGTGTACATACATACTTATCTAAAATGCAAAATAGTATGTATGTATACATAAAAACTATTTTGCACTTTAGTTGACGCTACTTACATCTACCAAACTCTCAATATTTTGGTCGCCTTCCGAGAAGCTTTCATCCTGACTTTCTATAACTACACTTGTCACCGTCCTGCAGCGGGATAGTAAATATGAAATAGTATACATGTACATGCATACATATGTAAACTTATATAAATTATTTATAAAGAATTACTCACCTTCGGGGTTGAATGTGGTCACGCAGAAAATACATCTGCTCTTTAAATTGCCATTCACTCTCCTCATTCACTTCCGCTCCACTACCAGAAGCACTACGCTTTTCCATGTTTTTTTTTACATATTTATCTCGAAGGGATTTCCATCGAGTTTGGCAAACATCCTCTGTAAAAAAACGATTAAAATGTACGTGCGCCTTATTCAAATATTGATAATTTTATACTTACCTGGTAAGCCCACCTCTTTACTAACAGAATTCCAAGCCGCTGCTCTCTTTATTTTATTTCTATATAGCAGCAAGCTTTTGTTATATAAAAGCTCGTGCTTTTTTACAGCATTAATTAAATTTTCTTCCATTTTATTGTTTAAAAATATGTAATGAACACAAAGTAAATAATACAGATTTAGCAGAGATGACACTCAGTACGTAAAAGTAATCGATAACTAATATGCAAAATTTGTTACTGAGAAAAGTGTGGTGAAAAGTTAATTAAAAGACATCCCATTAATGAAAATATTCACATATTTTATTAAACAAGTTTTTTTTTACTAAGAAATTTTTTTTATTGAAAAAAAAGAAAAAAAATTATCCACGGCAAAATAATATTTATCGATAACGTAAGAAATAAAGTATTATTTAACATCTTTAGCATTCAAGAACAGCTGACTTTCTTTCATGGTGCTTGTAACGCGTACAAAAGTAGAAAGTATACCTACTTTGTGCTTTGAACGCGCTTACGCGTTCTGCGCTTTTTGCAATGTAACTTGTCACATACTATTACATTGATTCTACTTTTTTGACAGATGCATAGAAAGCGTAACGCGCAAAAAGCGAGCTATGGACCTCTACCTTTAGAGCCGTAGTGTCCCTCTTTTTTAAGCGGATGTGTCCAGTAAAATTCAAGATGTTACGAGTATGGGGATTAGGTTGGGACTCGTGTTTTGTTAAGTACTTGCCTGCGTATTTTACAATTTCTTCAGTCACTAGTGGCATATTTAAATCACAATATAAATTTGAATTTGTAATGTACCATGGAGCCGATGTTATAAAACGTAAAACTTTGTTCTGTCTTCGTTGCATTCTATCTACATTGGAAGCTGAAGCAGTGCCTCATAGCTGAATTCCGTAGCACCATATTGGTTTCAAAAGCGACTTGTATATTAACAGTTTGCAGTCTAGGCTGAGTGCTAAATTTCTGCCAAACAACCAATGTATTTGAATTAATTTAAGTTTCATTTGGGTTAGCTTAGAGTCAATATGATGTTTCCATGTAAGCCTTCGATCAAAGTGTATACCAAGGTATTTCACTTGAGAATGTTGAGGAATATTTATTTATTTATTTTGAATGGGGGAACAAGTATCTCTTCTTAAGGTAAATGTTATATGGACACACTTTTGCTCATTTACTTTAATTCTCCATAAGTTCAACCATATTTCCAGCTGGGTAATATGTTCCTGGAGATTTCGGGATACCTCATAAGGGTTTTCATGCATACTCATACAGGCTGTATTATCGGCAAATGTAGAGGTATGGATATTATTGCTCACAGGCATATCACAAGTATATATTAAATACAATACTGGCCCTAAAATACTACCCTGTGGGACACCGGAAGATATAGATTCGGGCACACTCATGAAGTCTCCTTCCACAACAGTGAAGTTCCTATCAGTAATATAATTTTCCAAAAGTTTTTTTATGTTTATATCTTCAATTTTAAAACTAGGCCTTCGTGCCATACTTTGTCAAATGCCTGAGAAACATCAATGAAGAGGACAGGAAAATACTTCTTTTCTTCAAATGTCTTCCTTACTTGTGATATGCTGACTTCTAAAACCAAATTGATGGTCAGAGATGCACCCATTATGAGATAAGATTTTGGAAAATTTAGTCATGAGCAGCTTTTCGAAAAGCTTTGAGATTGTTGATAGTAAGCTTATAGGCCTATATGACTCAGTCTTTGTAGGACCTTTGCCCGACTTTGGAATCATTTTGATCTACGCAAGTTTCCATATGTTTTTTCACTTTGAATGCGTACGAATGTCATAATCCGGCATTGGAGAAATGCTCATATCTTGTATTCTTAAAAGATTGGTGTAAGAAATCAGAAAAATCTAAACGAATGATTCCAGGGTTCGGAAATTTACACTTTTTGTGATGTATAAAAGTAACTAGGTTTGGTATAGAAAATTAGAAATATAAAAACCACAGCTCCAGAACTGCAAAATGTAATTTTTTTTGTATATTAAAGTAACTAAATACAACTAATTTTTTATATCCTTTTTTTTCTTTGTTCACTTAATATATTTTATATATTTTTAAAAGAACCAGATTGGTATAAGGAATCAGAAAAGTCTAAAAGAATGATTCCAGGGTTGAACAATTTATATTTTTTTTTTTGATATAAAAGTAACTAGGTCAAATTATTTTTTTCTTTTTGCCTACAAATTAAATATACCTTATGTTTTACAAAGAAATTGTTTGACATAAAAAACTATCAAAATAACAAACATAGCTCCAGACCTGGAAAACTTAAAATATTTTATTAAACTTGAGGTATTTTTATAAACAAATTAACAATATTTATTAATATAAGAAATTTATTATTCGACACATTGTCATAAGTTTATCTTAATTGAAATTTATTTGCCATATTTATGAGAGTGTTAGTAATTTTTCTACCGCAATCATAAAAATGAAGCAACCATTGGTTTATTATTTATTTTTTAATTCTGAGAATCATAAAAATATTATAAGGGTTATTTCCAAAAAAAATATTTTACATGTAAAGGGGCTTTGCCAAAATCCGTTTCGTAAAATGCACCTGTATTTCTATGGTCTGCATTTTTGCAATACCATTTTTTTCAGAAAATTCAAGAGTTTGTAATTTATCATAAGAAGAAGTTACTCAAATAAAGTCATCATTTATTATAGCTATGCTTTTTACGTCACGATACAGGAGCTAGGACGTGATTTTCGTAACAAAATTTTTCGACACTATTACAGTTATAAATATATTTTTATTGCATTGTTATTTAACACATTACGTTTGTTTTATTAGCTAAGCAGCATAGCTTAGAAGTCCTAAGACACCTCTCTTCCTTTTTTGCTTAGCACGACTCTTATGTATTATTAATTACTATCACTAAGCTTATGTCCGGCACTTGTCGGGCCTAACAATTATATTTAGATTTAAGATTTGAATACATATTCATTCATTTTTCAAAATACAATAAAAAAATATACGTAAAAAATTAAATTATCTGAAATAAATGTACAATAGCTCACAAACAAGCATTAGAGTCACTTGGCAGAACATTTATAAACTTGCGAAATAATCAAGAAATATTCGGAGAGATGATGGTTATTTTGGCCGGAGACTTTCGCCAAACGCTCCCACTCATTTCAAGGTCAACTCCTGCTGAAAAACTTTATTAATATAAATATAAATTTTCTACTGTTTAACGTACTCACCCAACTCAAATGTATTTCTGAAGAATAGAATCAGTATTGTAGGTAAGGTTTTAGCATTTAGTACTATTTATTTATTTAAATTGCGACCTAGCACAAGTCAATATCATATAAATGACAGTGCTAGTGATTGCACAAAGAAATAACGTCCCTTTTCACAATATATGATTAAAAGTTAACGTGAACTTTAACTCAGTTCTCGCTGAACCTTCATAGTGAACAGACGTCTTAGCGGAGTTTTTTTTCATATACATATTAAACAAACAAAAAATCATACAAAAAATATTCGTAATACATAATAACAGTAATACATATTAACTTTGATAAATAAGCAAAGCAAATATTGCTGATATTTTTTTTTACATAGCAAGAAACAAAAAAACAAAAACAAACAAAAACCGCAAACAAAGTGCCCTTGAGGAATACTCTACATGAGTACCTCAAAAACAAAAAATTGTGAAGTGAGTTCAAACGGCAGAAATGCATATTTTACTGTGAGTTCTGAACCTCTTAATGTTAACAATAAAAATAGAAAATCTGATGATAGTCTTTTTCTAACGGCAAAGCCACTTTTTCGTCAGCGATCAACTTCGCTTTGTCCAATGCCAACTAGTGATATGTTAACATTACAATTGCCTAGTACTTTTTCATACAAATCAGCGATATCATCCCCTTCGGGCTCGTATACATCACTTAACAAGGTTATCACTACAGATAACAGTAGCACTAAAGCCAAGGTCCAAGTCGGAATGGATAGGTATATAACTGTGGTAAAGCGTGGGCGAAGCCCAAATTCTTCAAAAATTTCATCTGCTCCAAAGATGTCTAGGGATAACAGCGCATCATCTACTAATCGTCAAAATCGGTTTTAACTATTCCAAGACAATAACGACAAGCCCGCTGCATTATCGCTAAAGTCTTTTAAGCCACCACCTATCTATCTGAGAGAAAAAAACTCTAACACGCTTTTAAAAAAACTATTGTCGGCCATTGGTGAAAATACTTTTCACATCATTCCAATTAAACGAGGTAATATTGATGAAACTAAGATCCAAATATATGATGAAAAAGATTTCCGGAAAATTATTAGTGAATTTGAAAAAAACAAAACAAATTTTTACACCTATCAACTTAAAAGTGCTAAAGGCCTACAAATAGTATTAAAGGGCATAGATTCATATGTTGACCCCGAAGAAGTAAAATGTGCTCTTATCGACAAAGGATTTAAGGTTAAAAATGTTACTAATATAATTAACAGAGAAAAGGTCCCCCAACCCCTATTTCGGGTCGAACTGGAGCCGAATGACACACAATTGAAAAAAAATGAAACCCATCCAATTTATAGCGTAAAGTTTCTCTTGCACCGAAAAATCACAGTTGAAGAGCCACGTAAGCGTTCAGGTCCCGTACAGTGCCACAATTGCCAAGAATATGGCCATACTAAAACTTACTGCAAATTACCTACAGTTTGTGTTATCTGCGGTGAATTGCACGGTTCTGCTAGCTGTACGAAGGCAAAAGATCAAGCTGAAAAAAAATGTAGTAATTGTGGAGGTAATCACACTGCTAACTACAGAGGATGTCCTGTATATTCTTTCGTTAAAAAGACCATGGGACAAAAACCTAAATTAGCTCCAGTTCAATCAGCAAATGCTTTCTCCGCCAATTTTCCTCCAATGAGCCAACCAAGTACTTCACGTGTATCATATGCCGATGCTGTTAAGACAAATTCTTTTCCCACGCAGAAAGTGCCCCCACCAAGTAATTCAACAAATGCTAACACAAGCTTTAATTTCAGTCGCCTTGAAGCCACTATTGATAATCTGGTTCAAACTATAAACAACTTTACTACAAATATGACTAGCATGATGCAAGAAATGCTGCGAATGCAGAATACACTGCTTCAAGCATTAGTTAACAAACCATGAACACGTTAAAAATATGTTCCTGGAACGCAAACGGCATTCGCCAACATAAAAATGAACTTGAGCACTTCCTCACGGAAAAAAATATTGATATAATGTTGGTCTCAGAGACTCATTTGACTTCGAGAAGTCTTTTTAAAATTTCTGGCTACACCTTATATGATTCAAAGGACCCAAGAGGAAGAGCGTGCGGTGGATCAGCAATTCTAATAAGGTCAAGACTCAAGCATTATATTATTGACAAAATTTCTGAAGAACATCTACAAGCAACGAATATTTGTATTGAAAATTTTTGCACTAATTTTTTAATATCATCAATTTACTCCCCTCCCAGATTCGCAATTATCTCTTGGCCCTTGTTTCGTAGCAGCTGGAGACTATAATGCCAAACATACGTTCTGGGGTTCGCGTCTTATCTCACCCAGAGGTCGAGCGTTGTTCAACACAATTTCAAAAATGGGCTTGGACGTCATTTCGGGTGGGGAGCCCACTTACTGGCCTACAGACATACAAAAAATTCCGGATGTTATAGATTTTGGAGTCATGAAAAATATCTCTAGGGATTTAATTCAAGTTGAAGCTTCTCTAGATCTCTCGTCCGACCACTCTCCCACGATCGTTTCAATTTGTAGCCCATTAAGAAGTGACTTACCTCATCCTTATGTAAAGATGATAAATCGTGTTAATTGGCTGGGATTCAAAAAATATCTTAGTAGTCATTGCACAGAAAATATTACGCTAAAAACACACGATGATATTGAATCTAACATTACCAACCTTAATGAAAATATTAAACAGGCTGCTGAACATGCCACTACCTCCCATCCGCAGACTGGGTTTAATAGAAATTATTCTACTGATATTGAACGTGTCGTGTGTGAAAAAAGAAGAGCTAGAAGGGAATGGCAACAGCACAGATCACCTCAACATAAAACTAGGTCTAAAGAGTGCACTAAACGACTCCAAGAGTTGCTTGCATTTGAAAAAACTGCATCTCTTAAAAATTATCTGGAAGGTCTTGATGTCACACCAGCATCTAATTACTCTTTGTGGCGCGCTGCTAGAAAGCTTAAAACACCCGTCGAGTTTAAACCACCTCTGCGCACATCTACCGGAGATTGGGCAAGAAGCGACTCTGGAAAAGGTAAATTATTTGCTGAGCATTTAAAATCCGTATTTACCCCAAACTCATGTTCTGGTGCTGTTGATTTGCCGAGTGTAGTTGCGCTACCCCCTCGACCCATAAAATTTAAGACGCGTGGTGTACAAAAACTAATTGCTGAACTCAAACCGAAAAAAGCTTCTGGTATTGATAAAATTAGTAACCAGATGCTGATGCCTCGTATTGCAATTAGAATCCTGTTATTCATTTTTAATGCCATTTTACGTCTGGAGTATTATCCAAACAGCTGGAAGCTTGCCAAGGTTAAAATAATTCCAAAGCCGGGCAAAGATCTTACCAAGGCTGAGTCATATAGGCCAATAAGTTTACTGTCAACAGTGTCAAAACTCTTTGAAAAGTTACTCATGATAAAATTGTCCCCAATTCTAACTGATAATGAGTGCATACCAGACCATCAATTTGGTTTTAGAAGTCAGCATAGCACCATTGAACAAACTCATAGATTGGTTCAATTTATACGAAAAACATTTGAAGAAAAAAAGTATTGCTCTGCGCTGTTTATTGACGTTTCTCAGGCATTTGATAAAGTTTTGCATGAAGGCCTAATTTTAATATTAAAGAGTTACTTACCGATGAACATTCTAAATCTTTTGGAAAGTTACATTATTGCTCGGAAAATCACTGTTGTGGAAGGAGACTTTATGAGTATGCCTGAAACAATCTCATCCGGTGTGCCACAGGGGAGTATACTGGGGCCAGTTTTGTATTTGATTTATACTTGTGATATGCCTTTGAGCAGCAATATCCATACATCTACATTTGCCGATGATACAGCCTGCCTTAGTATGCACGAAAACCCTCACGAGGCTTTCCGATATCTACAAGAACATATTACACATCTGGAACTATGGTTAAACTTATGGAGAATTAAAGTTAACGAACAAAAGTGTGTTCAGCTAACATTTACCCTGCGGAGAGATACTTGTTCCCCAATTCGAATCAACAATCAAGTTGTTCCTCAACATTCACATGTAAAATACCTTGGTATACACCTTGATCGACGGCTTACATGGAAACACCATATTGACTCAAAGCTAACACAAATGAAACTTAAATTAACTCAGATACATTGGCTGATTGGTAGAAATTCAACACTCAGTCTAGATTGTAAACTTTTAATATACAAGTCGCTTTTGAAACCCATATGGTGCTACGGAATACAGCTATGAGGCACTGCTTCAGCTTCCAATATAGATAGAATCCAACGAAGGCAAAACAAGATTTTAAGACTAATAACATCGGCTCCATGGTACATCAAAAATTCAAATTTACATCGTGATTTAGATATGCCACTAGTGACTGAAGAAATTAAAAAATACGCAGGCAAATACTTAACAAAACTCGAGTCTCATCCTAATCCACTTGCTCGTAACATCTTGAATTTTACTGGACACATCCGCTTAAAAAAGAGGGACACTATGGCTCTAATACTCAACACTCCAGATGAAACAGCTTGAAAATATTTTTGTGCTTAATACGATATTTATGTATTATTGATTACTATCACTAAGTTTATGCCTGACACTGGTTGGGCCTAATTATTATATCTAGATTTAAGATTTGAAAACTTATTGTTAGTTCATTTTTTGAAGATACAATAAATAAATATACGCATGGAAAAAAAAAAAAAAAACTTTAACTGACAGTTCTTTATATATACTTGCCATTAAACTCTCAGTTAGCTTTTAAGTGTACGTTGTGAAAAAGAACGTGAGTCATATAAAAGAATATATATATAATATGTAAAAAAAGCATTATCAATCACATAGGAAGAACACTTTTAATAGCAAAAAATATAAATATAAAGTAAATATAAATAAATAAACAAAAATAGTTATTACATAAACAATTTTAATAGCTCCCTTTTAAATACGAGTATGTTTGCGTTGCCTAATTTTTAGATATTGTTTGGTAAAGAATTCCAGAAGTTTATGATTGTGTAGATCAAAAATTGTCGTTTAGATATAAGGCTTTTGTATTTTTTTTGTATATTTCTACTGTGGTTGGATCTACCAAACACAATTCTATTTTAAATGTATGCCGGTGGCTCAGAATCAATTTTCATCGGCCAATGTTAATTATGTTAATTTGAAAAAAAAACAAAAATTTCTCATATTTTATCTGAAATAAATTACAATTCCTCGAAAACTATTATCGATAAAGGGCTACGGTCTTTTTTGTTGTGTTGGGTAAGCTGCTCTTTTTAAGAAAAGATATGTACGCACCCTGTATAATTTGTAGTTAGAGTGCGATGTAAGAAATTTTAATACACCATATTTTCGTAAAACTTGAAGTTTAATAGTGTATAACTTTTGAAGATCAAAAGGGATCAAAAAACCGTAACCCTTCAGAGAAAGCCAAAAGTGTCTTCTTTAAAGCGTATATATTATTTTGCACCCGCCACGACCCGCCTGTTTTATTTTAATGAAAATACTCAAAAATTATAAACAAAAATTTTTTACCCAAATTGCTAGAAAATCTACCTTAGAAATCATGTAAATGCCATTCTACCTGAACAAAATAAAAATAACAATAGCAAGCTTATTTTTATATATATAACTTTGAATTAAAAAAATAGAGATTTATATTTAAAACCGAATACGGCACACTCCAAATAAACAATCATAAGTACAAATGGCAGGTAGCAAAACGTATTTATTATGTTGATTGTTTTCCTGTAATTTTGTATAGTTAATTGATTTTTTAATATTAGGTTAGGTAGACAGGTTGCTGGAAGGTCTTTCATGCTTACCCGAAAGAAAATAAAGAAGGAGCGAGAGGGAGCAAGCGGAGGACTTAATTTCATTCGAAAATTGAGAATTTAAGTAAGTAACCTAGATTAGGTTTAAAAATTTAATATTGAGTATAGTATATAAGGATAATAATTTGGAAATAAAAATAAGTTTCATACAAATATTTGATTCTAAAAGATTGACAAATTTTTTCAAGTTTTAAGAAACACGTTACTTTCATAGAAAATTAAACTTAAATTCTTACAGCAGTGAAACAGAATTGGACTTACAAAAAAAGTATCTGGTTTTGTCCAAGATTTGAAAAAACGCTACAAGGAAGCTGATTGGAGTAAAAGTAAATTCAATATGTGCTTTGCAAAATGCAAACAAGGTGAACTTACTATCCAGATAACTTCTGAAATTACAAGTAAGAACAGTGGAGGAAGACCACAAAACATCGGTTGATAAGTGTAGCGATTGATCTAAAAGGCGAAAACTGAAAAATATAAATGAAGAAATCCGATGTGAAAACATTAAAGATAGTTTGCTTTGCCAATTGCGATCACAAAAAAACAACTAACGAAGGTGGAAGCCGAAGCTAAGGGACTGCTAAACGACAGAAGTAATACAGAACTGAATATAGAATATTTACAAGCAATATTCCAGCCAAATGAATAATAATTATAATTTGCATTTACTATTATTTGAGTGAAATAAAGTATAAAAATATTAATATTTAATGAATGATATTAAAATAACGTGATTCTAACGTGCATTATATAAAAAGAGTTCAAATATAAATAGCTATCATATATCCATAGCTTAACATTTCTTCAGGTACAAATATTTAGTTTTGAATTATGGTTAAAGTTTCCCATAAGTCCATCATAAGAAAAATTTAAGAGCCAGATTTTGGGAAAAATCCCTCATTATATAATACTTAGCACAAGGGCTTTATGCTACCTAATTATACAGTAGTTTTGACTTAACTGCCACTCTTTTAACTGCCAATTTGAGATAACTGCCAAAAACCACAAAATTTTACTCATTTCTTCAATTTCGTATGAAATGTAATTGTTTAAGTGCCAATTTCATACGTGCCAATTTAAGTTAGCTGCCACCAATATTTGGAATTATTATCCCATATTCATTGATAATTTTTCATTTAACAGCCACAAAATTTTTTTGCAACTGTTGCTAACGAAAACTATGTATGTAGTTTGTTTTTGCTAGAATCCTCGTAGCCTTTCTATAATTCTCTCATTCTCTTTATAACTCTCTCTTGGTTAAAAAAAAACAAAAAAAAAATTATGTATGTATGTGAGTTCCTAGTAAAAATCAAAATAATAATTCAGACGAAAGGGTGCTTTTGTTTGTTTTCTTCTGAAATAATTTGTTCCTTTTATTTATATTATTTTTCCTGAAGTAGGTACCTTTATATTGTTTTATTAATAAATAATAAATGAAAAGAATATTTTTATGTTTCTTTTAAGTTTTGGTTGTAAAAATAGGGAATTGTGTGAATCGCACTTATGGGCCACTTCTGTGGCAGGTAATCGAATCAGATAACTGCCAATTTTTGGCAGTTAAAAAATTTAACTTAAGTGCCATTTTGACTTACCTGCCACAAAATGCGTGCAAAACACGGTGTGGCAGTTAAGTCAAAACTACTGTATTTTAAATATTAACAGGTAATTTATGGTTTAAGTGATACTTAATTATATTCAGCTAGTTTTATGATTTTCATAAGTAGTGTTTAAGTAATTTCTTTAATTCAGTGTCTTGGGCCGGGTTTACATCTGTGTGCCATGTTCCACACATGTGTAAAAAAGGCGTAACCACTTATTACTTATAAAAACTGTTTGATTCACACACGTATTTATTGAGTTAAACAGTTTCATACATAACTAATAGATAATTTTATAGAATCCAACATGGTTGGAAACAGTTTAAATCAATAAATACATGTCTGAATCAAACAGTTTTTCATTAGTATTTAGTGGTTACGTTTATTTGATCAAATGACACACAATAAATGCCATATGTAAACTCAACCTTGCACATATTCATTTAGTAGAAACGGTTCAGTTACTTATATCTGCACATGTCTTACATACTTATGTAAAGGGTCCGCCAGATAACTTATTTTTTTGAAAACAGGCCGCAAAACATCGAGTGTATCTTCGGCTGTGTGGCACGTAGTGCCGTCCTGTTGAAACCAAATGTTGCCAATATCCTCCTCTTAAATTTTTGTGAACAAAAATTCGTTAAACATGGCCCGATAACGATCGCCATTGACTGTAACGGCCACTCCTTGCTCATTGGCCCAATTATGCCTCTTGACCAAAATCCGCACCAAACAGTGACTCGTTTTGGTGCGTCGGCTTTGCAATGTATGCGTGCGGGTTTTCTGTGCCCCAAATGCGACAATTTTGCTTGTTTACATACCCGCCAAAATCAAAATGAGCTTCATCTGAAAAGACGATTTTTTTTGGCAAAATCGGCATCTTCTGTAAGTCGATCGCAGGCAATATTTCCCAGCGTTATTACACAATCATATTCGTTCAGCGGAAGGATAAAACTAACTATCTGTCAAATCAGACATGAGCTAAGTGTTACCATTCACGAAATAAACACTAGTTGAAAAAAAACTTTAGATGGCGGACCCTATATATATATATATATATATATATATATATATATATATATATATAAATATATATACAAATAACCAAGAGTCTATAAGCTATTTATGACTGAAAAAACTAGGATTATGTAATAAATTTTCAAAAACTTGCTTTGATGTATTTATAAAAATGATTTAAGTTTTATTATAAATCATTTTTTAACAAAAATAAAAAAATAAAAAGCGCATATTTCTAAGCAAATTAAAAAAAATTTTGAAAGTTCATCTTTAACCGTAAATTTCTTCGGAACCACTGTACTGATTTTAATGAAACTAAAATTGGATAAAAGCTTAAGATGTTATCTATCCACAAAAAAAATTAAAAATAAATCTTCATTAGTTCAAAAGTTACACAGTTTTGGCCGATGAAAAACGATTCTCAACCACTGTGTGCCGGTTGTTTCGATATAATATTTTTGTGCAGAAGCATAAGACTTTTGCATTTTAGGAGATTTTAAAAATTTATTTAAAAAATCTGGTAGGCATAAGACGAAATATGTGCAAAACGATTTTTATTGAAAATATACCGAGTTATATTATTGTACTCAACATTAAGTTTTCTCTTTTCTTCACAGTCACAGTCTGCAAGAAGTTCACTACCATATAGAAGAGATGGTATGAGACAAGATTTAGCTAATACCATACGTATCGTAAATGGTGTTGAATCTTTAACTGTCCACAGACTGCGTATCATACTGTATACTCTACCTACAACAGTATTAATATGGTCGGACCAAGTAAGTCTATCGTTGAAAATTGCTCCCAGATTGGACGCTAAGGAAACAAAACATATATTATCGCCATTTATTTCTATCGGAAGATTTTCGAAAGTTCTCCTAGTGTTGTGAGTCATTAAAGACAATAACAACAAAAACAACAACCGGAATCCGGCAAAATATAAAACAACAGTCAACCATCAATAACTGCAATTCAGCAAGAACCATTAAGTGCCGACGGTGCAAACCAATGGATATTGCGATAAAAATAATAAATAAATAATAATTGCTGACAGCGCAATGGCAGCAACAACAACAGCAACATCAACAACAACAGTAACAACTGCCGCAGTAGCAACAACATTTAGTATAAAAATTAGTATAAATAGCTGGTAATTTTTAGTCTAAGGTAGAGTGTAAGATTATAACTGAATTAATAAACAGTCTGCGATATCTACGGATCCCTCCAGACTTAATAATATAATAAAAATCCACTAAACGGATCACAACAATTGGCGCAGCCGGTAGCCGCGTGAAGAGTTTTTCCGAATAAATTAATCTTTTTTATATATAATATTAATTGAGAAATTTTGTGCGGCTAAGAATCTACAGGTGTTAGAAAAATTAATCAAGGACAGAGTAAAGACTACCATCCTTTGGATTGTCTACGGCTTGACAGAAGAGCTCTCAACTGAAGATGCGTACCACGGAGTGGCGGCTGGTAACTATACTTTGAATTATTTTTTTTTTTATGGACAACCCTCAGACAAGAACGGACGACCTAATTGAAAAACTGCATGAATATAACTATGCAGTAGATAGTCTGCAGGTACACACGTGGACAGAATTACGGAGCCTGGAGGTAGGAAAAGAAGTGATAGAGGAGCATAGGACAATAATTAGACAACAAAAACTGACCAAGTTAGAGGAAGTAGGATACATAATACAATTAATAGGTGAACTAAAGAGGAACCAAATAACAGAGTTCAAGGGGAACGTAGCAGACTTAGAGGAGGCTAAAACACTTTTTGAGAAGGAAAGTCGGAGATTAAGGAAACAAATAAAATATACGGACGAATTACTCGAACAGGCGGTAGAAGAAAACGAGGAACTAGTACAGAAATTGAAAGAAAAGGGATTGACAAAAGGAACTAAAAAGACTACAACAGATAGACACAGAAGACGATACGATACACCGACTACAGACGGCATTAGAGAACGCAAGGCGGGAGCTAGATATAGTCCACAGATCCAGAACACTGACTCCGTCCGTGAGTGAGGAATTGTCGGCAGTAGGCGGTCAAATTCCAACCATAGTAGTAAGCCAGGAACACCAAGACAGAAGCCTCTCGAGTTCTCCGCAGAAGGAGGAAACCACCAGGGAACCAGAAATTACCTGGGAAGAAAGACAAGCACTAGAGTTGATAGACAAAGTGAAAACTCTATCAGCTAACGCAAGGAAAGCCGGCAGCAGAGGGTACACCGAAGAGACAATAGCCAGGAAGCTAGGGAAATTGGAGCAATATAGAGAGGAGTTTGAAAAGCTAGACAGATTGGCCACACACAACAACAAGGCGATTGAAGAATTTGGACGCTTGCTAGAAACAGCACAGAGTTGGTTAGGAAGGCGCTCACCATCACCCGTACAAGAAAACAACCTAAAACAAACAATCAGGATGCCAGCACTTTCAGAAATCACTAAAATAGTGAATAACACGGTCCCATCATTTTTTGGTACCGATGGACCCGACTTGTCAGCCGAAGTGTACAGATACATCCAAGGATGTAAGATGGTGGAGAAAGAATTACTGACTGAGGCAAACAACGGCTTAACTCAGGATGTAATTCAATGCTTAAAATTAAAGCTACTGGGTGCTGCATATTCGAAGTTTTCCCAAATCAATTTCAGTTCGGTAGACGCACTCTGCAACGCTATAAAAAAGCACTACTTGAAGATAAAGAGCTTGGACGAGATAAGAGAATTGATGGCGGGTTGCAGACAGTCCATCAGAGAATCGGCGAGCAAATTCGGGGAACGGTTGGAACAGTTGCTAAACGAAGCAGTAACAACAATTGAAAACCAGTGGCCAGAGGGACCAGGCCGTGAGGCGATGGTGGGAGATTTCAAGAGGATATCCGTAAAGAGCTTCATCAGGGGTCTTAGAGATCAGGCTCTAAAGGTACGGCTCATTGGACAGGAGGGAGAAGAGCTGAGCTCCCTAGTAACACTGATGGAAGAGGCGGAAGAGCTGTTTGGCGAACCACAACATATGGTAAACACTCTGTCGTCAACAACACCCTGCAGTTTCTGCGGCAAACAAGGGCATGGAAGAACGAATTGCGCAGAAAGACTGAACACACCCTATTGCGTCAACTGCGGTAAATATGGACACGAAGTGGGGCCGAAGTGTAAAACCAAGACGAGCCACAGGGAGAGTTGCCAATACTGCCGGAATAGTGGACACACTATTGAAGACTGCACGAAAAGGCTGAGTTCCCTGTACTGTGGAGCTTTTCAGATAAGCGGCCACAGAGAAAACCAATTTTGTAAGCGGCCACAACAGAGCAATAATACCAGTCCGACTATCCGGCGTAACAACACGTACAGTTACGGCAACGAACCTCCCCATAGACGTTTTCACGCAGGAAAACACAATCCGGTAGAACAGAGTATGCCCATGCGAACAAACGCGGACAGACAGCCATTTTGTTTTAAGTGCAACCAATTAGGCCACTTTGCCAGTAATTGTCCAAATTATTATGAGCCAAACAAGGCACAATCGGGACCCAATTACATGCCAAAACCCCCGGTAGCACGAACTTTGGGAAACACAAGCCGTTGAACCCCTCTGCGCGAAATTACCTACCGAACCGTGAACCAACGCGGCTAGCCTATGCCCAAGTGGACGCAAGTCACTCACCACTACAAGAACACATAGGAGTGAGTAAAATATATAGTCCACCGGGAAACGAATACAGGCCCAGTTACAGCCAATAACTGGAGAGCCAGTAGAAGACAGAGAAATAATTTGGCACAGAAGAAAAAACAACACCACAGACACCAGAACAAACAGGGCGATTGAAGACACAGAGTCGGTGGAAGAAGCACCGACGGTAATCACCCACAAGGCACAGGTACATCGAGAGGGAAAAGTTAATTTCCCTCGTGACCTCGACTATGCATTTCATATGCAAAATGCATTAGTCAACTCAAATACAACACCGACCGAGGGCGAGATGTTGACAACACAAAAGGTGCTGATAAATGAAGGTTGTGTGGGCAGCTCGAACCAAAATCCCGAAAGTGCATCTCATGTGAAAGATGCACAACCAAAAAGGAATTGGGGGCTCACCTTGGGACACAAACCTCACCAGGTCAACATCGACCGAGCATTTCATAGGCAAAATGCGTCGGTCAAGTGTAACTCGGCAGTAGAAGATGGTGTTAAAAGAAGTTCACCAGGACAGGCATTGATACAGGAAGATTGTGTGGACAATTCCCACCAGGGGCCCGAAAGTGCATCTTATGTGAAAGATGCACAACCAAAAGGGGATTGGGGAGTAGTCTTAGGACACATACCGCATCTGGTCAATAGCAGCAAGGGTGATATGGGGTCACCAGATAACATAAATGCAGTGTACATCACCATCCCGTGCGAAGAAGACCGAGCGGGAGAGCTGACATTACTAGTAGATACAGGGGCAGACTCAAGTATACTGAGGGAAGAGGTCATGAGAGGTTACCCTAAGAAAAGGTTTGGCGAAATGAAGATTTTAACGGGCGCCTTTGGTGGAGGCGCTACAACTAGGTTTGCAATAACCTTAAACATAGACCGGAGGAAAGACATAAATTGGGACTTCCATGTGGTGTCAGGCTGTTATAAACTCCCGGGAGACGGCATTCTCGGGAGAGACAACATTTGGAACCGGAGTGTGTTAGACTCAATAAGAGGCACCTTGAGGTTATTTAAAGGGGACAACAAGTGTATTAAGACCTTTCGACTTCATGACGAAGTGGCGCATTACACGGCCTATATAGAGAAAACCGCCAGCCTTCAGCGAAGAGCAGTTACAATAGTGCCGATACAAATCAACTCAAAGGACAAAACTATAGTTATCCACAAGCAAGAATTGGCCCCAGGTGTCTACATGGGGAACACGGTTGTCAACGTAACACAGGGAAAGGCGGCCGTACTCATACTAAACTCGACGGAGCAAGATTTACCATTAGAGAAAGACTTCCAAGTACAATTTTGAAATTTTAATCACTACACGCAACACGAGGTAGCAGGAAAACAAGCATTGCCAAGGATAAACCAGAAAGACAGAATAGAACATTTGAAAAGCATCATAATGACGGAAGAAAATTTGAATATAGAAGAGACTGAGTCCATGAACAGGCTATGTGAGAACTTTCACGATGTGTTCATGCTGAACGGTGACAAACTACCGTTCACCCCATTAGTAAAGCATAAAATACCCGTAAAAAGAGAACAGCAGCCTATCAACCAAAGACAGTATCGTCTACCTCAAATCCACAAAGAAGAAATCAACCGACAAGTATCAGAGCTACTGCAGGAAGGAATAATAAGCCCAAGTATATCTCCATGGAATTCACCAATATTATTAGTGCCCAAAAAATCGCAAGACGGTCAGAAGATATTCAGACTGGTCGTTGATTTTCGTAAGTTGAATGAGGCTACAATAAAACAGGTGTTCCCTATTCCTAGAATTGACGAAATTTTGGATCAATTAGGAAATAGCCGGTACTTTACCACATTGGATCTAGCGAGTGGATACCATCAAGTTCTAGTAAATGAAGAGGACAAAGAAAAAACAGCATTCAGTACAGACAAAGGCCATTTCGAGTTCAACAGAATGCCGTTTGGCTTAACGGGGGCACCGGCCACTTTCCAAATGGTCATGAACACTATCCTGACAGGCCTACAGGGCCTGGACTGCTTCGTATACCTGGATGATATATTGGTATACGGACGAAATGTAGCGGACCACGAAAGAAAAATTACAAATGTCCTCACAAATGTCAATTTCTAAGACGAGAAATCGTCTATTTAGGCCCCAAATGCTCAAGTGAGGGAGCGCTACCCGACCCCTCCAAGGTAGAATGTGTGAAGCAACTTAAGCCCCCAAGAAATATCAAAGAGGTGCAGGCACTCCTAGGGTTGATCAACTACTACAGAAAATTTGTTGCAGGCATGGCGAAACTGGCCGCTCCAATAACGAAATTGCTAAAAAAGGATACTAAGTTCATGTGGACTTAAGAATGTCAAGAGGCTTTAGACAAGGTCAAAGGAAGCATTGCAAATCCTCCAATCCTGATTTATCCAGATTTTACTCAACCATTTAGAGTAACAACAGATGCAAGTAACGAAGCATTAGGAGCGCAAATAAAGAACGGAAAGGATCATCCAATTGCATTTGCCAGCCGAACCCTCAGTGACACCGAAAAGAGATATTCAACAATAGAAAAAGAAATGCTCGGCATAGTATGGGCAACACATACTTTCTGCCCATATCTTCTGGGCCGACACTTCACCGTATTTACAGACCATCAACCCCTGAGGGGAATAGCCAACCTCAAGGACCAAACTTCAAGACTTGCACGGTTTAGGCACAAGCTGTCAGAATACGAATTCGAAATTGCCTACAAACCAGGGAAAACAAAATATCAAAATATTGGAGTGATAACCAGAGCTCAGGCAAAAAGAAACAAAGAATCAAGAGAACAGACTAAAACCCTGAAAGACCCAGAAAAGGAAGACGAGTATACGGATGGCGAGAATCCCGCCACAACAACGTTCCTAACACAGAAAAAGGATATCCAAGAAGTCCTAAGAAGCTTCCATGACTCGCCCCTAGGGGATCATCAAGGCAGTTGGAAAACCTACAGAAGGATAAGGAAGCAATATAAAGGGCATGGTGAGAAATATCAAAGAATATATAAAAATCTGTCCTACATGCCAAAAGAATAAAAGCGGGCCACTTAACAAGGAGCCCATGGTCTTAACCGATACACCAACAAGACCTTTCGAAAAGGTTTATATGGACATGGTAGGCCCCCTGCCAGTAACTACAATGGGTAACAAATACATCCTGACATTCCAGGATGATTTGTCAAAATTTTTTATTTGCGCGCCCATGCCGGACGCAGAAGCAGAAACGGTGGCAAGAATTTTCTACAACGAAATCATAACCAAGTATGGTATACCTACAAAGCTCATAACGGATAATGGTACAAACTTTACTTCCAAGTTGTTCGGGAGTGTGTATAAACTTTTGAGAATAAAAAAGCAACATATCACTCCCTACCATCCACAAGCCAACGGGTCTCTCGAATGGAGTCACCGACCATTGGCTGAGTACCTGGGAAGCTGTGTGAAGGAGGACGGGTCCAACTGGGATCAGTGGTTGGCTCCGGCAATGCATATGCATAACCACACAGATCACGTATCTACCGGCCAGACCCCGTTCAAAGTGCTTTATGGGTTTGACTCACCATTACCGTCAAACCTCAAAGTAAGCACCCCAATGTACAACCCATACGACTACTCTAAGGTACTGAAACACCAAATACAAACGGCTTATGAAATGGCACGAAAGCAGCAAGAAAAGGCCAAGCTCCGCTCAAAAGAGCAGTATGATAGAACGGCAAGGCCTAGCACCCTGAAGGTAGGTGATAAAGTACTGATAAAAGCGCAGATACGAAAAAACAAATTTTCACCCCTTCGGGAGGGGCCCTACGAAATAAAAAATCTTCCCTCGTCAGTAAATGTCCAGATATTAGCAAAAGGAGGGTTAAAGACGCTCCATCGGAATTTAGTCAAACCATTTGTAGAGAGATGATGGACAGACGGCGCGGACGAAATAAGAATTGCCACTAAAATACGGAATACATAAAATGTCTAACAACAAGAAAGCACAAGGAACTCACCCCGAACTCAACAGACGCCAACTATAAATTATAAGATAAATTTGCCGGACAAGGAAAATAGTGTGCAGGAATGATAAAACAAAATAGAAAAAAAAAAGAAAACAGAGGGCTGAAGTTAATCATAGGTTTAAATAACATATCTCCGTTACCAAACTAACAAAACGTCAACACATAGTTTCCACTTGTAGGGTTGATGGTATTAGTTCTCACACTAGAAGCCACCGCAGAATTGTTCATCGAGAGACTGGAATCTCATAATGGTTACACTGAAATTCACGTAAGCAGCACCCAGATCGTGGAAAGGTACGACTACATAATACACGTAATCAACCTGGACGACATCGAGCGGGTACTGGAACAATTCCATAATAATTTGGATGCTATTGGCGAGACACCCCACCGAGTCATCGCGAAAACCCAGCTAGACGAGATGGAGGACATCATGCACACACTTCTCCCCCGTAGAAGAATCAGAGGTCTGGTGAACGCAGGAGGTGCCTATCTGAGATTCGTTTTTGGCACCATGGATGAAGAAGACAGACAAAATATAGAGGAGCACCAGAGGGTATTAGATGAAAATAATCACCAGCTGATAGAGGGACTAAACAAACAGATAGTCATCAATGACAATTTCAATAAGTCCCTGCAGACACTAAAAACCGCTATACTGTCAGATAGACGTGACATCGAGAACAAACTCAATGCAGCAAGCAAGCTGGACGAACGATTGGTGAAGGAAAATCTGGCCATATTACAACTACTGAAAATCTCGATTTTTAAAGGGAAATTGGAAAGCTTGCAGCCAGCCATAGCATTCGCCAAGACCGGAATTTTCCCGCCGTCCCTGCTAACCAAGACTGAGATTGACACCTTTCAAATAGACATCGAGAAACTAAGAGGTGTTAAAATCGGCATAATAACAAGCCAGACGCGAACAATCAGTCAGCTTATAAAAGTGCCCGCGGCCAAGGTCTCGCTGCAGAAATCCATTGTAGCAGCGATACCAAATCAAGAGAAGCTACAAATAGATGAACCTCTGGAAGTGGTCCTGAGGAGTGGAAAGAAAAAACTCACATTTGTGGAGGGCAAAGCGCTGTTCGAGCTGACGGAATCCCGAAACTGCATTTTTAAACAACCATGCAAGATGATGCGAAAGACAGACAGCGAAATCATTCAACTAGATAACGGTAGACTAATATTGATAAACACAAACCATACGCGCTTGAAGAGTACTTGCGACAACCGAGTGATCAGTCTCCAGGGACACTACCACATTCAATTTAATAATTGTACTATACAAATTGGCAACAGGACACTCAAAAATAGACTACTGAAGTACGAGCAAAGCTACGCAATACCCCAAAGGACAGATAATCTCAGCACAGAGAAACCGCTAATATTCGCAGATATAGTTCTCAACCAGGAGAGAAATATCAAGCGAATAAGCGAGCTGCATTTCCACAAGGTCGTGGTAACAACTATAAGTGCCATAACACTACTTATAGTAGCGATCCTGGGAGTTACGGTGGTGGTCCTGTGCAAAAGACAGGGAAATGTAAGGGTCAAGATAACCGAAAATAAAATAACCAAAGGAGCCATTAGGAGGTCGAAGATGAGGAAAAACCTCGCACCCAAGGAAGTCAGCAACACAACGGTATAATAACACTAATAACAACAAAGCTAACAATAAAAGGGAAATATACATACTTACGTATAAAAATAACAATAATAATAACATACATCCATGCATACATATGTGCATATAACAATGCCTACATACACATATACATACATACATACATATATATATATAAATAACAGATCTACATTATTGCCAAAATTTCATGCACACAAAAAATTGTCAACTGAAAAAAAAGAAGAGAAGTTCTTGCCATGCACCAACACATGTATAAGCAACTAGCAAGACGTTGATTATGCATGTGAGGTAAACAGCCATTTTTAAGGCCACAAGAAATTAAAAAAAAAAATAAAAAAAGAGAATATTGTTAACTAGGTCAAGTTTAAATCAAATATATAAACAAACTGGCCAAATATTATGTATAAATGATAAAACACAATATATACATACATATATTAGTAAGTAAGGTAGGTCAAGAAAAAAAAATAGTAATTTAAGGAATATATAGAAAACCATATGAAAACATTAAGAACATTATATTTGTAAACCTAGGATGTAATAATATATGCATATTATTAATGAAAATATGTACATTCATAAAAATTAAAATTTTAAATCTCAAAATAAATGTCATATTCTAAACTTATGTAATCAAAATTAAAAAGGGAGAAATAGAAAACCAAACAAAATACTACATATTTACACACATATATGACTTAAATTGTAAATAAAAATGTGTTTCTATTAAAAATATAGTAAAGAAAAATATATAATAACTACAAAAACAACAACCGGAATCTGGCAAAAGTTTCCCCATTTACCCCACGCAATCAGTTCGAAGCATCCAAAATTGGGATGCTTCTCCTTCGTAAGGGGGGAGGGATGTTGTGAGTCATTAAAGACAATAACAACAAAAACAACAACCGGATTCCGGCAAAATATAAAACAACAGTCAACCATCAATAACTGCAATTCAGCAAGAACCATTAAGTGCCGACGGTGCAAACCAATGGATATTGCAATAAAAATAATAAATAAATAATAATTGCTGACAGCGCAATAGCAGCAACAACAACAGCAACATCAACAACAACAGTAACAACTGCCGCAGTAGCAACAACATTTAGTATAAAAATTAGTATAAATAGCTGGTAATTTTTAGTCTAAGGTAGAGTGTAAGATTATAACTGAATTAATAAACAGGCTGCGATATCTACGGATCCCTCCAGACTTAATAATATAATAAAAATCCACTAAACGGATCACAACACTAGCTTTAGAAATGATAATGCACTTAGACCACCATTAGATTTAGCCCATTTCCCGATTTTATTCACACGGAATGTTACGTCACCAACATTGCAATAGTTATATAGCTGAACATCGCAAGAGTACATATGAATTGTACTGTGAATGTTATATCAGGCAAGTCATTAGTATACATACAGAAGAGAAGGGGCCCAAGAATTGAACCTTAAGTAACACGTCTATTAACATTGAGCGCTCTTGAGATGTTGCTTGAAAAGTTGAAAAGCTTTTTAAGCTTTACTAGCCAAAGAATGCACGAATGTCACTATATAATGCATTTTCGATGTGAAAACGTGTGTGTGCAAATCATTGGGAAAATGTTTTCACAATTCAATCAATCGAAAGAAGAATAATAACTACTCAATTTTATGTATGAGTATATCAAACGAAAAACTAAAATTTTGTTAAAATGAGTGAATTCAATTAATTGCGAATAAATTCAAAAAAAAAATCAATAGATTTTTATGATTAATATCTCATTTTGTTTCTTTTACATGTTGCTTTGGGATAAAGCAATAAATCTGATTTTTTTTTGCTGTTTTCGATTTTTCATGATTTTTTTTTAAAACAAAAAAATTTCTTTTTTTTATTATAACTCCGAAACTACTGAGCCGATTGAAATGCAATATATTAACGTATAAAGGTTACGTAAATGTTAGTTTTTCTAAATTTATTTTAATAATATCGTACTACCTTTTAAGTTATCATTAATTATGTGGAGAAACGTGTAACAAAATTATAATTTTACTTAAAATTTAAAAAAACTCTGCATAGAATTTAAAATTAGGACCATATTTGTGCTACTGGAACCACAATACATCAAAATTCTATAGAGGTTTTACAAGATTATATTTTTTTTTTTAATTTTGTGCGCAGTTTTATTATTTCATTATACTGTATCTAAAATACATGCGATAATTATTTAAGAAATTGTGAATTATTAAATTTATCTTCAAAAAACCTACTTGTAAAATCAAGAAGAAAAAAGGCTAAGCCACTTAGAAATAAAATACCAAGCGGTGAGCATCCCCTTTTTTCAATAAATCTTTTAATTTAAAGTCAAACCACCTTTTATTTTTCAAACTCCCTTATAATATCTCTACACCTTGAAATTATAAGGCATTTAAATAGGATAAAGATACCTTGGTTTCTTAAACGGAAACTCCGAAGCTCCAATAGCATTCCTATTCACACTGTACAAAGTTCTTCAAATGAAAATTTTATTTGCACACCATCACATTCAAGTGCAAGCACTCCATATAAAATTACGTCGACTCCAATTGTTTAAAGTGACGATTCTGTCCCATTTGTACCAACAGTAGTTGAGAGTGACAATCAATTTTATGCAACTATTATCTCGGCACAAGTAAAACAAAATCATTCTCACAATTATGCTGATTTTACCGAGTATTTGAATGATACTCAATATCAATAAATATGTACGAACATAATATTGCGTACATACGAGTACTAGTCGGAATAAAATTTAATTTATTATGTGCTTAACATTTATTAAGGGTAAATTTGGAATTTTATTTTTTTATTTTTCTGGTAAACAGTTAATGTAATGTATTTAATGTGAATATAAAATTAAATAAAAATAATTGTATTTTTATTAAAGAGTTTCTAATAGCTTCACAAAAATTAAGTATAATTTCATTGGCTTCATTAGATGCGTTTTCATTTACTGTTGGATCCATTATAGATAATTCTACAAAGTTATCGGACGTATTTAGTCGTGCAGGTAGCAAAATTATAAAACAGCAGTCGCGGCATTATTTGGGGCTAATTCCTGCATTCGTGATAGAGATTGCATTCGAATAGAAATTAATTTCGATAACAAGAAACTTTCTGATGATGTCACTCGATACCAAGCGAATCGAGTTTTTGTTTCAGTGTTGAGAAAAGGCAAATAAATTCATTTCACAACATTGAATAAATTGTAAGCAAAAATGTATGTTTGTATGTAAGTATGCATGCAAAAACATATGTATGTACGTACATACATACATACGTATATGCAAAATTAAAACGAGATGGTTATAAATGTTACTTTCAGTTTATTGCAAGGGTCCAACGAAATATTCCAGTTTGACCTCGGTGATGGCTGTGGTGCTATGGGACGCGTATTGAGTCTTCTTTTAAGGTCCGAGCTATTTCCTTTATTTTTGTCGGTAGATTTGTAGTTTTCCTTGGACAGGGGACTGATTTTTGCACTTCCGCTGCCCGCAGCGGTTGAGGTTGAAGGTGTGTCCAGAGGAAGCGTATCAGGTGTACTTTCATTTCCAGTAGTGGTTGAGGATGTATCGGGAGGAAGCGGAGCGAGTAAGTGAATTGCCCGTTTTATGATACCTGTAGATGTTCTGACTGTTGCTGTCCTCACGATACCATCGGGCCGGGGGTATGTTTTGATCACTCTTCCGAGTGTTGTCTTTAACTATAACTATAGTATCCACTGGCAGATTTTGAGACTTTGATTGCCATTTGTTGCGCTGCTGGAGTTCAGTGAGGTATTCGTAGTACCATCGTTTCCAGAAATAATGTTTTATTTTTGATACCAATTCCCATCGTTTCACGAGTGATGGCGACATCGACTGAGCAGTTGCATCGACTTGTGCTGTGGGAGGTTCCCCGATCAGGAAATGACCAGGAGTGAAGGCAGCTGCATCATTATGGTCACTTGATAATGCTGTAATAGGTCTGGAATTAAAAATTGCCTCTACCTCTATGAACACAGTTTCCATTTCTTCATACGGGAAGCATTTGCCATTTCTTTGAGTAATAGCCTTTTGGCTGACTTAACTGCGGCTTCCCATAATCCCCCAAAATGAGGTGCTCGAGGAGGAATGAAACGAAAAGCAATGTTTTTATTTGCACATTCCCGTTGGATTGCTTCTTGAGCTGTTGGGGTAAAAAGAGCTGATGATAATTCCGCTAGTTGGTTTCGTGCTCCGACAAAGTTTGTTGCGTTGTCACAATATGGCTATTGGCAATGACCTCTGCGACTAGTGAATCGTTTTAGTGCTCCTAGGAACGCTTCTGTTGTAAGGCTTGTAACTAGTTCGAGGTGCACTGCTTTCGTGGCGAAGCAACAGAATACTGCGATACAGGTCATTTTCCTCGAGTTTTAAACTGAATCCAAATTGGACCACAATATTCAACCCCGGCATTTATAAATGGTCGTGCTGGTGTTACCCTCGTTGCAGGCAAATTTCCCATGATCTGCCGAAGAAGTTTTGGTCTTGATTTTGCGCAACTTACGCACTTATGGATGGTTTCTCGTGCTAAGTATTTTCCCTCGATGGGCCAAAAAAGTTGTCGGACATTTGCAAGGAGAGCCTGAGCTCCACAATGCTTATTTTCTTTGTGTATTGACTTTTAAAATACTATTTTCATCTAAAAATGGTGATAGACCTTTGATCGGACTTGACACCAAAAGTTCTTTGCGTTTTTGCAACTGTTTGATGTCTTCTGCGAAAGCAAATTTTTGAGTTTCTCTAATAATTATAAGAAGTGAATCGTGGAGCTCGAAAGGTGTCAGAGCTCTTTGGGTTTGTCGATCTGCCTTGGGAGCTCCAGTATTTTTTATGAATCTGAATATGTATCCTATAGTACGTTGAAGGGTTTTAAAGGAATTTCTGTGGTTGATACAATGCAAGAAATTTTCATTCGGTACTGAAACCAGCAAGTTATAAGAATTTTTCTTCTGTTCAGGTGTAGGTGTGTCAGGATGTAGACAGAACATAGTAGGCCATTGTTTCTTATCTCCATGAAGAAAGAATGGCCCATACATCCACTGGGGTGTATGCTGCAACTTCTGTGGATCCAATCCTCTAGATATTATGTCTTCTGGGTTGTCCTTGGAATTCACATGACGCCACTGATCAGGTATCGAGCTTTCTTGAATTGAAGCTAGTCGGTTTGCTACGAATGTATGCAACGAAGATGATCGTGAATTTATACATATTAATACTATTTTGGAATCGGACCAATAGAATGTTGGCGTTGTATTCATGTCCAGATCATGTTTAATTTTGTAGCCAAGTTGGCACCTAAATGGGCAACACATAATTCCAGCCTGGGCAGCGTTTGTTGCTTGAGAGGGGCTATACAGGATTTCGCACAAAGCCAGTATACAATAACTGTTTTATTTGGCAAAAATGTTCTGATATAGATTGCGGCACCATACGCCCTTTCTGAGGCATCTATAAAAACATGAAGTTGCGTATTGCGAGGAATCGATTCTTGTCGATGAGCTTGAAAGGTTTTGAGTTTACTCAGATTACTTCGAAAGCTTCGCCAGCATGAGTCAAATTCTGAAGCCACCGACTCATCCCATGAAAGATTCCAATTCCATAATTCCTGAATGAATATTTTTGCTTTGAGGACTACTGAAGACAGTAGCCCGAGTGGGTCAAATATGCGCGCTTAATCTGAGGTGACTGTCCTTTTTTCACAGTCTTGATTGGTTGTATGTTGACCTTAATTTTAAGTAGATCATCCTTGGGTAGCCATAGTAAACCTTAAGTTTTTGTGTAGTCGGTTTCGTCTGTAGAGAAGTCAAGACTAACTTCTTGATCATCATTGGGGATATTACGGAGCAATTGGGTATGATTGGCACACCATTTTCGTAAATAAAACCCATACTTTAACATGACCTGTTGTAGTTGATGTTCAATTTCCAGGGCTGTGTTCAAACTATCGGCTCCACCCAACCCATCATCCATATATAAATTCTTTTGCAGGAAACTGGCTGCTAACGGAAACTGCATCTTGTTATTATGGCTGATTTCACATTTGATTGCCAAGTATGGTGCTGGTCTAGTGCCATATATCGCTGTGTTTAACTTAAAGTAACTTATGGGTTCAGAAACATTACTTCTCAATAGAATTATTTGGTACTGTCGATCTGTAGGATGAATCAATATTTGTCGGTAAATTTTTTCTATGTCGGTAGTGAACACGAAACGTGGAAGCCGAAATCGCAGGAGAACCGTAAACAGCTCATTTTATAGTGGTGGTCCGATGTGCAAAATATCGATCAAAGATTTTCCTGACGGGGTTTTTGCTGAATCATCAAATACCACCCGAAGTTTAGTGGTGCTGCTGTCAGGGCGCAAAATGCAATGGTGAGGAATAAAGTATTTAGACCCTTCTACCTCAACTATGTTGATTTTCGACATATGCCCCATTGTTTCGTAATCTTCCATAAACTGCATATATTGGTTCTTTGGGGAAACATCTTTTGATAATCGACGTTCTAAGCTGAGGAAGCGGTTGAAAGCATTATTATGTGAGGCACCTAAAGAAAATGTTTCAGTACAGAATGGAAGTCGTACTATGAACCTTCCTTTTTTGTAACGAGTGGTGGATTGAAATGTGCCTCACATTGTGCATCGTAGGGAGATAATTGGTGCTCAGTGCTCTCGATTTCCCCAAGTTTCCAAAATCGTTCAATAGCCGTATTCATGTTCTCCTCTTCATTTAAAGTACCGCATATTGCTGATGATACTATCCAGCCGCAGGTTGTATTTTTTAATATTGGAAGGTCATCACCAAGTTTAATTTGCCATATTACAAGTAGTTTATGCTCCTAATAAAATGTCAATTTTTTCTGGACGGTTAAAAGTTGGCTCCGCCAATGTTACGTTGTTGGGAATCGACCACTTATCGATTTTAAGCTGTTGCGTAGGTTGAGGAGAAATGATTTGTGGCAACACAAATGCCTCAAGACGTGTTGAAAAATTGTTGAGTCTGAATTGAAGGGTTATGTTGACACGGTGTTGAACCTTGGTGCGATTTTTTCCAATTCCATTGATTGAAATCGATCTGGTTCTTGCTGGGAGCCTCAGAGTTGTGACCAATCTCTCTGTAATGAGGTTTACTTGTGATCCTGTGTCGAGAACTGCCTTACATTCCATTTCCAATCCATTTGCCTTGACCTTTGCCAATGCTGTTCCTAGTAGCACATATGGTTTTCTCTCTGCGAAACTTGCTGTCATGCTTTCAGCGTCTTCCAGTGGTGTGCTAACGAGTGATGTCACGTTTGGTGTGCAGGGGTTGTTAAGTATAGTTGCTTCTCTGGCTGAGTGAATTTCTTTTTTAGGATTAGTAACTTTTCTTGATGTGGCGTTAGTTCCAGATGTACCAAGGTATGGTGCTTTTTTCCACATTTTTGACAGCGGCCTGAAATGGTGCATTGTTTGGTACTACTGGTACTATTTAAGCAGTTGACACATAATTTATGTGTCTGTATTATGTTTAGTCTGTTTTTTCAGCTTACATCGATGAACTTCTTGCATCGATATAATGGATGAGAATCTCGCTTACAATCTATGCACAACCGGTTGTGGCTTCGGGGTTGTGCTGTAAGCGTGCATGTTTTGCTAGTAGAAAACGAAGGTTTTTCCTTGTGTCCGTCCCATTGCTTCCAGAGTATGAAAATAGTTCTCAAGGAATGTCAGAAATTGGTTTATTGTTTGTAGTTCCTTTGGGTGAGAAATCGATTGCTCATATTGAGCATGCACTGTTTTATCTAATTTTTGACCAGGATGCGGATTAGGAGTGGATCATATGATAACACTTGAAGCCCTATGTTGGAAAGAGCTGCCAAGCATTCCTTCGTTGTGTCGTGCAATCGCTTAATAGCGCCTAATATGGAAGCACCTGATGGCTGGTCAAGTAGTCTCTGAACTGCTGTGGCTACCATTATCCTTTTGTTGTATCGATCTTGTAGCAATTGCCACGCCACTTGATAATTTTCTCCAGTAACCACAAGATGATTAATGAGGTTTGCTGCTTCACCAATGACGTTGGTTTTTCAATACCACATTTTGTGAGCGTCGGACATCTGTTGCTCATGTAAGATCTTTGTAAATAAATGGGAGAACGATGTCCATTTCATGTAGTCACCATCAAATTTGTGAGAAATAAATTAATTTTATTTTAATTAAAGTATGGGAAAGAATTCAAGAAATTTATTATTCGACATATTTTCATAATTATATTGTAAGTGAAATTTATTTGCTGGTGGTTAAGCGATGTTTATATGCATTTCATTTTTCATTTTTAAAACAGGCCGCAAAACATCGAGTGTAGCTTCGGCTGTGTAGCACGTAGCGCCGTCTTGTTGAAACCAAATGTTGCCAATATCCTCCTCTTCAATTTTTGTGAACAAAAATTCGTTCAACATGGCCCGATAACAATCGCCATTGACTGTAACGGCCACTCCTTGCTCATTGACCCAATTATGCCTCTGGACCAAAATCCGCACCAAACAGTGACTCGTTTTGGTGCGTCGGCTTTTCAATCTATGCGTGCGGGTTTTCTGTGCCCCAAATGCGACAATTTTGCTTGTTTACATACCCGCCGTATACACAACCATATTCGTTTAGCGGAAGGATAAAACTAACTATCTGTCAAATCAGACATGAGGTAAGTGTTACCATTCACGAAATAAACACTAGTTGAAAAAAACGTCAGATGGCGGCCCTATATGAACAAAAAAAAGTGAAACAAAAACGAAATAAGCGTTTTGCTTAAAGTATAATTCGACTAGAGATTCCTTTTATTTTGATATCAAAATAAAAAGAATCAAAAGAATTAACAGTTACTAATATAACTAACAGAGTTGGGTTGAACTGGAGCCGAAGGACATACTATTGAAAAAAAAGAAACCCATCCAATTGATAGCGTAAGGTTTCTCTTAGACCGAAAAATCACAGTTGAAATGCCACATAAGCGTTCAGGTCCAGTAAAGTGCCATAATTGCCAAGAATATGGTCACACAAAAACTTACTGCAAATTACCTACAGTTTGTGTTATCTGCAGTGAACTGCACGGTTCTGCTAGCTGTACGAAGCTAAAAGATTAATTAAAAAATGCAGTAATTGTGGAGGTAATCACACTGCTAACTACAGAGGATGTCCTGTATATTCTTTCGTTAAACAGACTGTGGGACAAAAACCTAAATTATCTCCAGCTCAATCAGCAAACGCTTACTCCGCTACTTTTCCTTTAATGAGCCAAGCAAGTACTTCACGTGTATCGTATGCCGATGCTGTTAAGACAAATTATATTTCTACGCGGAAAGTGTCCCACCAAGTAATTCAACAAATGCTTACACAAATTTTAATGTCGGTGAAGCCACTAGTGATAATCTGGTGCAAACTATAAACAACTTTACTTCAAATATGACTAGCATGAAGCCATCAACAGGTTAAAAATATGTTTCTGGAACGCAAACGGCATTCGCCAACACAAAAATGAGCTCGAGCACTTCCCGAGAGGAAGAGCATGCGTTGGATCAGCAATTTTAATAAAGTCAAGACTCAAGCACTATATTTTTGATAACATCTGTGCAGAACATTTAAAAGCAACTAATATTTGTGTCGAAAATTTTTTACAAATTTCGTTATATCATCAATTTACTCCCCTCCAAGATTCTCAATCACTGAGGATGAATACGAGAATTTCTACAAATCTCTTGGGCCTTGTTTCGTAGCAGCTGGAGACTACAATGCAAAATATATGTTCTGGGGTTCACGCCTTATTACACCTAGAGGAAGAGCGTTGTTCAACACAATTTCAAAAATGGGCTTGGACGTAATTTCGGGTGGAGAGCCCACTTATTGGCCTACAGACATACAAAAAATTCCGCATGTTATAGATTTTGGAGTCATGAAAAATATTTCTAGGGATTTAGTTCATATCGAAGCTTCGCTAGATCTCTCCTCCGATCACTCTCCGACTATCGTTACAATCTATACCTCACTTACAAGTGATTTACCTCACCCACATGTGAAGATAATCAATCGTGTTAATTGGCTGAGATTCAAAAAATATCTTAGTAGTCATTGCACGGAAAACATAATGCTAAGAACATCCGATGACATTGAATCTAACATTGCGAATCTGAACGAAAATATTAAGCAGGCTACTGAACATGCTACTACCTCTCACCCGCAGACTGAGCTTAATATAATTTATTCTGCGGATGTTGAACGTGTCGTATGTGAAAAAAAAGAGGTAGAAGAGAATGGCAACAACACAGATCACCACAACATAAAATCAGGTTTAAAGAGTGCACTAAACGACTCCAAGAGATGCTTGCATCTGAAACAACTGCATCTCTTAAAAATTATCTGGAAAACCTCGATGTCACACCAGCACCTAATTACTCTTTGTGGCGCGCTGCAAGAAAGCTTAAAACACCCGTTGAGTTTAAACCACCTCTGCGCACTTCTACCGGAGGTTGGGCAAGAAATGATACTGAAAAAGGTAACATATTTGCTGAGCATTTAAAATCCGTATTTACCCCAAACACATGCACAGGCGTTGTTGATTTGCCGTGTGTAGTTGCTCTACCCCCTCGACCCTTAAAGTTTAAGATTCATGAGGCACAAAAACTAATTGCTGAACTCAACCCGAAGAAAGCTCCGGGTATTGATGAAATTAGTAATCAGATGTTGATAAAGTTGCCTCGTATTGCAAGTAGAATCCTGTTATTCATTTTTAATGCCATTTTACGACTGGAGTATTATCCACACCACTGGAAGCTTGCCAAGGTCAAAATGATTCCAAAGCCTGGCAAAGATCTTACACAGGCTGAGTCATACAGGCCAATAAGTTTACTGTCAACAATGTCAAAGCTCTTCGAAAAGCTACTCATGATAAAATTGACCCGAATTCTAACTGATAATGCTTGCATACCGGATAATCAATTTGGTTTTAGAAGAGCATATCGCCATTGAACAAACACCTAGATTGGTTCAATTTATAAGAAGAACATTTGAAGAAAACAAATAATGTTCTGCCATCTTCATTGATGTTTCTCAGGCATTTGATAAGTGTGGCATGAAGGCCTAATTTAAAAATTGAAGACATATTTACAAATAAACATTCTTAATCTTTTACAAATTTATATTCTTGCCCGGAAGTTCACTGTTGCGGAAGGAGACTTCATGAGTGTGCCCCAATTGTAATAAAGATGATTACTATTGGCTTGTACGGCCGCTGATGCGACCGTCTTTTTGTTCTTTTATTTACTCACTGAATTCTTAATTCTAATTTACTTAAAGCTAACTTAACTAGTTGTGGGAACATGCTAACTCAGCAGTACCCACATTTAAAGCACATTGGCTACAAAACTTTTTACCAAAACGCGTGCAAAAAGCAAAGTTGTAAAAGAATGAAGCTTTCCTCCATCTCTTCCTTTAACACCTGTCTTCTCTATCACTATGCCTTCCCTATCACCTTCTCTCGCTATCTTCTCTTCAACTAACACAAAGGGATCATTGTATTGGACCCAATTTCAGCCTTACTTACCAGCAGCCTGCTAACCTAACCTAATTTCACCAATTAAAGGCATGAGATATTATACATTCAATGATTCAATTACAATATTTAACGCTGTTGTATGTGAGAAGCAAAATAATATACGTGTATATTTTTGTACGGGGCGACATAAGAATGATGACTCATTTTGCTTGTGTCAAACTTATACCATAATTCGCAAGCATTTAATAAAAGACAATACAAATGTATTATAATGTTTAAGTAAGATGAGAAAAATACGAAACATGTTTATAGTGATTATGTTGTCAGTACTATGAATTTTGAAAAGTTTCAAGAAATTTGTAGAGTGTTGGAAACATAAATATTGATTTTTGAAGATAAGCAAAGATACTTATTTAAACGATGATCGTTATAGAAAACAATTTGACTATTTCATAACTATATAAATAACTGTTCATACACGCTTGACTTTAGTTATTAATCTAACTTTAAACTTCATACATCTATTTGCTATAACTGTTCTAATACCTGATAAGCTGATCTGAAAATAAGACCACCTACCTGATAACCTGATCTGATACCTGATAAGCTGATCTGAAAACCAGACCAGCTACTTGACACCCTGATCTGATACCTGATAAGCTGATCTGAAAACCAGACCAGCTACCTGATAACCTGATCTGATACCTGATACGCTGATCTGAAAGCCAGACCAGCTACATGATAACCTGATCTGAGAGATGATATCTGATCTACTATATACTGTTGGAAAACATGGATGTGAAAGTCGTAAAGCAGTTGGTGTCGACAAGAAATGTCTTGAAGAAAAAGCTTTGTAGTATAAAAACTGGTGAAATCATATACATTGAGAGATGCATTGAAACTTATAACAGAACCTCTCAAAGAATTCATAAATAGCTCTAAAAATATTGAAAGAATTCCCAAAAAAGATGAAAGTAAAATCAAGACAGCAATTGAAAATAATAAAAGTTTAAAACCTCAGAAACTTAATATGCTTTTTAAAAACACTTTAACGAGCCTATGCAGGATTAAGCGAAATATCTTAAATTAATACTAAACAAAAAAAAATAATAATGTAAACAAAAAACTGCAAATAAGCCAAAACAAAAATTTTTTGATCCAACTAAGTACCCGAAGTAGAGAAACAAAAGACATATAAAAAAAGGTAGACATTTGTAATTAAAATTTCTATTTAGTAAGTTTAAGTTGAAATTAAAGCCATTTACATATTTCATTATTTTTTCAATATTTTATTTTAAATTTTTTCTTAAAAATCTTAACACTAATACTAATACAAATTTAACTTTATGTATAAATAAAAATATAAAAAAGTACTTTAGTCTAATATTTGTTTGTTATAATGATAAATTAACAAATTAATACACAAATAAATGAATAATAAATTAATTAATAAATAATTAGAGAAATAAATTAATAAACAAATAAATAATTATTATTATATAACTATTAAATAATTTAAATAATTTAAGAAATAAAATAATTATATAAATGAATTAATAAATAATTAAAGAGATGTATTAATAATTAAATACAATTAGTACAAAATTAAGCTTTCGTTGTCATCTTACATGCAATTTAGTGGAAATCATTCTATTCTGCATCCATTGTTTCGGTCTATGTAATGTCCCCAAGCACGCGTATTTATTTTATCTTTCATTATATTTCTTTTGTCATCAGAAAAGCTAAGTGCTATTTTATGTAGGTTTTAAGTATATAGCTGATGTGTTGTAGACCTAAACAAAAACATTTCATCTGATATAATTTTGGATTCAAATAAGCATCTTTTGTAATCATTAATGGACAACTTTTTAATTACAGACTTGTTGACGCCTTTTGATTTTTTAACATCTTCCGAGCGAAGAGAGGACACAAAATACATTTGTGCTCTTAAACCAACAAAGTCTGCCATTATATATCCTTTGTTTTAATTTTTCATCATTCCCATAACCTTCTTATTGAGTAGCGGCAAACGAAAGTGATCATCTATAGGATATTCTGAAGTATCAAAATTTAACCTAATATCATTACGGATGTCATCATAAAAATCATCAGTTCTAATTGAATAAATAAAGGAGTCAGTATTCATATAGTTGAGAGATATTCTCTCCAAATTTAGGCTTCATGAAGCCATAATGGAAGTCATACATTCTCCACTTGGATAACTCCAGTACTCTAAAACCAACATATATGGGTTTATCATATAGTGGTTCCATTTTTTCTAAGTCTACCGCATATATATGTCATCACAAAATTGTGGTAACTGCTTAACATTTGGTCTCGCTTGTTGTTTCCCAAGATGAAGTAATTCTAATGTCTCCCCACGGGCTAATTTTGAGGTTAATATGGCAAATCATTATGTAGATCATGCACCGAATCGGGATAATCTATATCCACTTCCAAAATGTACCCATACTCTGCAGTATCAGAATTTTTTGTAACATCAAAATCAGTATCACATGTCCACTCAAATTCTCCGCAAGGAAGATATTCGGATATCGCCCAACCGAAAGGTTATTTGCGTCTAAATACACCAGAAATTCTAATGGTTTTGATGCATCAAAATCTTCCAAATACTTATTATTTGCTTTCGAATATCTTTGCGAACATTGAACTAGTCCATCTCTGATTCCGTTTTGCATAAACATATACATTTCAGAATCAGTGAACTGTTCCAGTGAAACTTGTGTGGATTTCAACAAAGCATCCCAAGATAAGCCTGGTGCTGTATAATAGTGACAGGGGTCCATATCGTATATACCTTTACAAATTTGCCTAAAATTTGCAAACACATCGGATAGAAGAAGAACATCGTTCTTTAAATAGAGCTCAGTATAGTCAAGGAGGGTTTTACAGTTAAAATCCCTCCATATTTGTTAAGCATGTTCATACTCGACTACATCACTTCTTCATTCGTTTCTAACAGAGAGAGAGAGGGGGCGTTGACTTTTATATTTTGTTGTGTTTGAGAGATGGAGGTGTTGCCTTATAATTTCTGATATCCCATCATTAGGAATTTAGAGGTTCGATATTTGCTATTAATAAATATTATGATCATAGCAATTTGGTTCTCCAGTTTAATATATGTCCCATCAAAAGGGATTTAGAGGTTCGCCATTGCCTGCCCATCAATAATATTGTAATCATAGAAATTTGTTTTCTGCAGTTACATAATGACGTTTTGTAGTTTTTTATTGTTAGATAAATGTATGTGTGCTCGTATCAGAGGGGTTGATTCTTCAGTTGGGATACCTGCTCGCTCTCCTACTACAAAAAATAATATAGTGGGTGTGTAAATTTTTAGTGTTGGATCTATTTGTTCCCGTATCAGAGAGTGAGAGAAAGAGTGTATCGATTTGTTAATACGTGTGCGTAGTTCAATAATTTTTGGGATCATAGAAATGGTTTAACGTGCTGGGATAGCTGTTCTCCTAGTTCAAATTTGTTTGCTGATGCTGATTGCTTCTACTGTTGGTATTTTTTTCTTCTTCGTCAATTAATTACTCTGAACGGAAGCGGTTGGTTTACGAGTACATATGTACATACATATGTACATTCATATGAGTACTTGAAAATTTTTTGGTTTTATGCATATCCAAACATACATACATATGTACATATATACATAATTATGCAAATGTGCTGATATTCCTTTTTTAAAATTTTCAAATATTCCAAGGCACTTTTTAGCCGTTATGTGGTTTTATTCTTTATTTTTATCGTTGCTGGTATGTTTATTGAATACTTCTTTTATGTTGTTTTTTTATATTACTCATAAACATGCAAGTGTATATTGTGCTCTGCAAATTTAAGCTGGCTGGATCTTGTTAGAATTTGATGTTTTGCAAATTCAGCGATTTGTTTCTATGTATGTACATACATACATATTTATATAGAATAAAGCATAAAGTAAAAAATGAAAATAAGAAATATGGAATCACATATTTATGATCATCATCATATTTTATTATGATAGAAGACATGTACTCCCAGGCGATCGTGTATGTGCAAGTGTGTTTGACTTGTTCAATAGTTTTTTCTTGAAAAAGTATCGTCATAGCTTTGGCGATTGTTTGTCACTTTTGTTGCGGAAGGTTATGGTTTTCAGTTGCTGTGCAAAGTGAAGCTACACACATGTATACATACATACATATGTACATATATATAGCTGCTACTTCTTATTTGGTCGTTCATAGGTTTCGCGATTGTTTGACTTTTTTTGTTGGGGAAGGTTAGGGTTTTCAGTTTGTTGTGCAAATTGAAACTATATCTCAGTTAGAAGGGGGAGCTCTGTAGAGCATTGCTTTCTATTGCTTTCTAATAAATTTAACTTTTATATAATTTTATAAAAATTTCATTTTTTCTTCTTCTTATAATTTTTATCCCATTACTTCACAGTGAACAGTTCTGATCGCACTTAATGAAAATTAATATTTCAATTTTTATTAGTGTGCTGGAGTACTACTTTTATGTACAATCCATTTAAAGCTGTGTCTATTAATCAGTAAATACATTTTATTATTAAAAATGTCAAAAATTTTTATAGTGAATTAAATTAAAAAAGGAGTAAAAGCAGTGTTAAAGTAATATTATTGAAATTGTGTTTAAAACTAATAGCAACAATAATTAAAGAGTAATGAATTCCACAATTTGCTTAGTTTGCTCGACGACTCTTAGCAGTTCCAAAATGTTGGATGTGCATATGAAGCTACATTGCAGTGTTTGCAAAAAGTTATTCATGTAGCATGGTAAGCTGAAGGATCATATAAAAACGCATTCTTCCGCCAGCCTGGACAACACAGTTGCTGCTTGTAACACTAGGAATATTTTATGCAGACATTGCAAAGCTTGCAATGAAGTAATAGCTTTTTCAGCATGGACGGCTCATATTAAAACCACAAAGTATAAGAGAAATTCTGAGCAAGTAAAAATTAGCAATGATCTGACAAAGATAAGCAGCGACTTCAATGGGAGGATTGAAATATATTCCTCCATTAATAAAAATGAGGAGATATTGTTTCCAGAAAAAATTTTCTCAAATGCAAGAAATAGTGTGACTAATCAACTAAATGAATGTAGCAGGAAGCCTGTTACATTTAAATTTAATTTTGAACTAACATGTGAATACATGAAACTGATGAACGATGACATGATTGTTTTTCCACTGGTGCACATATCAAAAATAACATTGGTCACCATTTGGTATGATGTGGAAAAATTATACAAAAAGCATATTTTTTTTTCATATATTTATTTATTGTATCTTCAAAAATGAACTAACAATAAGTAATCAAATCTTAAATCTAAATATAATTATTAGGCCCGACCAGTGTCGGACATAAAATTAGTCATAGTTATAAATAATACATAAGTAGTGATAATCAAAAAGGGAAAAAAATAAATAAAAGTATTTTCAAGAAGTCCCATCAGGAGTGTTGAGAATAAGAGCCCTTGTGTCCCTCTTTTTTAGGCGGATATGTCCAGTAAAGTTCAAGATATTACAAGCGAGCGGATTAGGATGTGACTCGAGTTTTATTATTTATTTGCCTGCGTATTTTGCAATTTCTTCAGTCAATAGTGGCATATTTAAATCGCGATGTATATTTGAATTTTTGCTGTACCATGGAGCCGATGTTATCAAACGTAAAATTTTTTTTTGCCTTCGTTGGATTTTCTCAACATTTAAAGCTGAAGCAGTGCCCCATAGCTGAATTCCATAGCACCAGATTGGCTTCAAAAGCGACTTGTATAAAAAAAGTTTGCAGTCTAGGCTGAGTGTTGAATTTCTGCCAATTAACCAATATATTTGAGTTAATTTAAGTTTGATTTGAGTTAACTTAGAGTCAATGTGATATTTCGATGTAAGCCTTCGATCAAGGTGTATGCCAAGGTATTTCACTTGAGAATGTTGAGGAATACTTTGATTGTTGATTCGAATGGGAGACCAAGTATCTATTCTTACGGTAAACGTTATGTGAACACACTTTTGTTCATTTACTTTAATTCTCCATAAATTCAACCATATTTCAAGCTGGGTAATGTGTTCTTGGAGATTGCGGGATGCCTCATCAGGGTTTTTGTGTATACTCATACAGGCTGTATCATCGGCAAATGTAGAAGTGAGGATGTTATTGCTCACAGGCATATCACAAGTATATATTAGATACAAGACTGGCCCCAGAATACTGCCCTGTGGCACACCGGAAGATATAGATTCGGGCACACTCGTGAACTCTCCTTCCACAACAGTGAACTTTCTATCAATAATATAACTTTCCAAAAGCTTTTGGTATGTTTAGATATGTCTTCAATTATAAAACTAGACCTTCGTGCCATACTTTATCAAATGCCTGAGAAACATCAATAAAGAGAGCAGAACAATACTTCTTTTCTTCAAATGATCTTCTTACAACTTGGACCAATATATGCGTTTGTTAAATGCTGCTATGCTGACTTCTAAAACCAAATTGATGGTCCGGGATGCACCCATTATCAGCGAAAATTTTGGACAATTTAGTCATGAGCAGTTTTTCGAAAAGCTTTGAGATTGTTGATAGTAAGCTTATAGGCCTATATGACTCAGCCTTGGTAAGATCTTTGCCCGGCTTTGGAATCATTTTTATTTTGGCAAGTTTCCAGTTATTTGGAAAATACTGCATTCGTAAAATACCATTAAAAATAAATAGCAAGATTCTTATTGCAATATGAGGCAAGTTCATCAGCATCTTGTTACTAATGCCATTAATACCTTGAGCTTTCTTCGTGTCGATTTCAGCAATTATTTTTTGTAGTTCACGCACCTTAAACCTTAAGGAACGAGGGGTAGAGAAACTACACTCAGTAAATCGGCAGCACCCGTACATAAATTGGGAGTAAATACAGATTTTAAATGCTCAGAAAATAAGTTACCTTTCTCACTATCGCTTCTCGCCCAGCCTCCGGTCGAAGTACGCAGTGGTGATTTAAGGTCAACGGGTCTTTTAAGATTTCTAGTAGCGCGCCATAAAGAGTAATTAGATGCTGACGTTACATCAATACCTTCTAAATACTTTTCCAGTAATGCAGTTTTTTTCGACGATAGCAGCTCTTTAAGTCGTTTAGTACCTTCTTTAAGTCTGATTTTATTTAGGGGTGATCTGTGTTGTTGGCATTCTCTTCTAGCTCTCCTTTTTTTACATACAAGACGTTCAATTTCCGTAAAATAAATTCTATTAAAGCCAGTCTGCGGATAGGAGGTAGTGGCATGTTAAGCAGCCTGTTTAATATTTTCGTTAAGATTGGCAATGTTAAATTCAATATCATCAGATGATCTTAGCTAAATGTTTTCTACGCAGTGACTACTAAGATATTTTTTGAATCCTAGCCAGTTGACCCCATTAATCATTTTCACATATGAGTTAGTTAAATCACTCCTTAGTGGGTTGAAAATTGTAACTATTGTGGGAGAGTGATCGGAGGACAGATATAGAGAGGCCTATTCGTGAATTAAGTCTCTATGTATATTTTTCGTAACGTTAAAATCTATAACATCTGGAATTTTTCTTACGTCAGTAGGCCAGTAAGTAGGTTTCCCGCTCGAAATGACATCTAAGCCCATTTTTTAAATTGTATTAAACAACGCTCGACCTCTAGGTGTAACAAGACCCGAGCCCCAGTACGTAAGTTTTGCATTGTAGTCACCAGCTGCCAGGAAACAAGATCTAAGCGATTTGTAGAACTTGTCATACTGATCTTCGGTAACTGAAAATCTGGGAGGTGAGTAAATTGATGATATCACGAAATTCGCACAATAATTGTTTACTAAAATATTCGTAGCTTGCATATATTCTTCAGTAAAGTTGTCAAGGACATAGTGCTTGAGTCTTGACTTAATTAGAATTGCTGATCCACAGCATGCTCTCCCTCTTAGTAACTTACTTCACGTGTATCATATGCCGATGCTGTTAAGACAAATTCTTTTCCCACGCAGAAAGTGTCCCCACCAAGTAATTCAACAAATGCTAACACAAGTTATAATTTCAGTCGCCTTGAAGCTACTATTGAGATTCTGGTTCTAACTATAAACAACTTTACTGCAAATATGACTAATATGATGCAAGAAATGCTGCGAATGCAGAATACACTGCTTCAACCATTAGTTAACAAACCATGAACACGTTAAAAATATGTTTCTGGAACGCAAACGGCATTCGCCAACATAAAAATGAGCTTGAGCACTTCCTCATGGAAAAAAATATTGATATAATGTTGGTTTCTGAGACTCATTTGACTTCGAGAAGCCTTTTTAAAACGAATGGCTACACCTTGTATGATACTAAGGACCTGAGAGGAAGAGCATGCGGTGGATCAGCAATTTTAATAAATTCAAGACTCAAGCACTATATTCTTGATAACATCTGTGCAAAATTCGAGAATTTCTACATTTCGCTTGGACCTTGTTTCGTAGCAGCTGGAGACTACAATGCATAACATACGCCCTAGGGTTCGCGCCTAATTACACCTAGAGGAAAAACGTTTAACACAATTTCAAAAATGGGATTGGACGTCATTTCGAGTGGGGAGCCTACTGTCATACAAAAAATTCCGAATGTCTAGGGATTTAGTTGATGTTGAAGCTTCTCTAGATCTCTCCTCCGATCACTCTCTCACTATCGTTACAATCTTTCACCCACTAAGAAGTAATTTACCTCACCCATATGTGAAGATGATCAGTCGAGTTAATTGTCTGGGATTCAAAAAATATCTTAGTAGTCATTGCATGGAAAACATAACGCTAAGGACATCCAATGATATTGAATCTAATATTGCGAATCTGGACGAAAATATTAAGCACGCTATTGAACATGCTACTACCTTCCATATTTTTTCGTATGTGAAAAAAGAAGAGTTAGAAGAGAATGGCAATAACACAGATCACCGCAACATAAAATCAGGTTTATAGAGTGCACTAAACGACTCCAAGAGTTGCTTACAAATGAAAACACTGCATCTCTTAAAAATTATCTGGAAGACCTCGATGTCACAAGCATCTAATTACTCTTTGTGGCGCGCTGCGAGAAAGCTTAAAAGACCTGTTGAGTTTAAACCACCTCTGCGCACTTCTACCGGAGGTTGGGCAAGAAGCGATACAGAAAAAGGTAACATATTTGCTGAGCATTTAAAATCCGTATTTACCCCAAACACATGCACAGGCGTTGTTGATTTGCCGTGTGTAGTTGCTCTACCCCCTCGACCCTTAAAATTTAAGATTCATGAGGCACAAAAACTAATTGCTGAACTCAGCCTAAAGAAAGCTCCATATATTGATGAAATTAGTAATCAGATGCTGATGAAATAGCCTCGTATTGCAATTAGAATCCTGTTATTAATTTTTAATGCCATTTTGCGATTGGAGTATTATACACAGCACTGGAAGTTTGCCAAGGTCACATTGATTTCAAAGCCGTTCAAAGATCTTACCAAGACTGAGTCATACAGGCCAATAAGTTTACAGTCAACAATGTCAAAGCTCTTCGAAAAGCTACTTATGATAAAATTGTTCCCAATTCGAACTGATAATGCGTGCATACCGGATCATCAATTTAGTTTTAGAAGTCAGCATAGCACTATTGAACAAACGCATAGATTGATTGGTTCAATTTATAAGAAGAACATTTGAAGAAAAGAATTATTGTTCTGCCCTCTTTATTGATGTTTCTCAGGCATTTGATAAAGTGTGGCATGAAGACCTAATTTTAAAATTGAAGACATATCTACCAATAAACATTCTTAATCTTTTACAAAGTTATATTCTTGCGCGGAAGTTCACTGTTGTGGAAGGAGACTTCATGAGTATGCCCGAATCAATCTCTTGCGGTATGCGACAGGGGAGTATACTGGGGCCAGTTTTGTATTTGATATATACTTGTGATATGTCTGTTAGCAGTAATATCCACACATCTACATTTGCCGATGATACATCCTGCCTTAGTATGCACGAAAACTCTCACGAGGTATCACGATATATTCAGGGACATATTACCCAGCTGGAACTATGGCTAAACTTATGGAGAATAAAAGTAAACGAACAGAAGTGTGCTGAGATAATATTTACCCTACGAAAAGATACTTGTTCCCCCATTTGAGTCAATAATCAAATTGTTCCTCAACACACATGTGAAATACCTTGGTATACACCTTGATCGACGGCTTACATGGAAACACCACATTGAATCTAAGCTAACACAAATAAAACTAAAATTAACTCAAGTACATTGGCTGATTGGTAGCAATTCCACGCTGAGTCTAGATTGTAAACTTTTGATATACAAGTCGCTCTTGAAACCTATATGGTGCTACGGAATACAGCTATGGGGCAATGCTTCAGCTTTCAGTGTAGAGAGAATCCAGAGAAGGCAAAACAAGATTTTAAGACTAATAACATCGGCTCTATGGTACATCAAAAATTCAAGTTTACATCGTGATTTAAATATGCCACTAGTGACTGAAGAAATTAAAAAATACGCAGGCAAATACTTAACAAAACTCGAGTCTCATCCTAATCCACTTGCACGTAACATCTTGAATTTTACTGCGCACATCTGCTTAGAAAAGTGGCTCTAATACTCAACACTCCAGATGAAACAGCTTGAAAATATTTTTGTGCTTAATACGATATTTATGTATTATTGATTACTATCACTAACTTTATGCCTGACACTGGTTGGGCCTAATTATTATATCTAGATTTAAGATTTTAATACTTATTGTTAGTTCATTTTTTGAAGATACAATAAATAAATATACGCATAAAAAAAATATTTTGTATATGCTCCTAGCCACTTTTTTTAAATGCACATATTTTCCACAAATAGAGATCGTACTGAAATTTTTTAGCAGTAGTTTCTCGTTTTCGTATGTATCTTTCATATTTACTGCATGAGCTAATGGTACGGACGGATATTGATTTCCATTATGTAGCCATACTGCTTTCCGAGCCATTGTATCATGCGACTGAGTTCTATTTGAATCTTCATAGTGAACAGACTTCATAGCGGTATTTTTCTTACATACATACGAAAGAAAAAACCCAAAATCGTACTAAAAAGTATTTGCAATACATACTGACTTTGATAAATAACCTTTATATGCTTTAATAATATTTTTTACATGGCAAGAAATAACAACAACAAAAACCACAAACGGAGTGACAGTGAAGAATACTCTATATGAGTACCTCAAATACAAGAAATTTTCAAGTGAGTTCTAACGGCAGAAATTCATATTTTACTGTGAGTTGTGAAGCTCTTAATGAAAGCCATAAAAAAATAAAAAATCTGATGATAGTAATTTTTTAATGGCGAAGCCACTTTTTCGTCAGCGATGAACTTCGCTTTGTCAAATGCCAACTAATGATTCGATAACACTACCGTTGTATAGGACTTCTTCATATAAGTCAGCGATATCATCCCCTTCGGGCTCGTGTACATCACTTAACAAAGTTATCACTTCAGATAACAGTAGCGCAAAATCCAAGGACCAAGTCGGAATTCTCAGCAAATATGTTGCTTCTTTCAGTATCACTTCTTGCCCAACTTTTGGTAGAAGTGCGCAGAGGTGGTTTAAGCTCAACGGGTTTTTTACACAATTGATTGATATTTGTTGCTCCAACAGATTTGTAACCAATCTATTCTCTCTGTGTAGATGTTCTTCACAAATGTTATCAAGAATACATTGGTTGAGTCTGGACTTTATTAGAATTGCTGATCCACCGCATGTTCGCCCTCTTGGGTCCTTTGAATCCTATTGAGTGTAACCATTTATTTTAAAGAAACTTTTCGAAGTCAAATGAGTCTCAGAGACCAACATTATATGGATATTTTTTTTGGTAAGGAAGTGCTCGTGGTCATTTTTGTGTTGGCCAATGCCGTTTGCGTTCCAGAAATATATTTTTAAACTGTTCATGGCTGATTTATAATTGCTTGAAGCAGTGTATTTTGCACTAGCAGCATTTGTTGCATCAAACTAGTCATATTTGTCGTAAAGTTGTTTAAAGTTTGCACCAGATTACCAATAGTGGCTTCAAGGCGATTGAAATTAAAGCTTTGATTAGCATTTGTTTAATTACTTGAATTATTAAGGATTTCAAAACGTTTGTATAAGCCTCACAAGTTCCCATTACAATATTTCCTATAGATTTTGGAGATAATGCCGTTGAAAACTTCAGGGCTTGATATGAGCATCCTGTTGCCAGAAAATGTAATGTGATTTCTACACGATTGCGGGCGGGAATTGCCATCCTCAATATGGTGTAGCGGCACCCTATTAATAACAGATAGGTTAAGTATGACAACCTTATTATAAATGAATTCGACTTGTACTCACTATGTTTAAGCTGATATGATTAAGAAACACGTCAATAGAGACATTCTGTATTTAACTCTCAAAGCAATCGTTTGATTACTGACTTTAAAATACTGACATGGCGACCGTGAGATGTGCTTATAAAGTGTGGATGAAAATTTTTTTTATGTGAAATAAAATAACGCTTTGTTGCGAGTAAATACATATATAAAAACATGAAAAATATTCTTGCAATGAAAAAAGTGATAAGAAAAATTATATTAATACATATTGTAACTTAATTTCAAATTAAATTGATTTTATATAGTAGCCAATAATTTTTATTTTTGATTATTGAATTTAAAACTTTTAAACAAACAATCAAACTAGGTAATTATATATTTTTTTTAATAATTTAAGTAAAATAAAAATAATAATAATGTATGTATTTCATAGATCCTGAAGATGAACTGTAATGGTTCGAAATATATAGATCAATAATTAACACCTTAAATACGTCATTTTATTTAACCGAATCAAAAAGAAGCAATACAAAAAAAAAGGCTGTGCCGAATCTTATATACCCTTCACAAATCATAAAAGGTAGAGAAAAGACGTGCGTGCATATGTACGTATATACATATGTATATATGTAGATACGTAGACATGCGTAATGTTATGAGAAAACTTTCGTATCTATCACCAATTAAACTGCAATATGCAGCGCAAAACTGCATTTTAAATGCATCTTGCGGACAAAAGATTCCTTAACTGACGCTTGCCTCGTTAATATGACTGTGTGTGCTCAACAGCGACCTTGTATAAATACATACTTTCAAATTTATCGGGCCTGTTCTGAAAATCATGATGATTTGAAATCACGTAATTTCAAAAGTAAACTACTAATAGCTGACATGATAGTGTGTTTTTATTGTATTTTAAGTTTTTGTCATTTATAATAGAATATTTTCTTCCAACGCTGTAAATCGTGCAATTTAAAAAAACAATTATTTAGCTCTCATTAATTTTTTAACATCACCGTGATTTGACATGTCGTGATTTGCAGAACAGGGCAGTGTGAATTAAGTCAAGTGAAACTGAAATATAGGCACTTTGCAGCAATATGCATGGGTATAAAGGTTAAACAAATATATTTTTTTATATATATACACACAATATATTTTAGTTTATAAAACTTTTTTCATTTACTCTTCCGATAAATTTTTTAAAATATGTACATTGGAGCGACTCACTTCAAAAAAAAGTTTTTGTTACCCCTCAATATAATGTCATACATATCGCTCGTTTATTAAAAAAAAAACTAGTTTATTTTAAACTTTAAAGTTTTCAATTTACACACAACTTAATGAAAAACGATCATTTTATTTGTCTCTCGATAGTTAAGTATACAAGATATGGTATGAAATTTTTACACAATATGAATAACAATATGAGGATTTTGCATCATTAACCCAAAAATCCCTTTGTATACCCTTCACCAAAAATGGTAAAGGGTATATATAGGTTTGTCCAGATTTTTGTAATTTCTACAATATTCATTTGCGGTCAAAAAAAGTTAATTATTCTGCATCCCTATGAATAGTACATGAAAAAAAGACATGTGCGTCTGACCGTCTGCATGTAGGGATTTTCTATGGGTGGCTTGAAAGTGATTTTCTGAAGCTCCCAAAAGAGTTAGAGAGCTCGGAATTGTATTGAATCGACCGCATTTGTCTTGGCACGGTTGGTATTGAAAATCAGCAAAAATAAAGAATCAGTTCTTGCATTTTCTATATAAAGGGTCCGCCATCTAAGGTTTTTTTTCAAACTAGTGCTTATTTCGTGAATGGTAACACTTAGCTCATGTCTGATTTGACAGATAATTAGTTTTATCCTTCCGCTGAACGAATATGGTTGTGTATACGCTTGAACAACGCTGGGAAATATTGCGACATTACTTTGAAAATCATGGTAATGTTGCAGAATGTGTGCGGAAATTGCGTACGGATTTTGGAAGAAGAGAAGCACCGTCAGCTCCTTATGTTCGTTATCTCTTGAAAAAAGTGAAAGAAACTGGCATCCTCATCGATAAACCAAAGCGTGAAAAGCCAAAAAGAGTGCGTACACCCGAGAACATTGCTGCTGTGACAGAAAGTGTGCGTGAAGCGCCAAGAACATCACTTCACCGTCGTTCTCAACAATTGAACATTTCGGAGACATCATTGAGACGAATTTTGCATAAAGACCTTGGTATGACGCCATACAAAGTCCAATTGGTTCAGGAGTTGAACCCGACTGACCATCCAATGCATTTTCGCTTCGCTAAGTGGGCCTGCGATCGATTTACAGAAGATGCCGATTTTGCCAAAAAAAATCATCTTTTCAGATGAAGCTGATTTTGATCTTGGCGGGTATGTAAACAAGCAAAATTGTCGCATTTGGGGCACAGAAAATCCGCACGCACACATTGAAAAGCCGACTGTTTTGTGCAGATTTTGGTCCAGAGGCATAATTGGGCCATTTTTTTTCGAAAATGAGCAAGGAGTGGCCGTTATAGTCAATGGCGATCGTTATCGGGCCATCTTGAACGAATTTTTGTTCACAAAAATTTAAGATGAGGATATTGGCAACATTTGGTTTCAACAGGACGGCGCTACGTGCCACACAGCCGAAGCTACACTCGATGTTTTGCGCCCTGTTTTTGAAGATCGCATTATCAGCCGCAGAGCTGATGTCGTTTGGCCACCTCGGAGCTGCGATTTGACACCGTTGGACTATTATTTGTGGGGTGCCGTCAAAGATAAGTGTTACGCCGACAAGCCAGAGACAAGTGACGCTTTAAAGGACAATATTCGTGAAGCCATTGGTGAAATACAGCTGCACACAATCGATAATGTGCTTAAAAATTTGACCGATCGTGTAGGCTACTGCATGGCCAGCCGAGGCAGCCATTTGAATGAAATTATTTTTCATTATTAAGCATAGTACTCTGTTCGAAGTTGAGAAAAAATTTTAGCAACATTGATTATTTCGCGTGAAAAATTTGGCATGTACTAAATGTAGCCCAACTTGCTTTATGTTATAAACATTTTCGCTTCTATTGCTTGAAAGTGTGCAACATTGTTAAAATTCCGTGCGAAAAAAGTACTGCTAGTAGTAGCGAACTGGGGCTACGGCCCCAATTTTCAAATTTTAATTACCCAAATTTTAAAATTCTTGGAAATTTGTGAAATTTGATACCTACCAATTGGTGGAGGGCGGGGTGTGTATAGATTGTGAGACCTTAAGGCTGACCGTGATTTGGGTAGGTGGGGGTGTTTTGTAATATGTAACCGTGGTAATTCGGTGACGTTTATGCTTGTTGGAATTTAAACCAAGCTGTGCTTGGGGGGGGGCGTGCATTTGAGGTAGATCGACTAGTGGAGGGCGGGGAGTTGTTGTAATATGTATCCGTGGGAATCTGTGTATATGTATGTATGTATGTATGGCTGTAAGAGGTTAAGGCTGTCTGTGATTTATGAAAGGCGAGGTGAGAGTGTTCATGTAATACGTATCCGTGGGAATCTGTGTATATGTATGTTTGTAGGAGTTTAAGACTGATTGTGATTTGAGGTGGGGGAGGGTGTTGTTGTGATAGATAGTTAGAATGTGCCTATGTGTATGTATATGTATGTATGTATATGTAGCAGTTTAAGGCTGTCCTTGATTTGAGGTAGGCGGGGGGTGTTATTGTAATATGTATCTATAGGAATTTGGGTGTTTATATGTCTGTAGGAATTTTTGTGCATGTATGTCTATAGGTGTTTAAGGCTGATCGTGATTTGGATTGTTGAGATTAATCGATTGTATGTTACCTCGAGATGTTGTGTATGTATATCTGTAAGAACTTTAGGCTGACTGTGATTTGTGAGGGAGGGGCGTTGTTGAAATAGGTTTAATTTTTCGTAGATGAATTTTAGTATGTGCTTGTGTATGTGATTTTCTCACCCTAGTATTTATATGTACGTAGAAATAAATTATTTCTCATATGATAATTTTTTGCTAGAAAATATTATCATATATCTGAACTTCCCTAATCCTAGTATGTTTTTCATTGGAGGATGAGATTGCTTTATATTTTATCAAGCTTAAATTTGTCCAGTGTTAAAGTCTGTTGGTCAGAAATTTGTTTATATTTGTATAAATATTAATTTCAGATTTTGCAAAATTCTTGTATACGATCGTGGCGATTTTGTATGTGTATGTGTGTATGCGCGATAGAGTTTGACTGGTCTGTGATAAGTTTGTTTATTTAAGTACATTTGTCTTTTTCGACTTTCGTCTTCAAGCGTCAATAGCTTGGAGAACTTTTTGTATGTTTTCATGATGTAGATATGTAAGTGTGATTGTTAAAATCCAATAAATACTTGAGCATGGGTAAGAATTTGATAATATGTGTACATATGTACATATGGATCTACAAATAGATTTTGTGTATGTATGTATGTACATACAAATAAGTCTGGGGCTCCCTGTTTAAATACATTTTTTTTGTCATGTGCGGTCTTTTGTTGTTGCTGTTGTAAATATTCACCTGGTCTTTTGTCTATAGATGTGAAATATCTCCATAGTTTTTTTATTTGAAATTATAAAAAACGTTCTTTTAATTTTAGATGTATTTACTTAAAAGTTTGTGAGAAGTTTCTGTTTTAAGTAAAATTGAATTCCTCTCTAGTTGTAGTAACTAACGTATAAATATTTAATATATTTTATTTCCATTTGTTTAAAGTTGATGTAGCCTATATAGTCAACGTTAGAAATTTTTCGGTGTAAAATTTTTTCCAACTATCATCTTTTTTCTTCACCTTTTACATATATTTTAGAACATCTTACATTGGCTTTTAAAAAATGACAAACGCTTTGCAATGAAACTGATCCAGCAGTCCAGCTTAGGTGAGGATAGTTTTTCGTTAACCACTTTGCTTCTCTTTCCTTTTTTATTGATAAACATTTAAAATCAAATGGTGGTTTTATAATGAAATTGTTATACTCATTATTGTTGAAAACATCCGCTACTTCTTTTTGTAATGAAAATCATTTGAAACCTTACTCGTCTAATAAAACCATTTTTTTATTCATATTACTCAATTTATAAGACTTTCCGGACTTTCTATTATTCGATCATCAGTAAAAATGCAGTAGCTGAGGTCCTTGCTTGCTGTTTCATATTAAATTTCTATATCAATTGGGCCGCTATTGAATAAAAGCAACTTTTATCATAAACTTTAGTGCATTTGGAAGTGCTTGAGATTCTTTCATATAATAGCTTTGTTGGAATCTTACATACGAGTACATATAAAATAGAATTGCATAACGTTTATTTTTAATTTTTATGTTAAGATCATCATCATTTGGATATGATACTGAATTTAAATGTACTTTTAAATTAGTTAAATCATAATGAGGAAACTTGTTTTCTTCTTGAATAGCGATCAACAGAAAACGAAATCGTTTTCTTACAATTTAGGTCTTGCCTCTCAACGGTTCCTCTAGTATACAAGATGACTTTCTATGTCAACATATCTGTCTACTCTTTGTCAGCGTTAAGGGACAATTAAATTATAAAATTTTAATTCCTCAAATTGTGTTACTTCATACTGATAATATGTTTTCATTAATAAGGTATATGTTTATCTTATGAAGGTTACTCGCCTATGGCTTTTATTTGATGTTCTAGATGATTTTTTTTCTCATTTTTTTAAAGTTCAGCGTATTGTGCATATATTTATGATATTTTTAAGTGCGCTTTATTTACCTGTCAGACAAAGTGTACGTATCAGTTGATCACTCAGTCTCTCTTTTTAATAATTTTTTTCTTTTAATGTGTCACTACTATTTTATCAGATTTTACTACTTGAAAAAGAGAATACTTGTGTAATTTTTAAATGTATTCATATATACATATTGGTAAATATACATATGTAAGTAGATTAGTAATGGCGGAGGACGACATGTTTTGGGAATTCAAAACCGGGAAAAATTAAAAACGATGGCAACCCTGTTACAAATTGGGGATTTTGGGTATTTTTATACTGAGATTTCGTTAGGCTGGTTGTGTGTGTGTGTGAGTTTGATTCTTTCTATGTATGTATGTATGTATGTATATATGTACTTGTGTGTACAGCTTTTGTCATTGTTGAGAAACTTTGTGCTTACAGTAGATGGATGTATCTGTGAGTGTTTGTATATGTGTATGTGAGTGTGTGTATGAGTATGTGTGTGTGTGTGTATTTACTTGTTTGTTTGATGGTGTCCGATATTTTTGTTGTAGTGGAAGACAATCATTATACCCTGTAGGAAATGTTCATGTTGAAAATGTACTGACTCCCTTTTGACTTTGTAACCAGTACTACTCTTAAATTATTCCTCATGCAATGCTTCGTGCTATAGACATAAACTAGACATAGTGATTACTTAGTTCTTATGGGAAAATGGAGACATACCAACAAGACAGTTAGTTACTGGTAGATTTCTATAATTTACTTATATACAGTCTGACTGCAGGGTAGTAACAAGCGATCTGTGTGTTTGTGTAGGTAGTGATCGTTATTTGATTGACTTTGGTTTGCTCCTCTGAGTTTTCGTTGCTTTGCGTATGTATGATTATTATTGTATGTATACATTTATTTTTGAGGTCTCTGGGGAAATAATATAAAAGCTGTAGGTAGTGGCAACCCTGATAGATGTTTGGAATGGAGGGGGATAGGGAATGCATTTGGTAATGTATGTATGCATGTTAAGTTGTTGAATTAATGTATGTGATCGTATCTAATTTTGCTTTGAAGAATATCATTACTTGTGTGAATTACATCAACACTTCTTCATACATATTTACATATATGTTTTCTACGCTATTGGCATTGCTATTCTTATGGAGATAGAAAACTATTGTGTTGGCATAGGTTTTATATGTACAAGTGCATTTCAGATATTAAATATTTTAAGTCCCATCAGGTTGACAAGCAGAGTTTTATAAATAGGGGTAATTATATTTTTATGTTAGTATATTTTACTTTAACAAAAACTTATAGAGGGACCTGCACTCACGTTCCTCGATTCTCATATGAACTGTGGGAATGTGTGTATGTGTATGTGTGTGTGTGTGTGTGTGTGTGTGTGTGTGTACGAATTTCATCATATGTCGTAATACCATCAGAGAAATTAGATTTGATGACTACTACGCGATTCTCATGTAGCGTATATAAGTAGAAAAAATAATGTAGATTGTCATCAGTATACTTTGATATCTCAACAATTCACCACCTATTTTCCGAACCAAATTTTTAAAGTGTTTGAAAACAAACAAAAAAAAAAAAAAAACTATAAAAGTGCTAAAACTAATTATTGTTTGTTAAACAAGTTTATAGTGCATAAAAAAATAATATTAGATAAATTGTTTATAAATAAAATAATTAAATAAATTGTTTATAAATAAAATAATTAAATAAATTGTTTATAAATAAAATAATTAAATAAATTATAAACAAATAATAAAAATAATTAAATAAAATGAATACCGCAAGTTGTCCCATCTGCAATAAAGTCTTTATGACTCAAACAAAACTAAATCAGCATATGGAAACGCACTCATATGCTAACCAATCGATGGCTATGCTTGGAACTAGTAAGCTAAGTCTTCAAAACAAATATTGTGAGGATTGTGATGAGATGATCCCATTAATTGGTTATATGGCTCATGTCAGAACCACAAAACATAAAAACAGGTATCAGCAAGAACGGATTGGAGATTTTCGCACTAAAAGAGCAAGTAACTTCAATGGGAGGATCGAGACATATATATTCGTCAACAAAAATGTGGGTGTCTTGTTTCCGGAGGAGTTTCTGAAATATACCAAGAGCTCCATAGTACAACAACTCAATGAACGTAGTAGGATACATACTACATTTAAATTTAATATGGAGCTCACATGTGATTATATGAAGATGGTGAATGATGAGATGAATGTTTCCCAACTTGTACATATTTCGAAAATGATGTTGGTGACTTTGTCTGATGACATAGAGGATATGTACAAGAAACAAGCCGAGGAGCTAAGAGCCAAAATGGAAGAATTTCAAGAGAGGGATAGCGGATGGACATTGATTTCAATAAATTCCCTTGAAGTTAATATAAACAAGGCGTCCATAATAAGAGGATCGAGGTTTATCCCTCTTCCAAAAAATATTGCAATGAAACGTGCATGCATAAATATCGAGAACAATGATATTTATTGCTTTAAATGGTGTCTCATTGCGGCTTTGTACACAAATAGCGGTCTGAATCCTAAACAACGGAACAACTTTAAAAATTACAATATTACAAATATTTCTGATGAGAATATTAATACAGGGGAAATTGTGTTAAATTTTGAAGGCCTAGAGTTTCCACTCCCATTGAAGCAGATAAAACAATTTGAAAAACAAAATGATCTGAGCATCAATGTATTTGGCCATAATGTCACATCGCTTATAGGACCATACCACATAACAAAAGGAGAAAAACACATTCATATTAATCTCTTATTGCTCCAGTCTAATGAAAACTTCCACTATGTACTCATCAAGGATATATCAAAGTAAGTTTCATTTGTGTATTTATGAAAAATCTGCTTTCATCTCTATTTAAAAAGTTACTTCTCATTGTTATATTTATTTATATCGTAGTGGTATTTTCTATATTTTCTTCAGACTCCTTCGTTCCAGCATAACATCACACAGAAGTAAGATCATGATATGTAACACCTGCCTATATCATACACATGATGATTATGTGTATAATCATCATAAAAATGTTTGTGTGAAAAAAGTCATCAGAATGCCAGAAGGTGAATATATTATCAAGTTTAAGAACTACTACAAACAGTTAGATGTACCATTTGTAATCTATGCGGACTTTGAGTCTATTTTGGAAAAAGTTGATGATGCTATAAGTAAAAGTACCACAAATGTACAGAAACATCACGCTTGTGCATTCGGTTATTTTATTAATTGTAGTTTTAAGAGAGAAAATAGTTTATATAGACATTATTTTGGTGAAGATTCGGCGAATATATTTATCAAAAAAATTGTTGAAGATTGTACAGATATTTATTTAAATTATTTACTTAAAGTTAAGAAAATGTTCATAACCCCAATAGAAATAGTTCAATATAATAATGCCAAAAGTTGTCATATATGTAAGAAAATATTAAATAACGATAAAGTTAGAGATCATTGTCATCTTACGGGCAATTATCGTGGGGCATCTCATAGCGAATGTAATTTAAATTATAAAACACCTCAGTTTATACCGGTTATATTGCATAATCTTTCCGCATATGATATACACCTATTTTTCAAAGAACTTTCTTCTATAAAATATTCTACAATAAAAGTGATTCCCCAGAACACAGAGAGTTATATCTCTCTTTCAATTTTCATCAGATTAGATGAAAAATATGGATTCGAAATAAGATTTATAGACTCGTTTAGATTTATGGCTTCGAGTTTAGATACGTTAGCGAAAAATCTTGATAGCAATGATTTTAATACTATTCGGTCATGTTCGTTGATGAAGCTCATTTCAACCTGATTAGAAGAAAGGGTGTATTTCCATACTCTTATATGGATTCCATGACTAAGTTTAAGGAAATTAAACTCCCTAGTAGAGAAGAGTTCTTCAATATTCTAACGAATGAAGAATGTGATGTAGTCGAGTATGAACATGCTCAACAAATATGGAGAGAGTTTAACTGTAAAACCCTCCTTGACTATACTGAACTCTACTTAAAGACAGATGTTCTTCTTCTAACCGACGTGTTTGAAAATTTGTAGAGATATATACGATTTGGACCCCTGCCACTATTATACAGCACCAGGCTTATCTTGGGATGCAATGTTGAAAACCACAGAAGTTTCACTGGAACAGTTCACTGATTCCGAAATGTATATGTTTATGCAAAACGGAATTAGAGGTGGATTAGTTCAATGCTCACAAAGATATTCGAAGGCGAATAACAAATATTTGGAAGATTTGGATGCATCAAAACCATCAGAATTTCTTGTATACTTAGACGCTAACAACTTGTATGGTTGGGCGATGTCGGAATATCTTCCTTGCGGTGAATTTGAGTGGGTATGTGACACTGATTTTGATGTTAAAAAAATTTCTGATACGGCAGAGTATGGGTACATTTTGGAAGTGGATATAGATTATCCCGATTCAGTGCATGATCTACATAATGATTTGCCATTTTGCCCCCAAAATAAGGCCCTGGGGGGATCCAAAATCAAAAAGTTAGTTGCAGACTTACACTCAAAAACAAATTACACCATACACTATAGAATTTTAAAACAAGCCATTTCAAATGGCCTCATCTTAAAACAAATCCATAGAATACTCAGATTTAAGCAATCCCCTTGGCTTAAAAAATATATTGACTTAAACACATTTCATAGGACAAATGCTAAAAATAATTTTGAAAAAGATTTCTTCAAACTTTTAAACAATGCTGTTTACGGGAAGACAATGGAAAACATTGAAAAACGTAGGGACATTAGAATTACGTCATCTTGGGAAACGACAAACAGGAATCATTTAGGTCTCAGAACATTAATTGCGAAACCAAATTTTAAGCAGTTGACAAAATTTTCTGATGATATGTATGCGGTAGAGTTAGAAAAAATGGAACCATTATGTGATAAACCCATATATGTTGGTTTCACAGTACTGGAGTTATCGAAGTGGAGAATGTATGACTTCCATTATGGCTTCATGAAGCCTAAATTTGGAGAGAACATTTCTCTCAACTATATCGATACTGACTCATTTATTTATTCAATTAAAACTGTTGATTTTTACGATGACATCCGTAATGATATTAGTTTGAATTTTGATACGTCAGAATATCCTATAGATAATCAATTTCCTTTGCCGCTACTCAATAAGAAGGTTTTGGGAATGATGAAAGATGAAAACAATGGGGATATAATGACAGAGTTTGTTGGTTTAAGAGCAAAAATGTATTCTCTGTCGACTCTTCGCTCAGAATCTGTTAAAAAATCAAAAGGGGTCAAAAAGTCTGTAATTAAAAAGTTGTCCATTAATGATTACAAAAGTTGCTTATTCGAATCCAAAATTATCTCGGATGAAATGTTTTTGTTTAGATCTAAAACACATCAACTATATACCCAAAAACTATATAAAATAGCACTTAGCTTTTCTGATGATAAAAGAAATATAATGAAAGATAAAATAAAAACGCGCGCTTGGGGACATTACATAGACCGAAACAATGAAACAATGGATGTAGAATAGAATGATTCCTACTAAATTGCATGTAAGATGACAACGAGAATTTAATTTTGTATTATTTATTAATATATTTATTTAATTATTTATTAATTTAATTTTGAACTAATTGTATTTATTTATTAATATATTTATTTAATTATTTATTAATTTATTTATTATTTACTTATTTGTTTATGAATGTATCTTATTAATTTTAGTATTTTATTCACCCAAAAGCATGTTAAAATTGAATGGTTTAAAACTTTTATCTTTTTACCTATACCTAAATTATTTGTAAATAAAAATAAAATATTAGATTAATGATGTTTTTTTTTTCTTTTTATATCTCTATATTTTTATTTATACATAGAGTTGAATTTGTATTAGTACTAAGATTTTTAAGAAAAACTGTTAAATAAAATATTGAAAAAATAATAAAATATGTAAATGGTTTTTTATTTCAGCTTAAATTTACTACATAGAAATTTTAACTACAAATGTCTACATTTTTATATTTTTCTTATGTATTGGCTTTACTTCACTAGATCAAAAAATTTTTCTTTTTGTTTATTTGCAAATTTTTGCTGTTTGTTTTCATATCGCTTAAACATGCACAGTCATCGTTTCCCAAGATGACGTAATTCTAATGTCCCTACGTTTTTCAATGTTTTCCATTGTCTTCCCGTAAACAGCATTGTTTAAAAGTTTGAAGAAATCTTTTTCAAAATTATTTTTAGCATTTGTCCTATGAAATGTGTTTAAGTCAATATATTTTTTAAGCCAAGGGGATTGCTTAAATCTCAGTATTCTATGGATTTGTTTTAAGATGAGGCCATTTGAAATGGCTTGTTTTAAAATTCTATAGTGTATGGTGTAATTTGTTTTTGAGTGTAAGTCTGCAACTAATTTTTTGATTTTGGATCCCCCCAGGGCCTTATTTTGGGGGCAAAATGGCAAATCATTATGTAGATCATGCACTGAATCGGGATAATCTATATCCACTTCCAAAATGTACCCATACTCTGCAGTATCAGAAATTTTTTTAACATCAAAATCAGTGTCACATACCCACTCAAATTCACCGCAAGGAAGATATTCCGACATCGCCCAACCATACAAGTTGTTAGCGTCTAAGTATACAAGAAATTCTGATGGTTTTGATGCATCCAAATCTTCCAAATATTTGTTATTCGCCTTCGAATATCTTTGTGAGCATTGAACTAATCCACCTCTAATTCCGTTTTGCATAAACATATACATTTCGGAATCAGTGAACTGTTCCAGTGAAACTTCTGTGGTTTTCAACATTGCATCCCAAGATAAGCCTGGTGCTGTATAATAGTGGCAGGGGTCCAAATCGTATATATCTCTACAAATTTTTCTAAAATTTTCAAACACGTCGGTTAGAAGAAGAACATCTGTCTTTAAGTAGAGTTCAGTATAGTCGAGGAGGGTTTTACAGTTAAACTCTCTCCATATTTTTTGAGCATGTTCATACTCGACTACATCACATTCTTCATTCGTTAGAATATTGAAGAACTCTTCTCTACTAGGAAGTTTAATTTCCTTAAACTTAGTCATGGAATCCATATAAGAGTATGGAAATACACCCTTTCTTCTAATCAGGTTGAAATGAGCTTCATCAACGAACATGACCGAATAGTATTAAAATCATTGCTATCAAGATTTTTCGCTAACGTATCTAAACTCGAAGCCATAAATCTAAACGAGTCTATAAATCTTATTTCGAATCCATATTTTTCATCTAATCTGATGAAAATTGAAAGAGAGATATAACTCTCTGTGTTCTGGGGAATCACTTTTATTGTAGAATATTTTATAGAAGAAAGTTCTTTGAAAAATAGGTGTATATCATATGCGGAAAGATTATGCAATATAACCGGTATAAACTGAGGTGTTTTATAATTTAAATTACATTCGCTATGAGCTGCCCCACGATAATTGCCCGTAAGATGACAATGATCTCTAGCTTTATCGTTATTTAATATTTTCTTACATATATGACAATTTTTTGCATTATTATATTGAGCTATTTCTATTGGGGTTATGAACATTTTCTTAACTTTAAGTAAATAATTTAAATAAATATCTGTACAATCTTCAAAAATTTTTTTGATAAATATATTCGCCGAATCTTCACCAAAATAATGTCTATATAAATTATTTTCTCTCTTAAAACTACAATTAATAAAATAACCGAATGCACAAGCGTGATGTTTCTGTACATTTGTGGTACTTTTACTTATAGCATCATCAACTTTTTCCAAAATAGACTCAAAGTCCGCATAGATTACAAATGGTACATCTAACTGTTTGTAGTAGTTCTTAAACTTGATAATATATTCACCTTTTGGCATTCTAATGACTTTTTTCACACAAACATTTTTATGATGATTATACACATAATCATCATGTGTATGATATAGGCAGGTGTTGCATATCATGATCTTATGATTATGCGATGTTATGCTGGAACGAAGTAATCTGAAGAAAATATAGAAAATACCAATACGATATAAATAAATATAACAATAGGAAGTAACTTTTTAAATAGAGATGAAAGCAGATTTTTCATAAATACACAAATGAAACTTACTTTGATATATCCTTGATGAGTACATAGTGGAAGTTTTCATTAGACTGGAGCAATAAGAGATTAATATGAATGTGTTTTTCTCCTTTTGTTATGTAGTATGGTCCTATAAGCGATGTGCCATTATGGCCAAATACATTGATGCTCAGATCATTTTGTTTTTCAAATTGTTTTATCTGCTTCAATGGGAGTGGAAACTCTAGGCCTTCAAAATTTAACACAATTTCCCCTGTATTAATATTCTCATCAGAAATATTTGTAATATTGTAATTTTTAAAGTTGTTCCGTTGTTTAGGATTCAGACCGCTATTTGTGTACAAAGCCGCAATGAGACACCATTTAAAGCAATAAATATCATTGTTCTCGATATTTATGCATGCACGTTTCATTGCAATATTTTTTGGAAGAGGGATAAACCTCGATCCTCTTATTATGGACGCCTTGTTTATATTAACTTCAAGGGAATTTATTGAAATCAATGTCCATCCGCTATCCCTCTCTTGAAATTCTTCCATTTTGGCTCCTCGGCTTGTTTCTTGTACATATCCTCTATGTCATCAGACAAAGTCACCAACATCATTTTCGAAATATGTACAAGTTGGGAAACATTCATCTCATCATTCACCATCTTCATATAATCACATGTGAGCTCCATATTAAATTTAAATGTAGTATGTATCCTACTACGTTCATTAAGTTGTTTTACTATGGAGCTCTTTGCAGATGCGAGAAACTCCTCCGGAAACAAGACACCCACATTTTTGTTGACGAATATATATGTCTCGATCCTCCCATTGAAGTTACTTGCTCTTTTAGTGCGAAAATCTCCAATCCGTTCTTGCTGATACCTGTTTTTATGTTTTGTGGTTCTGACATGAGCCATATAACCAATTAATGGGATCATCTCATCACAATCCTCACAATATTTGTTTTGAAGACTTAGCTTACTAGTTCCAAGCATAGCCATCGATTGGTTAGCATATGAGTGCGTTTCCATATGCTGATTTAGTTTTGTTTGAGTCATAAAGACTTTATTGCAGATGGGACAACTTGCGGTATTCATTTTATTTAATTATTTTTATTATTTGTTTATAATTTATTTAATTATTTTATTTATAAACAATTTATTTAATTATTTTATTTATAAACAATTTATTTAATTATTTTATTTATAAACAATTTATCTAATATTATTTTTTTATGCACTATAAACTTGTTTAACAAACAATAATTAGTTTTAGCACTTTTATAGTTTTTTTTTTGTTTGTTTTCAAACACTTTAAAAATTTGGTTCGGAAAATAGGTGGTGAATTGTTGAGATATCAAAGTATACTGATGACAATCTACATTATTTTTTCTACTTATATACGTTACATGAGAATCGCGTAGTAGTCATCAAATCTAATTTCTCTGATGGTATTACGACATATGATGAAATTCGTACACACACACACACACACACACACATACACATACACACATTCCCACAGTTCATATGAGAATCGAGGAACGTGAGTGCAGGTCCCTCTATAAGTTTTTGTTAAAGTAAAATATACTAACATAAAAATATAATTACCCCTATTTATAAAACTCTGCTTGTCAACCTGATGGGACTTAAAATATTTAATATCTGAAATGCACTTGTACATATAAAACCTATGCCAACACAATAGTTTTCTATCTCCATAAGAATAGCAATGCCAATAGCGTAGAAAACATATATGTAAATATGTATGAAGAAGTGTTGATGTAATTCACACAAGTAATGATATTCTTCAAAGCAAAATTAGATACGATCACATACATTAATCCAACAACTTAACATGCATACATACATTACCAAATGCATTCCCTATCTCCCTCCATTCCAAACATCTATCAGGGTTGCCACTACCTACAGCTTTTATATTATTTCCCCAGAGACTTCAAAAATAAATGTATACATACAATAATAATCATACATACGCAAAGCAACGAAAACTCAGAGGAGCAAACCAAAGTCAATCAAATAACGATCACTACCTACACAAACACACAGATCGCTTGTTACTACCCTGCAGTCAGACTGTATATAAGTAAATTATAGAAATCTACCAGTAACTAACTGTCTTGTTGGTATGTCTCCATTTTCCCATAAGAACTAAGTAATCACTATGTCTAGTTTATGTCTATAGCACGAAGCATTGCATGAGGAATAATTTAAGAGTAGTACTGGTTACAAAGTCAAAAGGGAGTCAGTACATTTTCAACATGAACATTTCCTACAGGGTATAATGATTGTCTTCCACTACAACAAAAATATAGGACACCATCAAACAAACAAGTAAATACACACACACACACATACTCATACACACACTCACATACACATATACAAACACTCACAGATACATCCATCTACTGTAAGCACAAAGTTTCTCAACAATGACAAAAGCTGTACACACAAGTACATATATACATACACACATACATAGAAAGAATCAAACTCACACACACACACAACCAGCCTAACGAAATCTCAGTATAAAAATACCCAAAATCCCCAATTTGTAACAGGGTTGCCATCGTTTTTAATTTTTCCTGGTTTTGAATTGCCAAACTTGGACTATCTCCGCCATTACTAATCTACTTATGTATGTATGTATAGAGAAATTACTTTATCTACAAAGAAATACATGTTTAATAATCAACTATTCTAGAAAATCGATCTCAAATAACTCAATTACCTCCACCATCAATTCACCGTCGGTGTTTTCATAGTTTCAGAAACATTAGAACATCTATGTTTGAGAGAATTTTTACATCGAGTTTTTCTACATGAGGTTTGCTGATTGACCCCCTTGAAGTTATTGTTGACGTAGGCTGGGTTGTATCACATTCAGATGTAATAATTTCTTACTTAAAAAATGTCCTCATCACCATCATCCATATCTGTATACATTTCATTCATGAGTTGTTTTGATCCAGATACAATTGCTGTCTACAGATTAATGATTAGAAACAAGTTTCTCATCACCTTCTAACAGATTTATATATTTTGCTAGCATGCATGCCTTAGCATGCTTCTATCGATAGTGACGCGAGAGTTCGACATGTAGTGGTGTTTCAATTAAAAATCTATATTATTAGAATTTAAGAATTCACTCTTCTGAATTTTTTACAGAGTAGATACATATGTATTTCATTTCCCACAAAGTCATAAAATTTATTTGCTTACAAAATTGTATGACAAAATTGTATGAGGAATTTTCTTAAATTATGCATGCTTCGGCATGCTTCCAATATTTTTTTCTCTAAATTTTTTTGATACTCATTCAGATACAGATAAAAAGTAAGATCTGTTTACACTACATTTTACAATTCTAGTTGAAGTCTATATATTTATTCAGTAAGTTTGTTTGATACCCATTCATACACATGTATATTCTTAAAGATTGGATATCAAAGTCTAATTTGCTTACTATATTTTCAAAAGATCTGATAGCTGTAGAAATGAACAGAGTGAATATCTATTATAATAAGCCTAGATTCACATTTTTAAATTTTGTGTGCTACTGCTTTCGAAATGGAAAATGTACAACTTTTACTATAAAAAGTGATAATACGATGTGTTGCTGAATATTGCACTGTGTTAAACTTCATTTTGAACGCTTAGTTTTCACAATATTTCATACAGACCAGCAAGTTTAGAGAATTCCAGTACATTAAGTTAATTATCTTTCCTAAGACCTAACATTCCTAATCAATCCTTAAAAAAAAAAAAAAAAAAAAAAATATGACAAACTAGATTTTTCCTTTTTTAATTTTATTTATATCATCATTAAATTTCAACATTTTCTACATCTTCAAATTACTGTATACTGTATTTTCCACCTTTTCCTCATTTGTTGAGTTAACTTTAATTGAAAACATTTTAATTGTGAGATGAGCTTTTCTATTTTAGGCACTAAGTAAATCTTTATATATATATATATATATATATATATATATATATATATATATATATATATATATATATATATATATATCAATCCACTCATATGAACCATTAATGCTAAATTCTTAACACATAATTCCTTTGGATGATCTATAAAATCATCCTACTATTGATGCTTTCATACTAAGTAATGTTTAATATTCTCCTTATGAATGAATTTTCCAGTGTCTATTAAGAAATTCTTTACAATCATCCATTTGTAAGTTTTTTGGTACTCGTAACATTTCAAAAATATTTTCCACAGCCTAGGTTTTTTCGAGTGCAACTTTTATTTTCAACGGTATTGACCATAGAAACTTTGAGAATGAATCATTTACAGTCTACAATAATCAATAATTTCTATTTTCTCTAGAAAAGTTTCCCATTTCACCTAAATCAGCTCCATAAAAGATCAACTATTCCTTTCATTACATATCTACAATGCAGAAACAATTTTCGAGATTTATTATAGAGTTCGTTTGCTAAATTTCTTTTTAAAGACATTGAGTTGTTTTAAAGATTTTTTGGAGAGTGTTGTGATCTATTTGATGCACTTTCAGCTATTTATATCATGTAGTTAATTTCCCAATCTATAAATCTTATCGTTCAGCTGTTCAGTTTGTTTTTTTAAAAGATGATTTAATCTTTAGTATGTGTTTTTCAATTTTATAAGTATCTTCTATCTCTAATTTTATTTCGCGTTGTAGCTCCATTAATTTGCATTTCAATATCTTCTTGAATTATATTAGTTTCTTAAGCTGTATTATTAATTTGTCCTATAGTTTATCGATTTCAGTTTCCAGAAACAATTTACTGATAACATCATTATCTGTCAGTGAATGATGATGATTCTCTATCCATGTATTAGTAGAAATTATATATTTTATATAGTTTTCAAAATCAAATTTCTCATAGTATTTCCATGTTTTATTATCAATCATTAAAGAAAATAAAGCTACTATTAGAGCCTATATTTGAGCATCAACTTCTATTTTATCTTCATTTAGTTTTAGGTTACTATCACCAAACTTTCATTCATTATTCAAATCTTGATGTGGGCCATAGTTTGTATCTAATTAAATTCTTCCTTCCAAGACTGATAAATGAGTATAAGTGTCTTCAGAATTGGAAGTCTATGAGTAAAAATCATCTTTATCATCCTCATCATCATTCTCAGTATTAGCATCATTAAAAAAGATGGTATTATCAAATATTGTTCCTTCTGAAAGTTTCTTTGGTGTACTTGTCTCTATATTGTTTGATACCTTTAAACTTGTATTATTTTCAGCTTCTATTTTGATTTTACTTTCTTCTTTCTTGCGAATTCTTTCAATATTTCTAGAACTATTTATGAATTCTGTGAGAGGTTCTGTTATAGGTTTAAATGTATCTTTTGTTGCTCACATGTATCTATTTTACAAGTTTTTATACTACGAAGCTTTTTCTTCAAGACATTTCTTGTCAACACCAACTGTTTTAAAATTTTCTCATCCATGTTTAGCAAATAAAAGTTATCAGCTATTAGATCAGGTATCAGCTATCAGATCAGATTATCAGGTAGCTGGTCTGGTTTTCAGATCAGCTTATCAGGACCTGTTCTGGTTTTCAGATCAGCTTATCAGGACCTGGTCTGGTTTTCAGATCAGATTATCAGGACCTGATCTGGTTTTCAGATCAGCTTATCAGGACCTGGTCTGGTTTTCAGATCAGCTTATCATGACCTGGTCTGGTTTTCAGATCAACTTATCAGAACCTGGTCTTGTTTTCAGATCAGTTTATTTGATTCAGATTGGGTTATCAGCTTACAAGTAGCTGGCCATTTAAAACATTTAGATGAATACAGTTTAAGGTCAGATGAAAAACGAAACAGTAAACTTTTATGTAGTCAAATTCTCTTGTTTTTTCTATAACAATCATCGTTTAATTCAATATCGTTGCTTATAATCGAAATCCATATTTATCCTTCCAACATGCTTTATATTTGTCTCATCTTACTTAAACATTATAATCACATTATTATTATCTAGTATCAAATGTTTGGTGATTCTGGTATAAGTTTGACATCAGCAGAATGCATCAACATTCTTATCTCACTACATACAAAAGTATGTTTCTCACACGCAACATCGTTAAATATCATATCGGAATTACTTTTAGCTTTGTTAGGAGATATAACAGATTCAGTATCTGTAAATGTGTAATATCCCATTCCTTTAATTAATGAAATTACATAATATCTTTAAGTATCCATATTTGGGTTGATAGAGAGATTTTGAGTATTAATATGTAGATGTTTTCAAATTTTAGTCCATTAAGACTTTTTAGCAAGCCAATCATAACATATAATATTTTTTTTTTTTTTTGTTTTAAAATTTGACAGATTAACTATTTTTGCGCAAATAGAATTTGGTAGAAGGGAACTATGACTTGTTTTTGAACTAACGTTTGATGAATCATCAAAATTTTGTACCATCCTATTTTTAGGTTGTTTTGACTATGAGTATGTACCAATATTTATGAAATGTGTTTCATAAATATTGTCTCTTATGTAGAAAAAATAAAATAATACAGCTATACGACACCAGAAAATATTTTCTGGTATCGTATAGCTATATTATTTTATTTTTCCTATATAAGAGATAATGGTCCCTACTCATAGTCAAAACAAAGTATATTTTAAGAGTTTAAAACCAGTATTATCATAAAAAATACTGATTTTAAACTCTTACAGTCTTATTTATAAAACTAATTAAGGTTTTTTAAAGGTTTTTTTAAACAAATTTTCATAAAAAATTTTTCTTAAAAAGCCTTTATAAAGTCTTAATAAATTTTATAAATAAGGCTGTTAAAATATACTTTGTTTCACTAACCACATTGGTGTAACTAACTGCATTTCATAAATATTGACGTATACTTATTTTCAAGACAAATGATAGTTTTATGTTGTTTTGATTGTGAGTATGGATCATTATCTCTTATTATAAAAAAATAAAATAATGCAGCTACACGATTTCAAAAAATATTTTTTGATATCGTATAGCTGTATTATTTAATTTTTTTATAAATAAGAGATAATATTTATGAAATGTATTTAGTTACACAAATGTGGTTAGTAAAACAAGCTAAATATAGGATGGTACGAAATTTTGATGATTCATCAAACGTTAGTTCAAAAACAAGTCATAGTTCCCTTCTACCAAATTCTATTTGCGCAAAAATAGTTGGTCTGTCAAATTGTAAAATAAAAAAAATAATATGTTATGATTGGTTTACTAAAAAGTCTTAATGGACTAAAATTTGAAAACATCTACATATTAATATTCAAAATCTCTCTATCAACCCAAATATGGATACTTAAAATTATTATATTATTTCATTAATTAAAGGAATGGGATATTACACATTTACAGATACTGAATCTGTTATTTCTCCTTTTTTTTCATGCGTATATTTATTTACTGTATCTTCAAAAAATGAACTAACAATAAGTTTTCAAATCATAAATCTAGATATAATAATTAGGCCCAACCAGTGTCAGGCATAAACTTAGTGATAGTAATCAATAATACATGAATATCGTATTAAGCACAAATATATTTTCAAGCTGTTTCATCTGGAGTGTTGAATATTAGAGCCATAGTGTCCCTCTTTTTTAAGCGAATGTGCCCAGTAAAATTCAAGATGTTACGAGCAAGTGGATTAGGATGAGACTCGAGTTTTGTTAAGTATTTGCCTGCGTATTTTTTAATTTCTTCAGTCACTAGTGGCATATTTAAATCACGATGTAAATTTGAATTTTTGATGTACCATGGAGCCGATGTTATTAGTCTTTAAATCTTGTTTTGCCTTCGTTAGATTCTCTCTATATTGGAAGCTGAAGCAGTGCTCTATAGCTGTATTCCGTAGCACCATATGGGTTTCAAAAGCGACTTGTATATTAAAAGTTTACAATCTAGACTGAGTATTGAATTTCTACTAATCAGCCAATGTATCTGAGTTAATTTAAGTTTCATTTGTGTTAGCTTTGAGTCAATATGATGTTTCCATGTAAGCCGTCGATCAAGGTGTATACCAAGGTATTTTACATGTGAATGTTGAGGAACGACTTGATTGTTGATTCGAATAGGGGAACAAGTATCTCTTCGCAGGGTAAATGTTAGCTGAACACACTTTTGTTCGTTAACTTTAATTCTCCATAAGTTTAACCATAGTTCCAGCTGTGTAATATGTTCTTGTAGATATCGGGAAGCCTCGTGAAAGTTTTCGTGCATACTAAGGCAAGCTGTATCATCGGCAAATGTAGATGTATGGATATTGCTGCTCAAAGGCATATCACAATTATAAATCAAATACAACACTGGCCCCAATATGCTCCCCTGTGGCACACCGGATGAGATTGATTCGGACGCACTCATGAAGTCTCCTTCCACAACAGTAAACTTTCGAGCAAGAATATAACTTTGCAGAAGAATAACAATGTTTATTGGTAGATATGTCTTCAATTTTAAAATAAGGCCTTTATGCCATACTCTATCAAATGCCTGAGAAACATCAATGAAGAGGGCAGAACAATATTTCTTTTCTTCAAAAGTTTTTCGTTTAAATTGAACCAATATATGAGTTTGTTCAATGGTGCTATGCTGACTTTTAAAACCAAATTGATGGTCCGGTATGCACTCATTACCAGTTAGAATTGGGGACAATTTTATCATGAGTAACTTTTCAAAGAGCTTTGACATTGTTGACAGTAAACTTATTGGCCTATATGACTCAGCCTTGGTAAGATCTTTGCCCGGCTTTGGAATCATTTTAACCTTGGCAAGCTTCCAGCTGTTTGGATAATACTCCAGACGTAAAATGGCATTAAAAATGAATAACAGGATCCTAATTGCAATACGAGGCAACTTCATCAGCATCTGGTTACTAATTTCATCAATACCCGGAGCTTTTTTCGGGTTGAGTTCAGCAATTAGTTTTTGTACATCACGCGTCTTAAATTTTATGGGTCGAGGGGGTAGCGCAACTACACTCGGCAAATCAACAGCACCAGTACATGAGTTTGGGGTAAATACGGATTTTAAATGCTCAGCAAATAATTTACCTTTTTCAGAGTCGCTTCTTGCCCAATCTCTGGTAGATGTGCGCACAGAGGTGGTTTAAACTCGACGGGTGTTTTAAGCTTTCTAGCAGCGCGCCACAAAGAGTAATTAGATACTGGTGTGACATGAAGACCTTCCAGATAATTTTTAAGAGATGCAGTTTTTTCAAATGCAAGCAACTCTTTTAGTCGTTTAGTGCACTCTTTAAACCTAGTTTTATGTTGAGGTGATCTGTGCTGTTGCCATTCCCTTCTAGCTCTTCTTTTTTCACACACGACACGTTCAATATCAGTAGAATAAATTCTATTAAACCCAGTCTGCGGATGGGAGGTAGTGGCATGTTCAGCAGCCTGTTTAATATTTTCATTAAGGTTGGTAATGTTAGATTCAATATCATCGTGTGTTTTTAGCGTAATATTTTCTGTGCAATGACTACTAAGATATTTTTTGAATCCCAGCCAATTAACACGATTTATCATCTTTACATAAGGATGAGGTAAGTCACTTCTTAATGGGCTACAAATTGAAACGATCGTGGGAGAGTGGTCGGACGAGAGATCTAGAGAAGCTTCAACTTGAATTAAATCCCTAGAGATATTTTTCATGACGCCAAAATCTATAACATCCGGAATTTTTTGTATGTTTTGTAGGCCAGTAAGTGTGCTCCCCACTCGAAATGACGTCCAAGCCCATTTTTGAAATTGTGTTGAACAACGCTCGACCTCTGGGTGAGATAAGACGCGAACCCCAGAACGTATGTTTGGCATTATAGTCCCCAGCTGCTACGAAACAAGGGCCAAGAGATTTAAAGAAATCCTCGTATTGATCTTCAGTAATTGCGAATCTGGGAGGGGAGTAAATTGATGATATTACAAAATTAGTGGAAAAATTTTCAATACAAATATTCGTTGCTTGTAGATGTTCTTCAGAAATGTTGTTAATAATATATTGCTTGAGTCTTGACCTTATTAGAATTGCTGATCTACCGCATGCTCTTCCTCTTGGGTCCTTTGAATCATATAAGGTGTAGCCAGAAATTTTAAAAAGACTTCTCGAAGTCAAATGAGTCTCTGAGACCAACATTATTTCAATATTTTTTTCCGTGAGGAAGTGCTCAAGTTCATTTTTATGTTGGCGAATGCCGTTTGCGTTCCAGAAACATATTTTTAACGTGTTCATGGTTTGTTAACTAATGCTTGAAGCAGTGTATTCTGCATTCGCAGCATTTCTTGCATCATGCTAGTCATATTTGTTGTAAAGTTGTTTATAGTTTGCACCAAATTATCAATAGTGGCTTCAAGGCGACTGAAATTAAAGCTTTCTGCGTGGGAAAAGAATTTGTCTTAACAGCATCGGCATATGATACACGTGAAGTACTTGGTTGGTTCATTGGAGGAAAATTGGCGGAGAAAGAATTTGCTGATTGAACTGGAGCTAATTTAGGTTTTTGTCCCATGGTCTTTTTAACGAAAGAATATACAGGACATCCTCTGTAGTTAGCAGTGTGATTACCTGCACAATTACTAAATTTTTTTTCAGCTGGATCTTTTGCCGTCGTACAACTAGCAGAACCGTACAATTCACCGCAGATAACACAAACTGTAGGTAATTTGCAGTAAGTTTTAGTATGGCCATATTTTTGGCAATTGTGGCACTGTACGGGACCTGAACGCTTACGTGGCTCTTTAACTGTGATTTTTCGGTGCAAGAGAAACTTTACGCTATAAATTGGATGGGTTTCATTTCTTTTCAATTCCTCCAGTTCGACCCGAAATAGGGGTTGGGGGACCTTTTTTTCTGTTAATTATATTAGTAACATTTTTAACCTTAAATCCTTTGTCGATAAGAGCACATTTTACTTCTTCGGGGTCAACATATGAATCTATGCTAGGGTTGCCAGACGGGCTGGACTTCGCTGGATTGTCCAGCTTTTTCAATGCTTGTCCAGTGTCCAGGTAAAATAAAATTTGTCCAGCTAAACAGAAAATTTTCGAGAAAAAAAATATTAAACAAAATAGTTTTAATCTATAAATGTCTTTATTGGTACATTTAACAGAATTACTTTTGAAAAAGTGTCGTTATATTAAATTTGTCTACATTACCATCTCTTTTGCATACAGCCAACACAGGCGGTACATTTTTTACAATACAATTTCAAAATGTATCATCTCTAATAGTTTCCCTATTGTATCATCACTAATAATAATCACCAGCACTTAAACAGCTGATCCCATAATACATTTTGTTGGAAGAAGTAAAATGTACTGAGTGTTCTTTTATTTACTTTTTAAATAAGATTTAAATTGTTTAGAGCAACTTATTAAAATGGATAGCGATGAAGAAGCTGGTCCATCAAAAAGAAGACTTACAACATTCTGCGAAGTATGGAAAGTAATCCCAGAATATGCAAAGTGGATACGAAAAAAAGATAATTACACGGTAGAGTGTAAATTGTGTCAAACTGATATTTTAATAAAATATGAAGGAAACCGGTCGCTAAATAAACATATAAAAACCAAAAAGCATATCAAAATGGAGATGTCGCAGAAAATCTCTCAAACAATTTCCAAGTTTGTAGTTCCACTAGCGACGAAAATTGAAACACAAATCGCCAGGGCAGAGTTAGTATGTGTTTACCATAACGTTTTGCACGGACTAAGCTACAATAGTCTCGATTGTCAAATTAAGTTGAGTTCTGTTTTATATTGTGATAGCAAAATCGCCAACAAGATAACCTGTGGAAGAACAAAAGCAGCAGCAATTGCCAGAAATGTTTTGGCTCCATTCTCACAACAAGTAACTGTAGATGCTTTAAAAAAGAACTATTATTTTTCTGTAAGTAGCGATGCTTCCAATATTGGTAATGTTAAGACTTACCCATACGCTGTTCAATTCTTTGATCCCGAATACGGAATCCGCAAACTAGTTTTAGACTTTTATAACGATCCCTATGAAACTTCTAAGGATATTTTTTCAAATATAATAAGAATAACTAATGAATGTGATTTAGAAATACAGCAAATATCATCATATAGTGCAGATAATGCTGCAGTGAACTACGGTATTCACAACTCGGTTTACCAAAAACTGAAAGATACTTCTGATCAAATCGTAAAAGCAAATTGTAATTGTCATATTCTTAACAATTGCGTTAAAAGAGCACTAAATGCTTTATCTGTTGATGTAGAGAGCATTATTATAAAAATATTCAATGAGTTCAGTTCATCGGCAATGACCACTGAGAAATTAAAAGAATGTTTTGCGTTTGCTGGTATAGAATATAAGGAACTTTTGAGGCATATTGCAACTAGGTGGCTCTCCCTACTGCCAGCTGTAGATCGTCTTATTTTTTGCTGGCCTTCTGTAAAAATGTATTTTTTAAAAAAAGGACAAAATAAGTGCCAAAAAGTTTTATGGGAATTTATTTCATATGGAACTTCTGCAAATGATATCAATGATGAAGATGAATGCAAAACTGAAGGCTTATGGGAAGCATATTTATATTTTATACACAACATAATGCAGGAATTCCATACCACAATTTTAGCTCTTGAAAATGACTCTTGCACAGTTTTAGAGATGCACGATATAATGAGCCGACTCATGAATAATCTTCAATGTAGATTAAATGACAAATTTTTTGGCAGCAAGGTAATTACTATTTTAAAAAATCTTTCTAATAATGAACAACAAATGTTTATTAAAGAAGCTGAAGATTTTTTAAAAACAGCTATCAGTTATTTAGAAAATCGTTACGATTTTGGAGATGACTCTTTTTTTAAAAAAGTTGCATTCTTAAATTTAAAAAAAAATCTATTTTCTTGGGAAGATTTGCAAGAACTCCCAAAAGTTCTAAAAATAGATAAAGCGATAGATAACGATAAATTATACTCGGACTTTTGCAGTTTACGTAAAGTATATGAACAATTGCCAAAAGATTTGTCAAACGACAAAATATGGGCCAACTTTTTTTATAAAAGTGATGAAAATGAGTTCGAAAACTTAAGGAAAGTAGTATGCTTCGTATTTTCTATACCCGTAAGCAACGCCTTTTGTGAAAGCGTTTTTAGTATACTAAATAATCTCTACACAAAAGAAAGAAACCGAATGGCATTCGACATAATTAAAGCGGAAATATTAATTCGCTTAAATTTAGAGAAATCTTGTAAAGATTTTCAACAATTTTTACAGACACCCAAAGGTACAGAATTGGCGAATTCTGTAAGTTCAAATTCGAAATACATGTGGCAGAAAAAGTGATTTTTTAATTTATGATACAAAATAATTTGCAGTTTTGGTATACTTTAGTAACTTAAACTAGATTAAGTTGTTATTTGTTCTGTTAATTATTGTTCGTTTTTGTTTTTTTTTTAAAGGAGTTAGTGAAGTCAGAAACATTTTTGCAGGCAGGTTTACTGCAGAAAAATCGTTAATATGAGCAAAGAAAAATATAAAATTTAACAGCGAACCCTGCAAAAAATGTAGCCGACTTTAGTTACTTTTTAGTGTATTAAGATTTTTGTTATTTTGTTTTGTTTTTAGTATTAAATTTTATATCCAACAGATTTAAAAGACTGAATTGAATAATTTTAAATTTTATTTATTTATTTTTTAATAAACGATTTTAAATCTCATATATTTAAAAGACTGAATTGATTTTTTTAAGTTTAACTTAATTTAATAATTTATGTTCCTAACAATGTGCAAAACTATTACCTTAAATAAAAGTTTTTTAAACAAAATATGGCAACGTTGTTTCCTTTAAAAAAAAATTTAAATGTCCAGCTTTTTTTGGAAAATCCAGCTTTTTTGAACCTGATGTCCAGCTTTCAGCTATTTTGGATCTGGCAACCCTAATCTATGCCCTTTAATACTATTTGTAGGCCTTTAGCACATTTAAGTTGATAGGTGTAAAAATTTGTTTTGTTTTTTTCAAATTCACTAATAATTTTCCGGAAATCTTTTTCATCATATATTTGGATCTGTGAAAAAGGTATATTATTCGCTGAGCATTTAAAATCCGTATTTACCCCAAACTCATGTACTGGTGCCGTTGATTTGCCGAGTGTAGTTGCGCTACCCCCTCGACCCATAAAATTTAAGACGCGTGATGTACAAAAACTAATTGCTGAACTCAACCCGAAAAAAGCTCCGGGTATTGATGAAATTAGTAACCAGATGCTGATGAAGTTGCCTCGTATTGCAATTAGAATCCTGTTATTAATTTTTAATGCCATTTTACGTCTGGAATATTATCCAAACAGCTGGAAGCTTGCCAAGGTTAAAATGATTCCAAAGCCGGCCAAAGATCTTACCAAAGCTGAGTCATATAGGCCAATAAGTTTACTTTCAACAATGTTAAAGCTCTTTGAAAAGTTACTCATGATAAAATTGTCCCCAATTCTAACTGATAATGAGTGTATACCGGACCATCAATTTGGTTTTAGAAGTCAGCATAGCACCATTGAACAAACTCATAGATTGGTTCAATTTATACGAAAAACTTTTGAAGAAAAGAAGTATTGCTCTGCGCTGTTTATTGACGTTTCTCAGGCATTTGATAAAGTGTGGCATGAAGGTCTAATTTTAAGATTAAAGACTTATTTACCGATAAACATTCTAAATCTTTTGGAAAGTTACATTATTGCCCGGAAATTCACTGTTGTGGAAGGAGACTTTATGAGTATGCCTGAAAAAATCTCATCCGGTGTGCCACAGGGGAGTATACTGGGGCCAGTTTTGTATTTGATTTATACTTGTGATATGCCTTTGAGCAGTAATATTCACACATCTACATTTGCCGATGATACAGCCTGCCTTAGTATGCACGGAAACCCTCCCGAGGCTTCCTCAGCAACATATTACACAGCTAGCACTATTGTTAAACAGTAGGAGAATTAAGGTAAACGAACAGAAGTTTGCTCAAGTAACATTTACCCTACGAAAAGACACTTGTTCTCCCATTACAATCAATAATCAAATTGTTCTTCAAAATTTACAAGTGAAATACCTTGGTATACACCTTGATCGAAGGCTTACATGGAAACACCACATTGACTCTAAGCTAACGCAAATGAAACTTAAACTAACTCAGATACATTGGCTGATTGGTAGAAATTCAACCCTCAGTCTAGATTGTAAACTTTTGATATACAAGTCGCTTTTAAAAGCTATATGGTGCTACGGAATTTATCTATGGGGTACTGCTTCAGCTTCAAATATAGAAAAAATTCAACGAAGGCAAAACAAAATTTTACGGATAATAACATCGGCTCCATGGTACATAAGAAATTCAAATTTACATCGTGATTTGAATATGCCACAAGTAACTGAAGAAATTGCAAAATACGCAGGCAAATATCTTATAAAACTCGAGTCTCATCCTAATCCGCTTGCTCGTAATATCTTGAATTTTACTGGACACATCCGCTTAAAAAAGAGGGACACAAGGGCTCTAATACTCAACACTCCAGAAGAAACTGCTTGAAAATACTTTTGTTTTTGGTTATCACTACTTATGTATTATTAATAACTATCACTAAGTTTGTGTCCGACACTGGTCGGGCCTAATTAATTATATTTAGATTTAAGATTTGAATAATTATTGTTAGTTCATATTTGAAGATACAATAAATAAATATATGTACTAAAAAAAAAAAAATATATTTGGATCTTAGTTTCATCAATATTACCTCGTTTAATTGGAATGATGTGAAAAGTATTTTCACCAATGGCCGACAATAGTTTTTTTAAAAGCGTGTTAGAGTTTTTTTCTCTCAGATAGATAGGTGGTGGCTTAAAAGACTTTAGCGATAATGCAGCGGGCTTGTCGTTATTGTCTTGGAATAGTTAAAACCGATTTTGACGATTAGTAGATGATGCGCTGTTATCCCTAGACATCTTTGGAGCAGATGAAATTTTTGAAGAATTTGGGCTTCGCCCACGCTTTACCACAGTTATATACCTATCCATTCCGACTTGGACCTTGGCTTTAGTGCTACTGTTATCTGTAGTGATAACCTTGTTAAGTGATGTATACGAGCCCGAAGGGGATGATATAACTGACTTATATGAAGAAGTACTAGGCAATTGTAATGTTAACGAATCACTAGTTGGCATTGGACAAAGCGAAGTTGATCGCTGACGAAAAAGTGGCTTTGCCGTTAGAAAAATACTATCATCAGATTTTTTATTTTTATTGTTAACATTAAGAGCTTCAGAACTCACAGTAAAATATGCATTTCTGCCGTTTGAACTCACTTCACAATTTTTTGTTTTTGAGGTACTCATGTAGAGTATTCCTCAAGGGCACTTTGTTTACGGTTTTTGTTTGTTTTTGTTTTTTTGTTTCTTGCTATGTAAAAAAAATATCAGCAATATTTGCTTTGCTTATTTATCAAAGTTAATATGTATTACTGCTATTATGTATTACGAATATTTTTTGTATGATTTTTTGTTTGTTTAATATGTATATGAAAAAAAACTCCGCTAAGACGTCTGTTCACTATGAAGGTTCAGCGAGAACTCTCCTAACAAAGCTAAAAGTAATTCCGATATGATATTTAACGATGTTGCGTGTGAGAAACATACTTTTGTATGTAGTGAGATAAGAATGTTGATGCATTCTGCTGATGTCAAACTTATACTAGAATCACCAAACATTTGATACTAGATAATAATAATGTAATTATAATGTTTAAGTAAGATGAGACAAATATAAAGCATGTTGGAAGGATAAATATGGATTTCGATTATAAGCAACGATATTGAATTAAACGATGATCGTAATAGAAAAAACAAGAGAATTTGACTACATAAAAGTTTACTTTTTCGTTTTTCATTTGACCTTAAACTGTATTCATCTAAATGTTTTAAATGGCCAGCTACTTGTAAGCTGATAACCCAATCTGAATCAAATAAACTGATCTGAAAACCAGACCAGGTTCTGATAAGCTGATCTGAAAACCAGACCAGGTCATGATAAGCTGATCTGAAAACCAGACCAGGTCCTGATAAGCTGATCTGAAAACCAGATCAGGTCCTGATAAGCTGATCTGAAAACCAGACCAGGTCCTGATAAGCTGATCTGAAAACCAGACCAGGTCCTGATAAGCTGATCTGAAAACCAGACCAGCTACCTGATAATCTGATCTGATAGCTGATACCTGATCTAATAGCTCATAACTTTTATTTGCTAAACATGGATGAGAAAATTTTAAAACAGTTGGTGTTGACAAGAAATGTCTTGAAGAAAAAGCTTCGTAGTATAAAAACTTGTGAAATAGATACATGTGAGCAACAAAAGATACATTTAAACCTATAACAGAACCTCTCACAGAATTCATAAATAGTTCTAGAAATATTGAAAGAATTCGCAAGAAAGAAGAAAGTTAAATCAAAATAGAAGCTGAAAATAATACAAGTTTAAAGGCATCAGTCAATATAGAGACAAGTACACCAAAGAAACTTTCAGAAGGAACAATATTTGATAATACCATCTTATTTAATGATGCTAATACTGAGCATGATGATGAGGATGATAAAGATGATTTTTACTCATAGACTTCCAATTCTAAAGACACTTATACTCATTTGTCAGTCTTGGAAGGAAGAATTTAATTAGATACAAACTATGGCCCACATCAAGATTTGAATAATGAATGAAAGTTTGGTGATAGTAACCTAAAACTAAATGAAGATAAAATAGAAGTTGATGCTCAAATATAGGCTCTAATAGTAGCTTTATTTTCTTTAATGATTGATAATAAAACATGGAAATACTATGAGAAATTTGATTTTGAAAACTATATAAAATATATAATTTCTACTAATACATGGATAGAGAATCATCATCATTCACTGACAGATAATGATGTTATCAGTAAATTGTTTCTGGAAACTGAAATCGATAAACTATAGGACAAATTAATAATACAGCTTAAGAAATTAATATAATTCAAGAAGATATTGAAATGCAAATTAATGGAGCTACAACGCGAAATAAAATTAGAGATAGAAGATACTTATAAAATTGAAAAACACATACTAAAGATTAAATCATCTTTTAAAAAAACAAACTGAACAGCTGAACGATAAGATTTATAGATTGGGAAATTAACTATATGATATAAATAGCTGAAAGTGCATCAAATAGATCACAACACTCTCCAAAAAATCTTTAAAACAACTCAATGTCTTTAAAAAGAAATTTAGCAAACGAACTCTATAATAAATCTCGAAAATTGTTTCTGCATTGTAGATATGTAATGAAAGGAATAGTTGATCTTTTATGGAGCTGATTTAGGTGAAATGGGAAACTTTTCTAGAGAAAATAGAAATTATTGATTATTGTAGACTGTAAATGATTCATTCTCAAAGTTTCTATGGTCAATACCGTTGAAAATAAAAGTTGCACTCGAAAAAACCTAGGCTGTGGAAAATATTTTTGAAATGTTACGAGTACCAAAAAACTTACAAATGGATGATTGTAAAGAATTTCTTAATAGACACTGGAAAATTCATGCATAAGGAGAATATTAAACATTACTTAGTATGAAAGCATTACTATTGATGATAATGATTTAATAGATCACCCAAAGGAATTATGTGTTAAGAATTTAGCATTAATGGTTCATATGAGTGGATTGATATATATATATAAATATATATATATATATATATATATATATATATAAAGATTTACTTAGTGCCTAAAATAGAAAAGCTCATCTCACAATTAAAATGTTTGCAATTAAAGTTAACTCAACAAATGAGGAAAAGGTGGAAAATACAGTATACAGTAATTTGAAGATGTAGAAAATGTTGAAATTTAATGACAATATAAATAAAATTAAAAAAGGAAAAATCTAGTTTGTCGTGTTTTTTTTTTTTTTTTTTTTTTTTTAAGGATTGATTAGGAATGTTAGGTCTTAGGAAAGATAATTAACTTAATGTAATGGAATTCTCTAAACTTGCTGGTCTGTATGAAATATTGTGAAAACTAAGCGTTCAAAATGAAGTTTAACACAGTGCAATATTCAGCAACACATCGCATTATCACTTTTTATAGTAAAAGTTGTACATTTTCCATTTCGAAAGCAGTAGCACACAAAATTTAAAAATGTGAATCTGGGCTTATTATAATAGATATTCACTCTGTTCATTTCTACAGCTATCAGATCTTTTGAAAATATAGTAAGCAAACTAGACTTTGATATCCAATCTTTAAAAATATACATGTGTATGAATGGGTATCAAACAAACTTACTGAATAAATATATAGACTTCAACTAGAATTGTAAAATGTAGTGTAAACAGATCTTACTTTTTATCTGTATCTGAATGAGTATCAAAAAAATTTAGAGAAAAAAATATTGGAAGCATGCCGAAGCATGCATAATTTAAGAAAATTCCTTATACAATTTTGTCATAAAATTTTGTAAGCAAATAAATTTTATGACTTTGTGGGAAATGAAATACATATGTATCTACTCTGTAAAAAATTCAGAAGAGTGAATTCTTAAATTCTAATAATATAGATTTTTAATTGAAACACCACTACATGTCGAACTCTCGCGTCACTATCGATAGAAGCATGCTAAGGCATGCATGCTAGCAAAATATATAAATCTGTTAGAAGGTGATGAGAAACTTGTTTCTAATCATTAATCTGTAGACAGCAATTGTATCTGGATCAAAACAACTCATGAATGAAATGTATACAGATATGGATGATGGTGATGAGGACATTTTTTAAGTAAGAAATTATTACATCTGAATGTGATACAACCCAGCCTACGTCAACAATAACTTCAAGGGGGTCAACCAGCAAACCTCATGTAGAAAAACTCGATGTAAAAATTCTCTCAAACATAGATGTTCTAATGTTTCTGAAACTATGAAAACACCGACGGTGAATTGATGGTGGAGGTAATTGAAATATTTGAGATCGATTTTCTAGAATAGTTGATTATTAAACATGTATTTCTTTGTAGATAAAGTAATTTCTCTATACATACATACATATGTATATTTACCTATATGTATATATGAATACATTTAAAAATTACACAAGTATTCTCTTTTTCAAGTAGTAAAATCTGATAAAATAGTAGTGACACATTAAAAGAAAAAAATTATTAAAAAGAGAGACTGAGTGATCAACTGATACGTACACTTTGTCTGACAGGTAAATAAAGCGCACTTAAAAATATCATAAATATATGCACAATACGCTGAACTTTAAAAAAATGAGAAAAAAAAATTATCTAGAACATCAAATAAAAGCCATAGGCGAGTAACCTTCATAAGATAAACATATACCTTATTAATGAAAACATATTATCAGTATGAAGTAACACAATTTGAGGAATTAAAATTTTAAAATTTAATTGTCCCTTAACGCTGACAAAGAGTAGACAGATATGTTGACATAGAAAGTCATCTTGTATACTAGAGGAACCGTTGAGAGGCAAGACCTAAATTGTAAGAAAACGATTTCGTTTTCTGTTGATCGCTATTCAAGAAGAAAACAAGTTTCCTCATTATGATTTAACTAATTTAAAAGTACATTTAAATTCAGTATCATATCCAAATGATGATGATCTTAACATAAAAATTAAAAATAAACGTTATGCAATTCTATTTTATATGTACTCGTATGTAAGATTCCAACAAAGCTATTATATGAAAGAATCTCAAGCACTTCCAAATGCACTAAAGTTTATGATAAAAGTTGCTTTTATTCAATAGCGGCCCAATTGATATAGAAATTTAATTAGAAACAGCAAGCAAGGACCTCAGCTACTGCATTTTTACTGATGATCGAATAATAGAAAGTCCGGAAAGTCTTATAAATTAAGTAATATGAATAAAAAAATGGTTTTATTAGACGAGTAAGGTTTCGAATGATTTTCATTACAAAAAGAAGTAGCGGATGTTTTCAACAATAATGAGTATAACAATTTCATTATAAAACCACCATTTGATTTTAAATGTTTATCAATAAAAAAGGAAAGAGAAGCAAAGTGGTTAACAAAAAACTTTCCTCACCTAAGCTGGACTGCTGGATCAGTTTCATTGCAAAGCGTTTGTCATTTTTTAAAAGCCAATGTAAGATGTTCTAAAATATATGTAAAAGGTGAAGAAAAAAGATGATAGTTGGAAAAAATTTTACACCGAAAAATTTCTAACTTTAACTATATAGGCTACATCAACTTTAAACAAATAGAAATAAAATATATTAAATATTTATACGTTAGTTACTACAACTAGAGAGGAATTCAATTTTACTTAAAACAGAAACTTCTCACAAACTTTTAAGTAAATACATCTAAAATTAAAAGAACGTTTTTTTTAATTTCAAATAAAAAAACTATGGAGATATTTCACATCTCTATATACAAAAGACCAGGCGAATATTTACAATAGCAACAACAAAATACCGCACATGACAAAAAAAATTTATTTAAACAGGGAGCCCCAGACTTATTTGTATGTACATACACAAAATCAATTTGTAGATCCATATGTACATATGTACACATATTATCAAATTTCTTACCCATGCTCAAGTATTTATTGGATTTTAACAATCACACTTACATATCTACATCATGAAAACATACAAAAAATTCTACAAGCTATTGACGCTTGAAGACGAAATTCGAAGAAGACAAATGTACTTAAATAAACAAACTTATCACAGACCAGTCAAACTCTATCGCGCATACACACATACATATACAAAATCGCCACGATCGTACACAAGAATTTTGCAAAATCTGAAATTAATATTTATACAAATATAAACAAATTTCTGACCAACAGACTTTAACACTGGACAAATTTAAGCTTGATAAAATATAAAGCAATCTCATCCTCCAATGAAAAACATACTAGGATTAGGGAATTTCAGATATATGATAATATTTTCTAGCAAAAAATTATCATATGAGAAATAATTTATTTCTACGTACATATAAATACTAGGGTGAGAAAATCACATACACAAGCACATACTAAAATTCATCTACGAAAAATTAAACCAATTTCAACAACGCCCCTCCCTCACAAATCACAGTCGGCCTAAAGTTCTTACAGATATACATACACAACATCTCGAGGTAACATACAATCGATCAATCTCAACAATCCAAATCACGATCAGCCTTAAACTCCTATAGACATACATGCACAAAAATTCCTACAGACATATAAACACCCAAATTCCTATAGATACATATTACAATAACAACCCCCGCCTACCTCAAATCAAGGACAGCCTTAAACTGCTACATAAACATACATACATATACATACACATAGGCACATTCTATCTATCTATCACAACAACGCCCTCCCCCACCTTAAATCACAATCAGTCTTAAACTCCTACAAACATACATATACACAGATTCCCACGGATACGTATTACATGAACACTCTCACCTCGCCTTTCATAAATCACGGACAGCCTTAAACTCTTACAGCCATACATACATACATACATGTACACAGATTCCCACGGATACATATTACAACAACTCCCCGCCCTCCACCAGTCGATCTACCTCAAATACACGCCCCCCCCCAAGCACAGCTTGGTTTAAATTCCAACAAGCATAAACGTCACCGAATTACCACGGTTACATATTACAAAACACCCTCACCTACCCAAATCACGGTCAGCCTTAAGGTGTCACAATCACAGCCAGACTTCAATTCCTACAGCTAGACACACCCACAAATTTTCCGTCGGCATTAGGAAAAATCATTTCCATGATTTTCCCGTCGGCATTTGAAAAAAATAAACATGTTTTCCCGTCGGCATTTGAAAAAAAAAATATGTTTTCCCGTCGGCATTAAAAAAAATAAACATGTTTTCCCGTCGGCATTTGAAAAAAATAAACATGCATTGCCGTCGGCAATAGGAAAAATAATCATGATTTGCCGTCGGCATATATGTATACTTATGAAATCTTAATCTTATGAAACCCCTTACTCCACCCCACAAACATACATAGGTATAAATTCCCACGGTCATAAAAAACCAGACTTATTGAACCGCCCTCGTATGTAGTATTAAAAAAAACTCCTTATGTAAACAAAAAACTCTTTATGTAAACAAAAAACTCCTTATGTAAACAAAAAATTGGACGGACTTATTGAACCACCCTCGTAGGTATCAAATTTCACAAATTTCCAAGAATTTTAAAATTTGGGTAATTAAAATTTGAAAATTTTAAAATTTTAATTGCGGCCGTATCCCCAGTTCCTACTACTACTGCTCATGTTGTTTCGCAGCTGAAAAAAATGATGCCAGAGTCATTTTGCATGGAAAAACATGCTATAAGTGTTTTCGCAATATGAACAGAGTACTACTTTTGCAAGTTTATTTCGCAAATATTTCATCCCAAATACTTTTATACGTAGTTTGACAGCACTTCGCACGAAATTGTGAACAGAGTACCAGGCTTTAACCGGAAGGATTGCACTTTCAAATAAAAAAAGAAATTTGAAAAAATATTCAGTATTTTTTTTATAGCATTTTAAAAAATAAAAGTTATCTGGCGGACCCTTTATAAAGTTTTATCACTCATTTTTTACAAATCTACGAAAAAGGTTGCCGTGCATAGAACCAAAAATATTCAATTCAGTTACTAACCCCACTAGCCACTCCACCGCTAAAGCTTGCTTGAATCTACTTTATATTTACGTCACTTAAACATTTTCTTTAATAAGCATTATTTCGTATTAAACCCCTTTTGGTCACCAATGCATAGACATTGCCTTATGGTATTTTTGTTTGGCACATGCTTTTTCGTACGCATGCATATGAATTGATGTGTATAACAATCAGTAGCGTCATGCAAAAAACTATATGTTTATATGTATGTATGTATAAATATACGCTACCATGAAGACCATTCGCTCGTATATACACACATAGGTATATTTATAAGAGTGTTCATATGAACAACTACAACCACAACAATACGCTACCCTGCAGAAAATGCGAATAGTGAAATTGTAGTGATTTACTAGTGACTTTGTCACCAGTACTACTGACGAATTGTACCCCAGACAATGCTTTTTGCTATAGACACTTAGCATGTACGTGTCATTGAAAAGCAAATACTGACGTTGGTACTACTGAGTAGGTATTTCTTTTGGGACCATATCGAGACATTGGAAAGAGATAGTCACTAGTACATTTTAGTAATTCTAATGATAATAAAAATTAATATTTTATTAAAAATTTTTGTTTTAATCAAAAAAAAAATACAATAAAAAAGAAAACATTCGTTCAGCAAGTAAGGATTTAGTTTGCTGTTTGTATTAAATATAAATGAAAAATTCAAGGTTCCGTCGAATTATTAAAATCAAACACTTACGTATGAATCTGGACTTACTGGACTGGACTTTTTAACTGATACCACAAAATCTTCTACAGGCTCATAAAAATTTCCACAATTATTTCATTTTAAAATATTTTTATTTTTATAATTACAAAATGGATTGCTTTTTATTTGTCTTTTGCAATTTCTTTTTATTTGATTCATTGAATTATTTTTTAATACATTCTTTTATTTGCCTTTTATATTGATTTCGTAATCTAATTTTCATAAAAACTTGCATTTTGCTTAAAGCCACTTGTATTTTCAACAAACCAATAAAACATTAAGAAGAACGATATTTGTGTGTATCTGACAAAATATTTTCTACGCATCAAAAACAATGTTAATATGTAGACGCTCGTTTGACAATGTCACCTATATAGTCGACAAAAGTGGTGACTTGGGTACATTTAACACCATGTTTTCTGCAGGGTACAAATAGTATTGAAAGAAGAATATCCAATTGTTTGTACCTATGTATGTAGTCAACTCTACACACAGCAACAACATGCTAGCATACTTATTGAAAGAAGAATATTAAATTGTTTGTGGTAAGAAGTGGGTTTTTTTTTGTATACAAATAAAGTATTGTGCTAATGAATGCGTGTTGATAAAATATATAAAATATATGTGCCCTTAATTATGAAAGTGGTCTAAGTTATATGTTTCTTCCATCGAGATATTTAATAGATTACATTTGAAGAAATTAAAAAATATTTTTATATTATGCAACATTTTAACTTATAGTTGTACTAGTGTCGATTCATAGAAGTTTATTTAATATTTATTATATATTTTTTTTAAGTTTTTTAGAAATTTATTTCATATTTCGATGCAGAAATATATGCATATGACTTAAACCACTTTCATAATTAAAAGCCCCCGTAGAAATTGTAAAAAAATCTATACCTAATACAAAAATTTTTTAGCAAAATCAGTAGGTGGAGATATCCACATAACAAATCATACCTTTATCAATCTTTTTAATATAGACATTCCAATAAAATTATTTCTACTACCCGCGTTAAAAACGTTTGATGCTATTATAGGTCACAGCACTCTAAAAGACCTTTCAGCCGTTATTAACACCGCTGGAAACTATATGATTATTCAAAACAAGTTTAAGATTCCACTTAAACAGCTATCACTGCCTGATGTTAACATGCTAGATATAAAAAATGATCACATGAGCAAAAATCAAGCAAACGGAACAAGTTCTTTGGTAAAAAAGTTTCCGAAGCTATTTGCAGACCCGGATGAAAAATTAACATACACGACCAAAGTTATTGGCGAAATTAGAACATCGACGGATAATCCGGTTTACTCAAAATTTTACCCATACCCTCTGTCGTTAAAAGACGAAGTGGAGTCACAGGTAAAAAAAATGTTGGATGACGGCATTGTACGACCCTCCAGGTCGCCATACAATTCTCCGATATGGATTGTGTCAAAAAAACCTGACTCACAAGGGAATAAACAATACAGGCTCGTGATAGATTACCGCAAATTGAACTCAGTTACAATATCCGATAACTATCCAATACCAGATATAAATGAAGTATTGTCTCATTTAGGGCAAAATAATTTTTTTTCGGTCTTAGATCTCAAAAGCGGATTTCATCAAATACCATTGAAAACATCAGACATTGAAAAAACCGCATTCTCAATTAACAATGGGAAGTTCGAATTTACAAGGCTGCCTTTCGGTCTGAAGAACGCACCATCTATCTTTCAGCGTGCTTTGGACGATATTTTACATGAGCACTAGGGTGGACCTTGTGTCGATATTTTGGTAGATGAGGGCTCTATTCCGTGCCTTTTTGAAAAAAAATGACAATGCCGAAAAAAAAAATTTAAAAAAAAAAAAATTAGGGGTTGCGCACGAGCCGAGAAAAAGGTCCACTTTGCCAAAATTAGGGGGGAAATTGCCATAGGTCATCAGGGGTCACCCGTAGGGGGGAAGAATGTATGGCCGACCCCCATTAACTTTTTACCGCCAACATTTTCCCCCAAGACACCCACCCCCTAGCTCCTCCCCTTAGGGGGTCACCATACAAAAATGGAGGTTGCTCAGTATTTTCGAAAAACACCATAGGTCATCAGGGGTCACCCCTAGGGGGGCAAAATATATGACCGACCCCCATTAACTTTTCATCCCCAACATCTTTTCCGAACAAACTTACCCTCTATCTCTACTCCTTGAGGGACTCCCCATACAAAAATACTGAAAATCTATGTATTTACAGTTGCACAATATCGAGATTTTTTTGATTTTTTTACAGAAATTCCACCAATATTCCACCAAAGTTAAGATGACAACACAACTTAGATCGCGCGACGATATTTTTTTGATTGGTTATCCAAGCATGAATATTACGGGGAACAAATTACCGTCGAAGAAGCAAGTGCTAAGAATGCATTTCTTCAACATTCGCAAACGAAACATGTCGAAGAAAAATAGTGCGGTTATAGTCGCGGACGCAGTGATGATTTTTTGGCGCCAAGCAGCTATTCCGACGAAAGCCAGAGGAGATGTTACAAGAAAAATAGCTGCGCTGCACGATGAGTGGGATGCTTTAAGAAAGTCATCTCACAGAAAGACTGAGTCCACTAGAGAAAAAGAGAATAAGTTTTCTGATAGCTTGGATAATCTTTTCGACATCGCACACGCCAACGCCCTTGAGAAAATGACAAATACCGAAGACATTGAGTTTCTGCTAAAGCAAAGAGAAGATGGCCGGCCAGGAACTATGGGAGGTGTGGACGCTACTGATAATCGAACGAGGAAAAGAAAAGCTGAGCGCGAAGAACAAGAAGAGTTGCGACGCAAACGTGCAACGGAATCTAGTAGAGAACAGTTCGCTAAAGGCGGTAAGTTATTTCGCGCTTTGTGTGTTCGTCCAATGTTTATATTCAAATGAAATTCTTTCAATTGCAGTGGTTAAATTTTCAAGCAGTGATTCAAGCGATGATAATGGGAGACAGGACGAAAACTTCCCGGCAGAAGCTGGCCCATCAAATGTTGGTGACATAAAAGGTTACAAACAATGTTTTACTGAACGAGTCCTATCAGCTTTGGACAAGTGCAAAGTGACTGACCGAGACGCGGTCGGCATTATGATAGCGGCGGCAGAAGCATTTGGACGCGATCCTCAACAATACACAATAAACCGTACGTCGCTTCGGAGATGTCGGCGTTCAAATCGAGAGAACATGCTGGGTTATGTGAAAGACAATCCAGAAGTAAGATCGCATAGATTTATTTGCTCTCATTCAGAATTCTTATTCTTCAACGCGTTTCATTTATCTCCAGCTTGTCGCAGCTAAATCCTTCGTAGTCCATTGGGATGGCAAAATGCTTTTGGATTTTGTGGGTACAAAGAAGGTGGACCGTCTACCGGTAATTGTCTCGTACGGAGAAAAAGAACAACTTCTTGGAGTTCCCAAAGTAGAAGATGGGAAAAGAAAAGGCCGCAGAATAGCACATGCCGTTTATCAACTGTTGGCATCTTGGCATATGACACATCGAATACAAGGACTTTCTTTCGACACGACATCAACGAACAGTGGCCCATTCTCCGGAGCCGCAGTTACTCTTGAGCGGCTGTTGGAGAGAGAAATCTTATATTTACCTTGCAGACACCACGTATACGAACTGGTGCTAAGGGAAGTTTTTGAGACAAAAATGGGAAAGACCAGTGCACCAGGCGTTCCTTGCTTTGACCGTTTCAAACAGGAATGGGACGCTGTAAAGGTTAAACCATTCCATTCTGGCTTGATAGACGATCAAGTCGTCAGAAAAATTCCTGTGGCAATGCAAGTCGGCATAAAGGAGTTTTGCTTAGATCAATTGAAGGAGAAACACCCTCGCGATGACTACAAAGAAATGCTACAATTAATTCTTTTGTTTCTGGGTGAAAAACTTGAGAATTACCATTTCCGAGCTCCAGGACCCGTTTCCCATGCTCGATGGATGGCAAAAGCCATTTACAGCCTCAAGATGTTTTTGTTTCGGAGAACTTTTCACTTATCTGTATGTGAATTGAATGCTATTCGACACGTTTGTATTTTTGTGGTGCGACTTTACGTCAAGGCATGGTTTGGTTCTTCTCGAGCAGCTGAGGCGCCCAATCAAGATTGGAAGTTTTTGAAGGACATCGTCGAGTACAAGTCCGTTGACCAGGATTTATCTCGGGTAATGATAAAGAAATTTATCGGTCACCTATGGTATCTCGCCGATGAGCACATAGCCCTTGCCTTTTTCGATGACAAGGTTTCAAATGAGTTGAAGGCCAAAATGGCCCAAGCATTGCTAGAAAATGAGAATGACGAAGGTGAAGAAGATGAAGAAGACGAAGAAGGTGAAGAAGATGAAGAAGACGACCCGGTTCCCCCAGCTCCTCGCGTCGTAATCAAAAGCACCAGCGTTAAAAAAATCGAGGTGAAATTCAAAGATGTGAATGAGGAATTCTTGGCTAAAGACTTGAGCAACTTCGTCTCTCATAATACCAAAAATATATTTGTACGATTTGGAATATCGCAAGATTTCATTCTAGCAAATCTAGCAACCTGGAAATCTCGCGCAGACTATCAAGAAGGTCGTAGAATTGTAAATAACTTGCGCGTTGTGAACGACACTGCCGAAAGAGGAGTAAAAATGATACAAGATTATAATAGAATACTGTGTCAAGGCGAAGAAGAGAAACAGTATTTACTACATGTTATCGATTCTTACCGCAAGAAATACCCATCAGCGAACAAAAATATGTTAATTTGACTATATTATATTAAAAGTGCTTAGTAGTACTACTCAATTACAGCTTCTTTTATTTTTGTATGGGGAGTCCCTCAAGAAGTAGAGATAGAGGGTAAGTTTGTTCGGAAAAGATGTTGGGGATGAAAAGTTAATGGGGGTCGGTCATATATTTTGCCCCCCTAGGGGTGACCCCTGATGACCTATGGTGTTTTTCGAAAATACTGAGCAACCTCCATTTTTGTATGGTGACCCCCCTAAGGGGAGGAGCTAGGGGGTGGGTGTCTTGGGAGAAAATGTTGGCGGTAAAAAGTTAATGGGGGTCGGCCATACATTCTTCCCCCCTACGGGTGACCCCTGATGACCTATGGCAATTTCCCCCCTAATTTTGGCAAAGTGGACCTTTTTCTCGGCTCGTGCGCAACCCCTAATTTTTTTTTTTTTAATTTTTGTTTTCGGCATTGTCATTTTTTTTCAAAAAGGCACGGAATAGAGCCCTCATCTACCAAAATATCGCAAAAATTTCATTTCAAGGTCCACCTTAATGAGCACATTGGAAAAATTTGCTTCGTTTACATCGACGATATAATTATTTTCAGCAAAACGGAATGCGAACACTTGAAGCATTTGGAACAAGTTTTTAGGACACTAGAGAACGCGAATATGAAATTACAGCTTGGCAAATGCGATTTTTTCAAAGACGAAGTAGAATTTTTAGGATTTATAGTTTCATCACAAGGTATCCAATACCCAAAACTTTGAAAGAGCTACGCTCATTTTTAGGTCTATCCGGTTACTATAGGCGATTTGTAAGAGATTATGCTAAACTAGCAAACCCTCTAACATCTCTTTTAAGAGGGGAAGGAGGTCGCATTTCAAAAAGATAATCGGCAAAACAATATATCACTCTTGATAAAGCTGCGTTAGAATCATTTGAAAAATTAAAAAAGTCATTAGTATCGCAGGATACTATTCTTGCATACCCATATTTTGAAAAGCCTTTTGAATTGACGACCGATGCGTCAAATTTCGCCTTGGGAGCAGTGTTGTCACAATCTAATCGACCTATTTCGTTCATTTCGAGAACATTGAGTAAGACGGAAGAACACTACGCGACCAACGAAAAGGAGATGCCGGCAATAATATGGTCTTTAAATTCTTTTAGAAATTACCTATACGGAAAATCAAAAGTAATCATCCGAACTGATCACCAACCTCTTACATATGCTCTTAATAATAAAAACAATAATGGGAAAATGAAACGGTGGAAGGCTGCATTGGAAGAGTACGATTATGTAATGGAATACAAGCCAGGAAAAGCGAATATCGTTGCCGACGCGCTTTCCAGAAAACCCTATGTGACTGAAATAAATTCTCTATCGGTAAGCCAGCATAGCGATGAAAGCTCTGGGGAAAACTTAATTCCGAGTATGGAATATCACATCAATGTTTTTAAAAATCAATTATTCTTAATGACCAATCAAACTCCATCTTACCAATTTAAAATAATATTTCCTACATATCACCGTCACATAATAAATGAACCAGATTATAACGAAGAAAATTTAATCTTCATTCTAAAAAGATATCTCAATCCATCCGTCATTAATGGTATTAAAACTTCTGAACCAATAATGGGTAAGCTACAAAATATATATCCTCTGCATTTCGCTAATTACAAGGTGAGGTTTACACAAAATCAGGTCAACGATGTTACCAGCGAACAGGAGCAAGAAAGAATCATCATTGAAACCCATAAGCGTGCGCATAGAAACCACAAGGAAAACAAGGCTCAGATACTCGAGGAAAATTACTTCCCAAAAATGACTAAGAAGATAAAGGATCTGGTTTCCCACTGCTTAGTTTGCAAAGAAAATAAATATGACCGCCATCCTATTAAACCCGAATTACAGAAAACTCCAATCCCGCAATATCCTGGCCACATTGTTCATCTCGATATCTACCACACGGAAAGAAAATATATACTTACTGCTGTCGACAAATTTTCAAAGTATGCGCAGGTAAACACTATTGGATCGAGAGCTGCCGAAGAAATAAAAGAGCCCCTAAGAAAACTACTGATTATGTTTGGAATACCGAAAGAAGTGGTTATGGACAACGAAAAAGCCTTCAATTCTGCCTCAATTCTGTTTATGCTGGAAGACCAACTAGGTATTCGTGTTTATAAGACTCCACCTTATAAAAGTTCAGTAAATGGCCAAGTGGAGAGATTTCACTCTACTTTAGCGGAAATAATGAGATGTACGAAAGCCGATGGAATAAAAAGATCGTTTTCTGAACTACTAGATAAGTCTCTAAATGAGTACAATCATTCCATACACTCGACGACAAATAAAAAACCCGTTGAAGTTTTCTTTGGCAGAATAGTTAGCTCAGACCCGGAAAAACTTGAAAACGTTAGACAGGAAACTATGGAGAAGATTAGGAAAAAACAGGAATTTGATATAGATACTCATAATAGGAAGAGCACACCAATAAAACGCTATAAAGTTGGTGACATTATATACGTTAGAATAGATAAAAGGTTAGGAAGCAAAATAACACCTAAATACAAGAAAGAAATAGTAAAAGAAGACAAATCGACTACAGTACTGACAGAATCAGGCAGAGTCGTTCACAAAAGCAACATAAAGAGTTAAATCCTTTTATAAAACATTTTCTTTACAGATTTCTCATTGCTGCGTCAGTGCAGGCTGACGTACAATTCTACAACTATACCTCATCGAGAATCGCAACGATAGACAATGGAATTGCTAAAATCCAAAACGGAATTTTCCGATTCATACACAAATTGTACACCAACAAATACGAACAATGCTTACAAGACATCCAAACTTTTATAAACTCCTTTGAATCATCCCGAAATCCTCTACTTCCCATCCTTAAAGAAGAATTAACCAAAACATTTCAGTTATTAGAAAGTATAAGCGTAACAAAAATTGTAAAGAATAAGAGATCAATAAATATTCTGGGTACAGCATGGAAATATTTAGCTGGTTCCCCATATCATGATGACCTAGAGAAAATAATAAATAATTTAGATAAATTAAATACAAACAATAATGAACAATTTATTATAAACGATTTATTTGAAACAAGACTAAATAATATAACTAGGATGACAAATTTTCTTACTAACAATATAAAAAAGAGTAGTATCCTAAGTGATGAACTTATTATAATTAATCAAAATAAATTACGACTTTTGAAAGAAGAAATATTAAATATAAAATATGCTATTCAATAGTCCAAGCTAGGTATGATAAATTCATTCCTTTTAAACGAATTAGAAATTAAATTAGCTATCGAAAAATTTGAAAATGAAAATATACCATTTACAAGCCACGAAGAGGCACTAGAATTTACAAATATTAAAGTAATACATAATTCAACGATGATGCTCTATGTAATAGAAATTCCGTTGACTTCAAATATTGTCTAAAAGAAACTTTTAATAAAACCAATAAAAAATAATAACTTGATTGTAAAATTAAAATTTAATGAAATTGTAACATTTGAAACACAAATTTATGGAATAACAAGTAAGTGTAAAAGACTTTCGAACTTGGAAATTTGTAATAAAAATAACTTAATAGATCTGTCTACAGACTCTTGTCTACCAAAAATCCTAAACTCTCTTCCATCTTCATGTTATACAATAAATGGTCACCACACCCCTGAAGTTGAAGAAATCGCTACAGGAATATTATTGCTTAATGAATTCTCTGGAATTATCAACGTGAACGAAGAGCCTAAAAACATAACTGGAAGTTTTATCGTATCCTACACTAACACTACAATCCGTATTGCAGATAACATTTACAGGAATATCGATGCGAATCCACTAAAAGTCATACCACCTGTGAATCAACTCACTAGAAATTGTGAGTTTTATTTATTCCTCACAAAATAACAGTTATTTTGTGACTTTTATTTATTCCTCAGAAAATAAGAGTTATTTTTTTATTTTTATTTATTTCTCACAAAATAACAGTTATTTTGTGACTTTTATTTATTCCTCACAAAATAAGAGTTATTTTTTGATTTTTATTTATTGCTCAGAAAATAAAAGTCATTTTGAAGAAATCGCTACAGGAATATTATTGCTTAATGAATTCTCTGGAATTATCAACGTGAACGAAGAGCCTAAAAACATAACTGGAAGTTTTATCGTATCCTACACTAACACTACAATCCGTATTGCAGATAACATTTACAGGAATATCGATGCGAATCCACTAAAAGTCATACCACCTGTGAATCAACTCACTAGAAATTGTGAGTTTTATTTATTCCTCACAAAATAACAGTTATTTTGTGACTTTTATTTATTCCTCAGAAAATAAGAGTTATTTTTTTATTTTTATTTATTTCTCACAAAATAACAGTTATTTTGTGACTTTTATTTATTCCTCACAAAATAAGAGTTATTTTTTGATTTTTATTTATTGCTCAGAAAATAAAAGTCATTTTTAAACTAATAACTGCCAGTTCATAGGAGTCAAGTAAAAATTCTTGCTTGGCTATTTACATTGAAATCAAAAACAAATTTTGAGTGCTTTGTTTGTGTTTTCAATATAAATAGCCAAGCAAGAATTTTTACATGGCTTCTATGAACTGGCAGTAAATAAAATATAAAAAAATAACTCAGTGTTTTTGTAAATAAAATGAAAAATAGAGACTTTAGTATAGATTCTGCATATATTCGTACAATAATTTTTTCCTTTTGAAATTTGTATGAAAAACATATTGTTTGTAACGAATTGTCATTATTTTTCATACAATTTGAAAACGTGTAGAAATGAAATTTTTTACAAAATATGCCTATTTAAATTGAAAAAAAAAACAAATTTGATATTTTTTATTACAAATAATTTTATTTCATTTACAAAAACAACAAATTTATAAGAAAGTGAGTTTGTTTCTTGCTAAGCTTTCACGCCCAAGCCGCTCATCTGGTTTTAAAAATTCTTTCACCAATGGAAAGCTACATTACCAGCGTCAAATATGTATAAGATATTTTTATCCGGTTTGCAACCGGATTTCTTATATTTGGTACGGATTTTGTCCGAAAAACACATTTTTGTGCTGGTTAGGGTTTTAAGACCGGTTCTTATGTATTTTATAATTAATTTGTTGCATAACATAAAAATATTTTTTGATTTGTCAAAATTTTTTAATGTACTAAATATCTCAACACCTTCATAATTAACACATAAGAGTTACCAGCTTGATAAATGAAACTTGATAAATGAAAGAAAAATGAAATGTTATATGGGCTATAGCGAATAAAATAAAAACTTCGGCCCATTGGGTGGTCTAATGTACATGAATTTAATAAATTTTACTCTTTGTGAAGAATGATGCAACGCAAAAGTCTTCTGACTTACCATCATCTTCAAACGCTGAAACACCAGATGCTTTACCGTCGTCTGAAGACACAAACACGTGTTCATTATTAAACGAGTTCTTAAACTCTATTGAAGTAAATTCAGAGGATGAAGACTCAGATGGTGATCTGGAGGAGGAAATGAAAAGGGCGATAAACGAAATAGACCATTACAATCCTAAGCCCATTGACGTGGATGCAGATGTAATGAAATATTGGGAGGAAAAAAAATATATATATCCATACCTGTACAGATTGGCACAGGTTTTGCATAGCACGCCAGCAACACAAGTCTTTGTAGAAAGAGCATTTTCTGCGCTAAAATTAATATTGACAGATTTAAGATCGAATTTATCACCAGAGTCCATGCAAAAACTCTTATTTGTTAAATTAAATTAATTAATAAACACATTTTAAAAATGACTTTTATTTTCTGAGGAATAAATAAAAATCAAAAAATAACTCTTATTTTGTGAGGAATAAATAAAAGTCACAAAATAACTCTTATTTTGTGAGGAATAAATAAAAGTCACAAAATAACTGTTATTTTGTGAGAAATAAATAAAAATAAAAAAATAACTCTTATTTTCTGACGAATAAATAAAAATCACAAAATAACTCTTATTTTGTGAGGAATAAATAAAAATCAAGAAATAACTCTTATTTTGTGAGGAATAAATAAAAATTAAAAAAATAAAAATCATTGCATCTATAGGTAGTCCATGTAACATGGAGTATTGTGGTATATTCCTTGCGCCCGTAGCACTTCTCTATTATTGTGATTTTTTCAGTTTAAATTTGGAAAATAATCTTTATTTGCGATCCCTGCATTTTTCACTTCATTTAAAGATCTAAACCTTAGTTTAATTACATACATACATATGTACCTATGTACATATGTAGGTGCTTATGTACATATGTATACACTAAAATCCCGATAATTCGTAATTGCAAGGGAAAGGCCAATTCTTACGAATTATATGGGTTTTCGATTTAGCGGGATTTCAATTTAACGGGGTTAAAATAAAATAAATACGAATTAACGGGGTTTTTCAATTTATTTACTAAAACATAAAAAACAAAAATTTGTTGTTTTTGTAACACCGACAGAGTTTTATGCGTGCGCTTTGACATTTTTCTTTATTATTCATGTAACAAATTGATCTTAAGAAAATAAACACACATACAAGCAAAAGCAAAAACCCACGCAAAAAAAAATTGCGCTAAACAAAAAATCATTCTTTCCATGTTTCTGTTGTTTTTATTACGAATTATAAGTGGTAGTTAACATAAAGGGTGTTTTTTTAACCTATATAGAACTTTAAATTGTAAAAAGTAACACAAAAAATTAAATTTTGATAAAACATTTTTTTTATTTGTTTCAGTATACTCTGAAAAGTCATCATGAATAGACTCACGCTTGAAATTATCCAAATTTACTTTGAAAATCAGTCGTCGATTCGCGCAACTTATAGACGACTTCGTCATTTCTATGGCGTAAATAATCGTCCATCTGAACAAGCCATTCGTCGAACTGTGGATAGATTTCGTACCACATACTCTCTAGAGGATGCAATAACACCAACACGTCGAAGGAATGTGCGTAGTGAAGAGAATATCGCCGCTGTAAACGAAAGTGTGGAAGAAGATGCAATTGTTCGTGTTATTAGTGACATACGGCCAGCAGTGCTCGAAAAAGTGGCCCAAAATTGGACGTCCAGAATGCGCTTCGTCAAGAACAGCCGCGGTGCCCATATGCCCGAAATCATTTTCAAATGTTAATGTCACGTATTGATCTTTCGAATAAAAAAAAATTTTGATTACAATTTAATTTTTTGTGTTATTTTTTACAATTTCAAGTTATATCGGGCTTAAAAAAACACCCTATACAATTACGATTTATAAGAGGTAAAGAAGATTTTATTTGAAAAAAAAATTTACGAATTAGCGAGGGGACCAAAATGTATGGAAATTTTACGAATTAAGGAGATTTTTTCAAGGGATCGACAGTTTATTACGAATTATCGGGAATTACGATTCATTGGGGTACGAATTATCGGAATTTTACTGTATATGTAAATAAGTATGTATGTAATACCTACATGAATGTTTGTATCTAAGTATGTATATCATAGTAAATAATACATTTATTAATATTTTCCCCAGCAAAAAAATAAAAAATAATGCGTTAAAAATTTAATAGTGTTTCATGCTTTCTTTAGCATTTGTGTCTTCGAATGCATTCTAAAGATCATCGCAAATCGTAATAAAGCTATAGTTTTTGAACTCATCAAAAACGCATGCTATATTACTGGGTAATTAATACATTCAAATAAATATCCACCGACATAGGCATGTAAAAACAGAATTAAATCATCGCATTGACACATTGTCATAAAACAAGTTTTATCTCCACCAAATAATAAAATACAATAGCTCGGTGGTAGAGTGTGTACTTTGACAGTCTTAATAGCGAGGTTCGTATCTTGGCTGCGACTATGCTTTTTTGTTTGTTTTGTGAAAAACGTCATCGAATCAGGAAACTTTCATGGGTTCTAAGCACTCATTTCAATGACGAGCAGTTTTGTTAAATGTGAACCAATGGTCGTCAATGACAAGCCTGTGTTAAAATCTTGCGTTTTGGACCTGAATTGAACCCATCCATTAACTATTTCTTTTGCACGTCTTTTTTGCTGGGTCCGAAAATAAATTAATTATTCGATTGCTAAATAAACTTACCTAAGGAGAAGTGTTCGTTCAAAAAAAAAAAAAAAAAAAAAATTGCTAACTTTTATATCTAAAGCCAGTTTGTATTCCTGCATTTTATTGGTGCTTATGTCTACTCAGTGGTAGATCTGCAGCAGTGATGTTTAAAAAGTTTATTTTTAATTTAAATTGTATTAGGTATTATAAAAACTTTCAACGGAACATAGTAGGCTAGTAGGTTATTTGCAACTTAACAAGCTACATACATATCGCTGATTTTCTAAAAAATACATTATATATCAAAAAATAGGATTTTTGGGTTAATGATGCAAAATCCTCATATTGTTATTCATATTGTGCAAAAATTTCATACCATATCTTGTATACTTAACTATCGAGAGACAAATAAAATTATCGTTTTCCATTAAGTTGTGTGTAAATTGAAAACTTTAAAGTTTAAAATAAACTACTTTTTTTCAATAAACGAGCGATATGTATGACATTATATTCAGGGCTAACAAAAAAGTGAGTCGCTCCAATGTACATATTTTAAAAAAATTATCGGAAGAGTAAATGAAAAAAGTTTTATAAACTAAAATATATTGTGTATATATATATAAAAAGAAATATTTTTTAACCTTTATACCCATGCATATTGCTGCAAAGTGCATATATTTCAGTTTCACTTGACTTAATTCACATTGGCCTGTTCTGCAAATCACGACATGTCAAATCACGGTGATTTTAAAAAATTAATGAAAGCTAAATAATTGCTTTTTAAAATTGCACGATTTACAGCGTTGGAAGTTGGCAGAAAATATTCTATTATAAATGACAAAAACTTAAAATACAATAAAAACACACTATCAAGACAGCTATAAGTAGTTTACTTTTGAAATCATGTGATTTGAAATCACCATAATTTTCAGAACTGGCCCGATAAATTTGAAAGTATGTATTTATACAAGGTCGCTGTTGAGCACACACAGTCATATTAACAAGGCAAGCGTCAGTTAAGGAATCTTTTGTCCGCAAGATGCATTTAAAATGCAGTTTTGCGCTGCATATTGCAGTTTAATTGGTAATGGATACGAAAGTTTTCTCATAAAATTACGCATGTCTACTTATCTACATATATACATATCTATGTACCTACGTACATATGCACGCATGTGTTTTTTTCTACATTTTATGATTTGTGAAGGGTATATAAGATTCGGCACAGCCGAGTACTCTTACTTGTTTTATATGTATATAATGTTTGTTTTTAGAAAATGAGCGATATATATGTAGCTGGTTAAGTTGCAAATGACCTACTAGCCTACTATGTTCCTTTGAAAGTTCTTAGAATACCTAAGACAATTTAAATTAAAAATAAACTTTTTAAACATTACTGCTGCAGGTCTACCAATGAGTAGACATAAGCACCAATAAAATGCAGAAATACAAACTGGCTTTAGATATAAAAGTTAGCAATTTTTTTTTTTTTAATCCAACACTTCTCCTTAGGTAAGTTTATTTAGCAATCGAATAATTAATTTATTTTCGGACCCAGCAAAAAGACATGCCAAAGAAATAGTTAATGCATGGGTTCAATTCAAGTCCAAAACGCAAGATTTTAACACAGGCGTGTCATTGACGACCATTGGTTCACTTTTAACAAAACTGCTCGTGATTGAAATGAGTGCTTAGAACCCGTGAAAGTTCCTTGATTTGATGACGTTTTTCACAAAACAAAAAAAAATCATAGTCGCAGCTAAGATACGAATCTCGCTATTAAAACTGTCAAGGCACACACTCTGCCACCGAGCTTTTGTATTCTTATTGGGGGCTATTCTCGAATACGCGTCGAATTGGTGAAAGTTACATGAAAAACAAAAACAAAACTATGTAAATGTAAAAAAAATTATTTTTGTTTCGCATACAAAATTAACCGTTTTTAAAAGAGAGAGAAACGCGTTGAAATTCTCACGTTTATTTTATTTTAGAAATGTATTACAAACATAAACAATTTTTGAAAATTTGTTTTTATTTTAATGTAGAGTTTCACTTTTTCGACGCGTTTTCCAATATAGCCCCCATTATTTGATGGAGATAAAACTTGTTTTATGACAATGTGTCAATGCGTTGATTTAATTCTGTTTTTACATGCCTACTTCGGTGGATATTTATTTGAATGTATTAATTACCCAGTAATATTGCATTCGTTTTTGATGAGTTCAAAAACTATAGCTTTATTACGATTTGCGATGATCTTTAGAATGCATTCGAAGACACAAATGCTAAAGAAAGCATGAAACACTACTAAATTATGAACGCATTAATTTTTTTTGCTGGGGAAAATATTAATAAATGTATTATTTACTATGTTATACATACCTACTTAGATACAAACATTCATGTAGTTACATACATATTTACATATATACATATGTATATAAGCACCTACATATGTACATAGGTACATATGTATGTATGTAATTAAACTAAGTTTTAGATCTTTAAATGAAGTGAAAAATGCCAATAAAACAAAATGTGAATAAAACATTCGTTCTGAAAAACGTGAGTTCATATTCTCATATCAACATTTATGTTTTTTTCCTACATATTAAAAAATATTTCTTTCATATACTACAACATACATATGTATGTATGTATTTACATAAATATGTATGTATGTACATATAAGTTAGCGCAACTCAGAATTTCAATACGGATATTGAAATACATAAAAGTCAACAACCATCTGCGTCAGCTATTTGTTCTACAATTGCAAAAGAATGATAAGTAACTTAAAAACAAAGAAAACGCTAGACGCAAACTCAGCGTTTTTTGGGTACAATGTTGGTTGAAATGAATTATTGTTTTTGAAGCCAGGGCAGATCATATTTGGAAGTAAAAGAATAAAGTTCATTTTTATATAATTTTATTTTAATTTCATTTATATTTTAATAAAAACTTTACAAAAACTAAGACCCTATTTTTTGTTAACTCGCGCCCAACGAGTGTTAAAACTAGAGGAACCCATCGATTGAATATAAAGGAGTGCTAAATCTCATATAAAAACATAATAGCTAAACTACAACAAAATAGAAGAAGCAACTATCTATCAACAGTTGAGGAAACCACATCAATTGGACTAAAATTAAAAGCAACTGCAACCAGCAGAGGAATCAACTATCTGTATTGTAGAAAACTCATCACTAAATTAAGTTTTTTTTTGGTTTCAATGTAAGTAGATTGCTTATGAAATATTTAAGAGTGAAATAAATATTGAATTGCGATTGAAATTCTGTTTTTGGAAAAAAAAGTGAAGCATACTCTCGTATGAATGAAGATATTGAGTCATTATTAAAGAAATTTAAAAGTTTAGAATTTATAGAAGACTTAGAAATGGCAATTACTCCAGATCAGTTAAAAACTATTGTGGAGAGTGCAGTTAGCAGTGCTCTCGTAGTACAGGAGAGACAATTTGAAGAACAATTAAAGGAATTAGGAAAAAGGGTGTCCGAGTTGTCTGTAGATGTACCGGAAGTAGAAAAATATGAAGAGGCTACTATTAGAGATAACGTGTTGTGCAGGGAAACTTTAGATATATCAAAATCTTTACCAGAGTTTGAAGGAAACCATGAAACTTACATATGTTTCATGGAGAAAGGCAGCACACACCGCTTATAGAGTTTATGAAAAATATAATGGGAGTTCCACCCCCTTTCAGGCTTTGGAAATCATTAGAAATAAAATTAGGGGTACAGCTGATATGATTTTGGCTTTTTTTGACACCCCTCTAAATTTTAAGGTCATTATTAATAGACTCGATTTCACCTATGCGGACAAGAGACCCATTTATTTAATAGAACAAGAAATTTCTTCCCTTCGACAGGGAAATCTAACTCTTTTAGAGTATTATGATGAAGTGGAGCGGAAGCTCACACTTCTAAGAAATAAAACAATAATGAATTATGATAGTGATCTGGCTGCATCATTAAATGAAAAATATCGAATGGATGCATTACGAGTGTTAATTTCAGGCGCAAAAAAATCTTTAAGCGACATTATTTTTTCGGCGAAGCCAAAGGATCTTCCATCAGCGCTGGCATTGGCCCAAGAGGTTGAATCAAACCATGTGCGCTATAATTTTGCTAGCAATTATGCTAAAAGTATGGAGGATAAAACACAACAGAAATTTTTTACGAAAAACCCTAGGTTTGTTAATAATAATACACAAGGAAAAAATCCTTATTATGACAGACGACAGGATAGCTCAAGAGAACAAAAGCAGGATGTGGAACCGATAGATATCGATTTATCATCAAGGTTCAAACAGCCCCAAAAAATTAATAATCAGTGGCGAGTCCAACCGAACATAAACGTGAGCCCGGCAATAAAAAGGCCAAATAGTGGTGCCACCAGGTTCACAGACTTGAAGCAACAGCGGGTCAATCATATGGCGCATGAAAAAAATGATCATGTAGATCATAATTACTAGTATGAAGCTGATACGGAAGTATCTAATATAGAAAATGAAATTTCGGAATATGACCAAATTAATTTTTTAGTCAGGACTCCCTGCTCCCCTACATAGAATGGATGATAGCGCGGAGGAAAATTAAATTATTGATAGACACAGGCGCATCAAAAAACTATATAAAACCATTACCAGAATTAAAACATGTAAGAAATGTTGATGAGACATTTATGGTGAAGTCACTTCATGGCTTCAATTCCATAAAACATAAATCCACTATTAATATTTTCAATATAAATACTAACTTTTTCATTCTTCCAAACCTGACATCGTTTGACGGAATTATAAGACTTGATTTATTAAAAATCGCAGATTCTAAGCTGGATTTAAAAAATAAAAAGCTGGAATATAAGACTGGATCAGAGCCCATTCAGTTTTCTAAATGTAGGAGTGTAAATTTTACAAGTGTGGAAAAAATTGAGGTACCTCAAGAGGTATCCGAGAGATTTCGAAAAAAGAAAAAGTGTTTTCGCTGAACCTGATGAAGCGTTACCCTTTAACACAAATATTATTGCGACTATTCGCACTGAGGATGAGAATCCAATATATTCAAAGTTATACCCATATCCAATGGGAGTAGCAGATTTCGTAAACACAGAAGTTCGTAACCTTTTAAAGGATGGCATCATCCGCACATCCAGGTCACCCTACAATAACCCTGTTTGGGTGGTAGATAAAAAAGGGACTGATGAATATGGAAACACTAAAAAAAGACTTGTTATGGATTTCAGAAAACTGAATTCGAAAACGGTGTCTGATAGGTATCCGATTCCAAATGTAAGTGTTATATTATCAAATTTGGGTAAGGCTAGATATTTTACTACTCTAGACCTTAAATCGAGATTTCACCAAATATTATTGGCAGAAAAAACCGTGAAAAAACTGCCTTTTCAGTGGGAAACGGGAAATATGAATTTTGTAGACTACCGTTTATGCTTAAAAATGCACCGAGCATTTTTCAGAGAGCCATTGACGATGTTCTTAGGGAACAAATAGGAAAGTCGTGCCACGTTTACGTTGACGACGTTATAATTTTTTCAAAAGATATGGAAGCCCATGTCAACCACATCGCTTGGGTCTTGGATAAGCTCTGTGATGCCAATGTGAGAGTTTCTCGCGAAAAATCGAACTTCTTCAAAGAAAGGGTTGAGTTTTTGGGATTCGTGGTATCGCGATGTGGTATCACAATGAGCCCTAGTAAGATAGGTGCAATAAAAAATTATAAACAACCCAGTACAGTTTTTGATTTAAGATCCTTCTTGGGACTGGCGAGTTATTATAGATGCTTCATTATGAACTTTGCATCGATTGCAAGGCCTTTGACCGATATACTGAAGGGCGAAAATCGCAAGTTTAGTGCCACTCAGTCTAAAAAAATAGTTGTGAATTTTGACGAAAGGCAACTTCAGGCTTTTAATAAACTTAAAGAGGTCTTAGCATCCGAGGATATTATGTTACTTTACCGGGATTACTGAAAATCGTTTGACCTAACGACTGATGCTTCGGCCTATGGACTTGGTGCGGTTTTGTCTCAAAATGGCAAACCAATAACCATGATTTCAAGAACTCTGAAGGGTAGGGAATTAAATTTTGCCACCAATGAACGGTAGTTACTGGCAATTGTATGGGCTTTGAAAAGCTTTAGAAATTATTTATATGGCGTTAGGAATCTGAATATCTTTACAGACCACCAACCGCTTACTTTTGCGGTTTCGGATCGTAACCCTAACTCGAAAATAAAAAGGTGGAAAGCATTCATCGATGAGCACAACGCTCAAATTTATTATAAACCGGGAAAGGAAAATCACGTCGCCGACGCTTTATCGCGACAAAACCTTTTTACTTTACAGGGTGTTCATACCCTAGAAAATAATAACACTTTTGGTAAGAGTTCAAGCTCTGATATTGCAACAATACATAGCGAAGTCTCTTTATCTTATACTATTGAATCAACTGATAAACCGATTAATTGTTTTAGAAATCAGATAGTGATTGAGGAGGGTATAGAGCTGCCAACAAGAACATTTGTTTTGTTTGTAACAAAAACGAGACACATAATAAACTTTTCAGATAGAGCACTTTTGATAGCTAAAGTTTGTGATACTTTAAAGGAGGATGTAGTGAATGCAATCCATTGCGAGCTACCAATTTTGGCTTTAATACAACATAGACTAATTGAGACATTTCCCTCAACAACATATCGTTATGCAAAAAATTTAGTTGTGGATATCACAAATAAAGACGAACAAAGAGAAATTGTCGTAACTGAACATAAAAGAGCTCATAGAGCAGCTCAAGAAAATACCAAACAAATTTTGGAAGACCATTTCTTTCCAAAGATGACACAGTTGGCAAATGAGGTGGTCATAAATTGTAAAGTTTGCAAAAAAGCGAAATACGATCGCCACCCGCAAAAACAAGTGATTGGTGCGACACCAATTCCATCATATGTAGGGCCAATTTTACATATTGATATATTCTCAACAGATAAAAAGTATTTTTTAACTTGTGCAGACAACTCCCCAAGTTTGCAATAGTTCAACTTATAGACTCGAGAACTATAATAGATGTAGAATCACCGATTCTACAGCTGATGAATTTCTTCCCTCGTACGAAAGTAATATTTTGTGACAATGAACCGTCATTAAATTCTGAAACAATAAAGTCAATGCTGAACAACAGTTTTGGTGTGGAAATTGTCAATGCACCACCGCTTCATAGTACTTCGAATGGACAGGTCGAGATATTACATAGTACTATTTTAGAAATTGCTAGATGCCTTAAGCTAGAAAAATCCATTAGTAATACAGTACAGTTAATATTACTAGCAAATATAGAATATAATAGAACGATTCATACGGTCACAAACAAAAGGCGTATTGATGTAATTCATTCTGATTCATTGGAGCTTGAGGTTGATGTGAGAAACAGGGTACAGAAAGTCCAAGAGTCTCAAATGAGATGATTAAATGAAACAAGACAGAATCGAACATTTGAAGTGGGTGAAAAGGTTCTTGTTAAGCTTACACCATTATATATTGAGGAAACTGTGGAAGCCGGTTTGGGGACAACCGTTGTCCTTAAAGGGAGGGTGGTCCATAAGGACAATTTGAGATAAGTCAAATTTTATTGATTTCTTTTTAACCGTAGAACAGACTATTCCAATTCAAACTACATCCCTATATAAGATGGTTACGTGACAATTTGGCAGGATTGTGAGTATTTGCGGCATACAACGAACTTTACATTGTATTCTGAAATAGCTGATGATACAGAGAGACTAAAAGAAAATTTTCCCCAATCACACATGAAAAAATATTAGACTCGGACATAGGACATGTAAGAACATGGATAACAACAAAAGATGTTAATCGGAAGCATACAAGAAGTATAAAATTTTTGGGCACGGCACTTAAGGTGGTTGCTGGGATACCTGACTACGATGACTTCGAAGATGTGAAATTTAATCAAAGGGAATTGATTCAGGCAGAAAATAGACAGATTCTCATAAATACAAAAACACAGGAGAAAATCAATAATTTAATAGATACAGTCAATATTATAATAAAAAATACCAAGACTAAAATTGTGGATACAGAACATTTATACGAGACCTTGCTTGCTAGAAACAGAATTGTTGTCGCGGAGCTTGAAGGCTTGCTGTTATCAATAACTTTTTCAAAAATCGGTATGGTTAATCCACAGATTTTGGATTCTAATGATTTGCTTAGTATAAATAGTAAGCACTCTACAAATGTAACTATACAGGATTTAATGGAAGTTGTTAGTATAAGAGTCCTATTAGGTGATAAGTTTTTACAGTTTTTAATTAAGTATCTAAGACCAAGACCAAGTTTGCAAGAAAGTAACATTGTACCCTGTTCAACACAACTACACAATTCTTAATTTTAATGGCGAAAACAGCGTGGCAGATTGTGAAAATCAAACGTTACCGATTGGAAACTGTAATGCAACCCTAACAACATCATTCTGCAGGAATCTGGTACATTCTACATGCGCACAGCAGCTTCATTCGGGTGGTCATGCATATTGCACTTCTCAGCCTTCCCATCTTGAGTCGGTGACAATAGTTGATGAGGGTGTTGAAATTGTAAATGATGACACCTTTACTGTAAAAACAGGTGATGACGTAGAGACGACCATCACGGGCACATTCCTAATGACTTTCAGTGGAGAAGCAAAAATTAATGAAACCCTATACAGAAATCGCAAAAGAATAGTAACAAAATTACAGGAGTCAACGATAACTGCCCTACTTAATGTTACAAGTCATGAAAACATACTGAGTCTACCATACCTTCAGAGGTTAAGTGCTGAAAACTTGCGACATATAGAGGGTCTAAAAAACCAAGTGATTTCTGCTCCTTTGTTGTCTGCTGCTACTCTTCTCGTATTGCTGACTTTGGCATTCTATTGCTTCAAGTTTCACTATAAGCTTAGAAAAAAAAAACATCCGCTACGTGCTCTGGAATCTGCGGTTGAGAGATTGAAGAAGTCCGGGGACGTCCTTCATTTAGGCAGAGGAGGAGTTAGCACAACTCAGAATTTCAATACGGATGTTGAAATACATAACAGTCAACAACCCTCTGCGTCGGCTATTTGTTCTACAATTGCAAAAGAATGATAAGAAACTTAAAAACAAAGAAAACACTAGACGCAAACTCAGCGTTTTTTGGGTACGATGTTGGTTGAAATGAATTATTGTTTTTGAAACCAGGGCAGATCATATTTGGAAGTAAAAGAATAAAGTTCATTTTTATATAATTTTATTTTAATTTCATTTATATTTTAATAAAAACTTTACAAAAACTAAGACCATATTTTTTGTTAACTTATGTATATACTATAAAGGAGTTTTTCTGAAGAATTTTAGAAAATAATATAAAACAAATACCTACATATGTACATAGGTAAGTATATGTACCTATTTACATATTTTTTAAAAATAAAGGTATGTACATACATACATACATATGTATGTATGTACCTTCCTCATTAATTGAATTCAGAAAAAAGAAAGAAAGAAAAACAAAAACCACATGAATGAAAGAAAATAGCAACAACAAGCACCATCAAACAAAAAATTTTGTCCACTTTAAAATATTTATAAGAAATCCATAATCTTTAGCAAGGGCTTACTTTTTTTTCACATACATATATATAGATACATACACACTAGAAATATTAGCAAGGGAATTTATATTTACTTGCACATATTTATATACATATATGTACTCGTATGTATGTATCAACATGCTTTAAAAAAATCCATAAGTTCTTAACATAACAACCAGTGTTGCCAGAAAATGATGGTGAGAGAATGCTAAATCGGCAAAAAATTCTGCTAAAATGTTCTACAGAAGAAAAGTATAATTCCAGATTAAAATGTAGAAAAAATTATTGAAATAGCTTTGAATTTCATGTTTATACAAACTTATTAGTAATTACAGGTATTTTTATAGGAAATGTTGCAATTAAGTTTAAAATTTTTTAACGCACTAATAATCCACAATGACAACAACAGGCGTTTTTGATAGTTTCATTGTTGCCATTTTAGCATTTTCACTGCTAGATCTGGCATTTTCATTAGTTAAACAGCATTCTTCTGTATGGAGAATTTTTCTCATAAATGTACATGTATTGCAGGGTAAAGGTTCCCTGGTGATCTGCACTAGAAACAGTGAAATGCACATAGGATCCAGCTAAGCCTTCAATAATTAATTTCAATGTACGTATTTTTAATAAACAAATATTTTAATGAATAAGTAAAATAATAATTTGAGATTATTAGTGCGTTAAAATTTTTTTAACGCAATTATAACATTTCCAAAAAACACCAATTATTAACTATTTTATGTTTGTATGTGCTATAAAAATACATGTAAATACTAATGAGTTTGTATAAACATAAAATTCAAAGCTATTTCAATAATTTTTTCTACATTTACATCTAGCATTATACTTTTCTTCTGTAGAACATTTTAGCAGAATTTTTTAACCGATTTAGCATTCTCTCATCAGCATTTTCTGGCAACACTGGTTGTTATGTTGAGAACTTATGGATTTTTTTTAAAGCATGTTGATACACATGTATTCGTTTTATTGTTGTACAATTGCAAATAGATATACCTAGGTATAAGTATATTGATTCACAACGAAGTCAATATTGTGCTAATAAATATCTATACATAAATAATTGCAGGTCTTAATTTTTAAAATATAAAAATAAGTCAGGTTTTCCTTCCTGACGCTATAACTCCATAACGCACGAACCGATTTTCACGGTTTTGCATTCGTTGGAAAGGTATCGGGCTCCGTGAGGTTTATAGCAAAGAAAATTCAGGAAAATTTTCAAGAGAAAAGCAGGAAAACAGGGTAAATCATTTTTCACATACAGCGCCATCTCTGATACATAGCATGTACTACAACGGCGCAAGCACGTGGTGTGTGAGTATACTTCACGAAAATAAGTAAGTGTCATTTTAAGTAGATGGCGCGCCCGTGCGTGATACATTGTTTTACAGTTTGTAATACAAAAATTCAAGTATGTTGCATATTTTAAGGCGCTAGATTATATATCTTCTATATATATAAAATCGCAGTGTGTTTTTGTTATTAACGCATGATTTGTGGAACTATAAGACCTGTGAACCTGAAATTTTCAACACAGATTCGGGTCAATACCGGGTAGGTTTTCGTTTTGTTTTTTAACCAACAAGTGACTACTGTATAGAGTAATTTGTAGTTAAAAAAATTTATTGAGGGTAAGACAACGTTTGCCGGGCTCATCTAGTTTTTAAAACAATTGCCTTTATTATAAAAAATAGTTTATATTTTTAAAGGCGCAATTTTCATCACATGTAGTATATATTATGTTCATGCAAAAATATATGAAAATGAATCAGACTTTGGAGGTTTGTGTTATCCATCCGGCTCATTTCTTGCAGTTTGTAAGGCTGAGTTTACATCTGGCATTTCTTTTGTGCCATGTGCCAAAAAAGCGTAACCAGTAATTGCTAATGAAAAACTGTTTGATTCAGACATGTATTTATTGATTTAAACTGTTTCCAATAATGTTGGATTCCATAAAATTGTCTATTAGTTATGCATGAAACTGTTCAACTTAATAAATATGTACATGTCTGAATCAAACAGTTTTCATTAGTAATTAGTGGTTACGCTTTTTTTACGCATGTAGGGTACATGGCACACAGATGTAAACCCGGCCTAACATTCGTATAAATGTCTTCGAAAATTTTTGTTTAAATTACAAAGAAATCAAGAGCTGTAAAAATTAAGGTTTGGAACCAGTAAAATTTTAAATAGCACTAAGATAAGTATTTAGGTACATATGTATGTATGTATACCTGTCTGTGAATATAATTAATAAATACTTGTAAGTTAGCAAGCATACGCTTTCGTTTTATTACATCTTCGTTTCATAAATTTATACCTATACATACATACAAATGTATGTATGTTATATATAAATAATTGAAACTTATAAAAACAATTTCACTCTAATTCAGTGCGAGTCGCTATAGTTTAATTTTTACAACAATAAAACACATGATTTTACCCTACAATAACTCAAGAAGGCACATTATTTTACAACCAAAAATGTATGCCTTGCCAGAGATACATAAGTGCAATTTTAACTTTTACAAAACTTATATTAGTTATTTATGTACCTACCAAATATAAAAAATTACCTAAGTATATCGAACACAGTAATTTTAAGCGCAAATGCAAAAAAAAAATGTTTATATAATCTATAGGAGCTTTACTGCAAAGTTGAACTCAGATTATCAAGCCAGCCAGTTGGATAGCTTTCCTATCCAACCTTTAATGTATTCACCCATAAGAAGGCAGATTCAAATACAGCCATTCAATCTTATCTTCTTGGGAGTATTTATAAGAAACACAAGTGTTGAAACAATTGTTGGTATGGCTGTGTGTAAACAGTACCGAAATTTTATAAATATGTATGTACACCCTTTAAAATTTTTGAATTAAATTGGGTGAACCTGGAATATATGTATGTTACCAAAATATGCATAAGTAGGTAGGTATAAGGGTTAAAAATGTGTATTTGTTTTTACTAAAACAACGCTAGATATCAATAAATGAGTTAAAATTTTCAGCATGATTCCACCATGATTTTTCCATTGGAAAATCCCTTTCATTTGACAGCCATATTAAAAAAGTGTGAAAAATAGCGGTTCGCCGCTTTGGACGGCTACCACGTTTTTTTTTTTTCTACGGAATCTCGTTGATCCTGTCGTAGTATTTATATTCTATATATTCGAAAAAGTAGAAATCACAAATTGGTGTTTATTTATTCTCGAAAAAATAAAAATCGGAAAATAATTATTTCTATTGTTAATATATTTCTTATTTGTTCGTTGGGATATATATATTGTTGTTTACGTTATTATTAATTGTATTGATTTCATCACTAAGAATAAATTTTGTAACCATACCAAATCAATGACCATGTACTGCACAAAATGTTTAGGCAAACATTACAGTTTGCAATATGCAAAAGTAGGTCATTGTTAACTTATCAATTATTAATTTTACACAAAAAAAAAAGAAAACAAAACAATTCATCATTTATAGAGTAAGAATTTCTTTCTTTAATTTTATGTATAAAAGAAGGCAAAATAAAGTCAAAATTTTAGTGTTTAGTAGAATAACAAATCAATTATTTTATTGAACACTGCCTCTAAGTTCAAGTGCTTGTGAGGACAACAAAATATACTACAACTATCTCCAAGTTCAAGTGCTTGTGAGAATCCCATTAACCACAATTCTTCAAGCTACAAGTGCTTGCAAGAAAGGACTTTAGAATTTACATTAACATCTATAATTATTATTTCAGTAGGCTAAAGTTCGTATCTCTCTGTAAGCCAAATTACATGTGGTAATTTTTAAGGAACAAATAACACCAAAGTTAATTGTAAATATTCTGACAAACACTAGCAGAACGAAAGTACTAACAATTATTTCTGCTAGAAAAAAGAAAAACCAGAAAATAACAATTATTTCCAGTTAAAATATAAAAATCAGGATATAACAATTATTTCTGCTTAAAAAATAAAAATTATAATTTTAAAATTGGAGCTTAGAAAATAGTTTAGAATAATTAAAATGGTGTGATTGTCCACTTTGTTTGATGCTTCCTTGTATGTAGTTTTGCCTTTTTTCTATGAAAATTCAACATATAGGTATATTGAAAAAAAAAAATTTCAATTAAGTTCGAAACTTAGCATACGAGTTTTGACAGGCCGACTTCTTACTTATTAACCACGTTAGCCTTTAAACCTTGTGACTTTTGTTACAAATTATATTCAGAAAACAAACAAGCAAATCAAACACATTCAAACAATCCTTTGCCCTTTGAAATATTTATAAAAAACCAATGCTCTTTAACACGCGCTTATTTACATAATACCGACATAGCAAACGAATTTATACATATACATATGTATGTATACTTAGGCATATTGAATATACATACATACATACGTATTTACAATCATACATATGTGCCCTTAATTATGAAAGTGGTCTAAGTCATATGCATATATTTCTGCATCGAAATATGAAATAAATCTCTAAAAAACTTGAAACAATATTTAATAAATATTAAATAAACTTCTATGAATCGACACTAGTACAACTATAAGTTAAAATGTTGCATAATATAAAAATATTTTTTAATTTCTTCAAATGTAATCTATTAAATATCTCGATGGAAGAAATATATGACTTAGACCACTTTCATAATTATGGCACATATAATACTTTGTATAAAAAAAAATCCCACTTCTTACCACAAACAACTTAATATTCTTCTTTTATTACGTATGCTAGCATGTTGTTGCTGTGTGTAGAGTTGACTACATACATACGTACAAGCAATTGGATATTCTTCTTTCAATACTATTTGTAATGTATTGTTGTTGTTGTAGTTGTTCATACCCTGCAGAAACCATGGGGTTAAGTGTCCCCAAGTCACCACTTTTGTCGACTATATAGGTGACATTGTCGAACGAGCGTCTACATATTAACATTGCTTTTGATGCGTAGAAAACATTTTGTCAGATACACACAAGTATGCTTCTTCTTAATGTTTTATTGGTTTGTTGAAAATACAAGTGGCTTTAAGCAAAATGCAAGTTTTTATGAAAATTAGATTACGAAATCAATATAAAAGGCAAATAAAAGAATGTATTAAAAAATAATTCAATGAATCAAATAAAAAGAAATTGCAAAAGACAAATAAAAAGCAATCCATTTTGTAATTATAAAAATAAAAATATTTTAAAATGAAATAATTGTGGAAATTTTTATGAGCCTGTAGAAGATTTTGTGGGATCAGTTAAAAAGTCCAGTCCAGTAAGTCCAGATTCATACGTAAGTGTTTGAGTTTAATAATTCGACGGAATCTTGAATTTTTCATTTATATTTAATACAAACAGCAAACTAAATCCTTACTTGCTGAACGAATGTTCCCTTTTTTATGTATTTTTTTTTATTAAAACAAAAATTTTTAATAAAATATTCAGTTTTATTATCATTAGAATTACTAAAATGTACTAGTGACTATCTCTTTCCAATGTCTCGATATGGTCCCAAAACGTCAGTAGTTGCTTTTCAATGACACGTACATGCTAAATGTCTACAGCAAAAAGCATTCTCTGGGGTACAATTCGTCAGTAGTACTGGTGACAAAATCACTAGTAAATCACAACAATTTCACTATTAGCATTTTCTGCAAGGTATGAACACTCTTATACATATACATATGTGTGTATATACGAGCGAATGGTCTTCATGGTAGCGTATATTTATACATACATACATATAAACATATAGTTTTTTACATAACGCTACTGATTGTTATACACATTAATTCATATGCATGCGTACGAAAAAGCATGTGCCAAACAAAAATACCATAAGGCAATGTCTATGCATTGGTGACAAAAAGGGGTTTAATACGCAATAATGCTTATTAAAGAAAATGTTTAACTAAAGTAAATTCAAGCAAGCTTCAGCGGTGGAGTGGCTAATGGGGTTAGTAACTGAATTAAATATTTGTTTGAATTTTAAATTATTTTGGCCAATACTGTTTATGTTTGTGTTCCAATTGTTTGAGCTAATAAGGCCTAAATTATTTATAATGTTAATAAAACGACTTTATTACATTTTTTCCCAACGTTTCCTCAATTGTTTGTTGATTTCTTCAGGGGATTTTCTTCGTCTATTTAAATTTTGGATAAAACATTGCATTTGTTATAAATTTTTAAATATTAAAAAAAATAAAAACTTACAATAATTGTTTATTTTTTACATTAAAATTCTTTTCGTTTAAAAAAACAAATTTACTTAAAAACAGTAAAAACATTATCCAATAATCCTTCAAGAAACATAGAACAAAACAATGTAACAAATAACACAAAAAAATATTTCAGTGTATCATATATACCTGGTTTGACTAACACTAAGGAAATCAAATCAGCTGTGGAATCAAAGCAAATACAATTTGCATATATGGAAGTCAAACACAACGCTAAATAAAATATTTACAAAAGTTAAGGCGCCAATAAATAAACAACAACAATGCAATGTTGTGTATGAATTACAATGCAAAGGAAATAAGGATGAGAACTGCGAATTAATATACATACATAGGTACAACAAAGAGAAATTTAGATACAAGAATGAGTGAACATAAAAATGACATAATAAAACAAAAAACTTCAACTGCCTTATCTTCCCATATTATTAACAACAAACATACTGTTGATTTTGACAATGTGAAGATATTGGATATAGAGAATATAGAAAGAAAAAGATACACCATAGAAAGCTTAAGAATACAGCAAAGGATAGAAAAGACGATAAATATAAAAGAAGATACTAATAATAGCAATGCTAGTTACATTGTTGCAATAAAGTAAACCGATACCATGTTTAATAAATTGTTTCATGTTTTTGTCGTTTACAGTTTTTAAGTAAATTGGTTTTTTTAAACGAAAAAAAATTTAATGTAAAAAATAAACAATTATTGTAAGTTTTTATTTTATTTAATATTTAAACATTTATAACAAATGCAATGTTTTATCCAAAATCTAAATAGACGAAGAAAATCCCCTGAAGAAGTCAACAAACAATTGACGAAACGTTGGGAAAAAAATGCAATAAAGTCGTTTTATTAACATTATGAATTAAATATTGTTGGTTCTTTCTTTGTAAAAAATGTGTGATAAAACTTTATTTATAGAAAATGCAAGAACTGATTCTTTATTTTTGCTGGTTTTCAATACCAACCGTGGCAAGACAAATGCGGTCGATGCAGTCTAATTCCGAGCTCTCTAACTCTTTTGGGAGCTTCAGAAAATCACTTTCAAGCAACCCATAGAATATCCGTACATGCAGACGGTCAAACGGACAGACGGACAAGTCTTTTTGCATCTCTTATTTATAAGGATGCAGAATAACTAACTTTTTTTGACAGCAAATGACTATTGTAGAAGTTACAAAAATCTGGAAAAACCTATATATGTGACGCGCAAAATAGAAAGGGACCTAAGGGTAAAAACCGGTTTTGTTCAGGAGAGCCTATTTAAAGATTTAAATACGTGTATCTTTGGTGTACCATCACTGAATAAAACGCGCATATCTCTGGGAGGGAGCACTTTTGGGGCATGGGATCGGTCTCATTTGATGCTCAGATGTTGTCCACATAAAAAAAAAGTGAAAATTGTTTTTTTTTATCCTTAGGTCCCTTTCTCTATGCGCTGTCACATATACCCTTTACCGTTTTTGGTGAAGGATATAATAAAAAGTACAATTATAATGATTCAGCAATACAATAGTTAATTGATTTCATCAATTAATATAAAATTAAAAGAATTTCATCGTGGTATTTAATTTGCAAGCTTGAAATTTTCTTGGACTTATTAACTTAAATGAACTTAAGCAATGTGAAATTTAAAATCAGCAAATAATTACAAAAAAAAATATTACATATATATTACTACATACATATATAGGGTACATACATAGAAATTTATAAAAGAAAATTTATAAAAAAAACGTTGTGACATTCAAAAGGGCAAACTAAACCAACAAAAGCCAAAAGTGAGTGTAAAAAAACAGTACACAAAAAAGGCTTATACATATTGCAAAATTGCTGTAAAATTCCTGTGGGAAAAATCCGAAAAAATTTAAGCTATGAACAACGACATATAACATGCAAAAAAGCTAAATCTAAAAACAAAAGAAAATCAATACAACAAACACAAAAAGAAAAGTTGTAAAAGTAAAACTACTGCAACGTAAGGCCAAAACATCAATTCACCTTAAAAAAAATACAGCATAGTAGAGAAGACAACATTAAATGTAAGGAGTAACTATTAAGGGCTATATACATATATATGTATATGTATGTTATAAATAACACAAATTTTATTAACCAACACAATTAATGTAGTTATGTTAAAGGTACAAACTCCTACTGTTACAATGATATATCATTATATTAATTATATTAAGTTGTAATTATGCATATCTTAAATTAACTTATATATGTAAATAAATAAATTTGTATTATAAACTATATACAGAAATAATTAACAATAAAATAAGGAGAAAAACAATAACAAATAAAATTCAAATTATATTAAGTTGTAATTATGCATATCTTAAATTAACTTATATATGTAAATAAATTCATTTGTATTATAAACTATATACAGAAATAATTAACAATAAAATAAAGAGAAAAAACAATAACAAATAAAATTCAAACAAATGCAAACGTAATGAAAACAACCACCAAAATTATAGTTTTCCCTCAGTAGTAGGGAACTAGCGGTTCGGGGCCAATTAAAATTGTTAAATTGTGGGCTGAAATTGTTAAATTGTGGCTGAAATTGTTAAATTTTGGGCTGAAATTGTTAAATTGTGGCTGAAATTGTTAAATTTTGGCTGAAATTTTAAAATTCTTGGAAATTTGTGAAATTTGATACCTACGTGTGTGTGTCCGTCCGTCCGTCTGTGTTTTTTGTTTACATTAGGAGTTTTTTGTTTATATTAACTTTTTTTATTTATATTAAGTATATGTATGTATGTATGTATGCATGTATGACCGTGGGAACTTGTGCGTGGAATATTTTGTGGGAATACATTAAGGGGGTTTATAGCTTTAAGATTTTTATATTTGTATGATTTTTCCTAATGCCGACGGGAAAACATCTTTATTTTTTCTAATGCCGACGGGAAAGTTATGATTGTTGTTAGACTGTGGAAATTTGTTGATGTCCGTGATTTGGGCAGGTGAGGTTTTTGTAACATGTAACCGTGGGAATTTGCGGGTGTATCTAGGCAGCCTGTGTTTGGTGGGGGCGGGTGTTGTTGTAATATGTATCCGTGGGAATTTGTGTGCGGAATATTTTGTAGGAATACATTAAGGGGTTTATAGGTTTGAGGCTTTTATATGTGTATGATTTCCTGATGCCAATGGGAAAACATGTTTATTTTTTTCAAATGCCGACGGGAAAACATGTTTAGTTTTTTCAAATGCCGACGGGAAAATCATGGAAATGATTTTTCCTAATGCCGACGGAAAATTTGAGGGTATGTCTAGCTGTAGGAATTGAAGTCTGGCTTTGATTGGTGGAGGGTGGGGTGTGTCTAGATTGTGAGACCTTAAGGCTGACGAGGTGAGGGTGTTTTGTAATATGTAACCATGAGCATTCCGTGACGTATATGCTTGTTGGAATTTAAATCAAGCTGGGCTTCGTGGGGGGCGGGATGTATTTGAGGTAGATCGACTGGTGGAGGGCGGGGGAGTTGTTGTAATATGTATCCGTGGGAATCTGTGTACATGTATGTATGTATATCTGTAGGAAATTTAAGGCTTATCGTGATTTATGAGGGGCGAAGTGTTCATGAAATATATAACAGCGCAATTTGTGTGTATATCTGTAGGAGTTTAAGGCTGATCATGATTAATGAGAGGTGAGGTGAAGGTGTTCATGTATATGTATACGTATCTGTGTGTATGTATATCTATATGAGTCTAAGGCTGATCGTGATTTAGGTTGTGAGATTGATAGATTGTATGTTACCTTGAGATTTTGTGTATATATATCTGTAAGAACTTTAGGCTGACTGTGATTTGTGAGGGGAGGGGCGTTGTTGAAATAGGTTTAATTTTTCGTAGATGAATTTTAGTATGTGTGTGTGTGTATGTGATTTTCTCACCCTAGTATTTATATGTACGTCGAAATAAATTATTTCTCATATGAACATTTTTTGCTAGAAAATATTATCATATATCTGAACTCCCTAATCCTAGTATGTTTTTCATATTGGAGGATGAGATTGCTTTATATTTTATCAAGCTTAAATTTGTCCAGTGTTAAAGTCTGTCGGTCAGAAATTTGTTTATATTTGTATAAATATTAATTTCAGATTTTGCAAAATTCTTGCGTACGATCGTGGTGATTTTGTGTGTGTGTATGCGCAATAGAGTTTGACTGGTCTGTGATAAGTTTGTTTATTTAAGTACATTTGTCTTCTTCGACTTTCGTCTTCAAGCGTCAATAGCTTGGAGAACGGTTTGTATGTTTTCATGATGTAGATATGTAAGTGTGATTGTTAAAATCCAATAAATACTTGAGCATGGGTAAGAAATTTGATAATATGTGTACATATGTACATATGGATCTACAAATTGATTTTATGTATGTATGTATGTACATACAAATAAGTCTGGGGCTCCCTGTTTAAATACATTTTTTTTTGTCATGTGCTGTTGTTGCTGTTGTAAATATTCGCCTGGTCTTTTGTGTATAGATGTGAAATATCTAGATAGTTTTTTTATTTGAAATTAAAAAAACGTTCTTTTAATTTTTAGATGTATTTACTTAAAAGTTTGTGAGGAGTTTCTGTTTTAAGTAAAATTTAATTCCTCTCTAGTTGTAGTAAATATAGTATAAATATTTAATATATTTTATTTCCATTTGTTTAAAGTTGATGTAGCCTATATAGTCAACGTTAGAAATTTTTCGGTGTAAAATTTTTTCCAACTATCATATTTTTTCTTCACCTTTTTCATATATTTTAGAACATCTTGCATTGGCTTTAAAAAATGATAAACGCTTTGAAATGAAACTGATCCAGCAGTCCAGCTTTTTTTAACCACTTTGCTTCTCTTTCCTTTTTTATTGATAAACATTTAAAATCAAATGGTGGTTTTATAATGAAATTGTTATACTCATTATTGCTAAAAACATCCGCTACTTTTTTTTTGTAATGAAAATCATTCGAAACCTTACTTAATTTATAAGACTTTGAGGACTTTCTATTATTCGATCATTAGTAAAAATGCAGTAGCTGAGGTCATTGCTTACTGTTTCATATTAAATTTCTATATCAATTGAGCCGCTATTGAATAAAAGGAACTTTTATCTTAAACTTTAGTGCATTTGGAAGTGTTTGAGATTCTTTCATATAATAGCTTTATTGGAATCTTAGATACGAGTACATATAATATAGAATTGTATAACGTTTATTTTTAATTTTTATGTTAAGATCATCATCATTTAGATATGAGACTAAATTTAAATGTACTTTTAAATTAGTTAAATCATAATGAGGAAACTTGTTTTCTTCTTGAATAGCGATCAACAGAAAACGAAATCGTTTTCTTACAATTTAGGTCTGGCCTCTCAACGGTTCCTCTAGTATATAAGATGACTTTCTATGTCAACATATCTGTCAGTAGATTAGTAATGGGGACGATAGTCCAAGTTTGGGAATTCAAAACCGGGGAAAAACAAAAATTTTGGCAACCCTGTTACGAATGAGGGGATTTTGGGTATTTTTATACTGAGATTTCGTTAGGCTGGTTGTGTGTGTGAGTTTGATTCTTTATTTATGTGTATGTTTGTATACTTGTGTGCACAGCTTTTGTTGTTATTGTAGAGAAACGTTGTGCTTACAGTGGATGGATCTATAAATGGATGTTTGTATGTGTGTATGACTGTGTGTGTGTGTGTATGAGTATGTGTGTGTGTGTGTGTCTATTTACATGTTTGTTTGATGGGGTCCGATACTTTTGTTGTACTGGCAGACAATCATTATTATATCCAGTAGGAAATGTTGATGGTGAAAATATGCTGACTAGCTTTTCACTTTCACTTGTCACCAGTACTACTCTCTAACTATCCTCCGTACAATACTTTGTGCTATAGACATTTAGCATGTGCTTGTCATTGAAAATCTACTAGTAACACTAAAACAATTGATTAGGTAGTGACTACGTAGTTCTTATGCGGTCATGAGACATACCAACCAGACAGTTAGTTACTAGTACATTTCTATAATTTACGTACATACAAATGTATGTATATTGACAAGTTATTGACAATTCCACCACAAATACACCATATCTGTTTTTTCTCCTTCTTTTATACTGACGGATAGAAGAAAACTTATTATCCCAAATTGTTACTAGAATTTTAGTGTTGACACAAAGACAATTGCTCCCAGTCTGACTGTAGGGTAGTGACAAGGGATCTGTGTATTCGTGTGTATGTAGTGATTGTTATTTGATAGACTTTGGTTTGCTGTTTTGAGTTATCGTTGCTATGCGTATGTAGGGTTATTGTATGTATGCATTTATGTTTGCGATCTCTGGGGAAATAATCTAATAGCAGAGAGTGGCAACCCTGTTGGAAGTGGACAGGGAATGTATTTGGTAATGTATGTATATGTTGTTGGATTCATGTATGTGATCGTATCTATTTTTGCTTTGAAGAATATCATTGCTTGTGTGAATTACATCAACACTTTTTCATGCATATTTACAAATTAATGTATATATGTTTTCAAGACTATTGACGTTGCTATTCTTATGGAGATAGAAAATATTGTGTTGACATAGGTTTTATATCTACAAGTGAATTTCATATATTAAATATTTTGAGTCCAATCAGGTTGATAAGAAGAGCTTTTGAAAAGGGATAATGATATTTTTATTTCAGTATATTTTACTTTAATGTAACAATTATAAAAAATAGGTTTTGGAGAAATACAGCAAAAACTTATAGAAGCTTTCACATGGCCCGATTTTTCTCGTACCTTTATATTGCAAACTGATGCTAGCGATTTTGTTCTGGATGTTGCTGTGTATATGAATTTCATCATATATCGTAATACCAACAGAGAATTGTGGAAATGTGTATGTGCGTGTGTATGTATATATATATGTGTGTATGTATATATATATATATATATATATGTGTGTGTGTGTGTGTGTGTATATGAATTTCATCATATGTCGTAATAAATTAGATTCGATGACTACTACGCGATTCTCATATAATGTATATAAGTAGAAGAAATAATGTAGATTGTCATCAGTCTGCTCTGATATCTCAACAAGTGACAACCTATTTACCCAACCAAAATTTTTAAAGTGATTGAAATCCAAACACTATCAAAGTGCTAAAACTAACAACTGTTTGTTAAACAAGTTTATAGTGTATAAAAAATAATTAAATAAATTGTTTATAACTAAAATAAATTGCTTATAAATAAAATAATTAAATAAATTGTTTATAAATAAAATAATTAAATTAATTAATAAACAAATAAATAATTAAATAAAATGAATACTACAAGTTGTACCATCTGCAATAAAGTCTTTATGACTCAAACAAAACTAAATCAGCATATGGAAACGCACTCATATGCTAACCAATCGATGGCTATGCTTGGAACTAGTAAGCTAAGTCTTCAAAACAAATATTGTGAGGATTGTGATGAGATGATCCCATTAATTGGTTATATGGCTCATGTCAGAACCACAAAACATAAAAACAGTTGTCAGCAAGAACGGATTGGAGATTTTCTCACTAAAAGAGCAAGTAACTTCAATGGGAGGATCGAGACATATATCCTCCTCAACAAAAATGTGGGTGTCTTGTTTCCGGAGGAGTTTCTGAAATCTACCAAGAGCTCCATAGTACAACAACTCAATGAACGTAGTAGGATACATACTACATTTAAATTTAATATGGAGCTCACATGTGATTATATGAAGATGGTGAATGATGAGATGAATGTTTCCCAACTTGTACATATTTCGAAAATGATGTTGGTGACTTTGTCTGATGACATAGAGGATATGTACAAGAAACAAGCCGAGGAGCTAAGAGCCAAAATGGAAGAATTTCAAGAGAGGGATAGCGGATGGACATTGATTTCAATAAATTCCCTTGAAGTTAATATAAACAAGGCGTCCATAATAAGAGGATCGAGCTTTATCCCTCTTCCAAAAAATATTGCAATGAAACGTGCATGCATAAATATCGAGAACAATGATACTTATTGCTTTAAATGGTGTCTCATTGCGGTTTTGTACACAAATAGCGGTCTGAATCCTAAACAACGGAAAAACTTTAAAAATTACAATATTACAAATATTTCTGATGAGAATATTAATACAGGGGAAATTGTATTAAATTTTAAAGACCTAGAGTTTCCACTCCCATTGAAGCAGATAAAACAATTCGAGAATCAAAATGATGTGAGCATAAACGTATTTGGTCATAATGGAACATCACTTATAGGACCATACTATGTAACGAAAGGAGAAAAACACATTCATATTAATCTCTTATTGCTCCAGTCCAATGAAAAATACCACTATGTACTCATCAAGGATATATCAAAGTAAGTTTCATTTGTGCATTTATGAAAAATCTGCTTTCATCTCTATTTAAAAAGTTACTTCCTATAGTTATATTTATTTATATCGTATTGGTATTTTCTATATTTTCTTCAGACTCCTTCGTTCCAGCATAACATCACACAGAAGTAAGATCATGATATGTAACACCTGCCTATATCATACACATGATGATTATGTGTATAATCATCATAAAAATGTTTGTGTGAAAAAAGTCATCAGAATGCCAGAAGATGAATCTATTATCAAGTTTAAGAACTACTACAAACAGTTAGATGTACCATTCGTAATCTACGCGGACTTTGAGTCTATTTTAGAAAAAGTTGATAATGCTGTAAGTAAAAGTACCACAAATGTACAGAAACATCATGCTTGTGCATTCGGTTATTTTATTAATTGTAGTTTCAAGAGAGAAAATAATTTATATAGACATTATTTTGGTGAAGATTCGGCGAATATATTTATCAAAAAAATTGTTGAAGATTGTACAGATATTTATTTAAATTATTTACTTAAAGTTAAGAAAATGTTCATAACCCCAATAGAAATAGCTCAATATAATAATGCAAAAAATTGTCATATATGTAAGAAAATATTAAATAACGATAAAGTTAGAGATCATTGTCATCTTACGGGCAATTATCGTGGGGCAGCTCATATCGAATGTAATTTGAATTATAAAACACCTCAGTTTATACCGGTTATCTTGCATAATCTTTCCGCATATGATATACACCTATTTTTCAAAGAACTTTCTTCTATAAAATATTCTACAATAAAAGTGATTCCCCAGAACACAGAGAGTTATATTTCTCTTTCAATTTTCATCAGATTAGATGAAAAATATGGATTCGAAATAAGATTTATAGACTCGTTTAGATTTATGGCTTCGAGTTTAGATACGTTAGCGAAAAATCTTGATAGCAATGATTTTAATACTATTCGGTCATGTTTCGTTGATGAAGCTCATTTCAACCTGATTAGAAGAAAGGGTGTATTTCCATACTCTTACATGGATTCCATGACTAAGTTTAAGGAAATTAAACTCCCTAGTAGAGAAGAGTTCTTCAATATTCTAACGAATGAAGAATGTGATGTAGTCGAGTATGAACATGCTCAAAAAATATGGAGAGAGTTTAACTGTAAAACCCTCCTTGACTATACTGAACTCTACTTAAAGACAGATGTTCTTCTTCTAACCGACGTGTTTGAAAATTTTAGAAAAATTTGTAGAGATATATACGATTTGGACCCCTGCCACTATTATACAGCACCAGGCTTATCTTGGGATGCAATGTTGAAAACCACAGAAGTTTCACTGGATCAGTTTACTGATTCTGAAATGTATATGTTTATGCAAAACGGAATTAGAGGTGGACTAGTTCAATGCTCGCAAAGATATTCGAAGGCGAATAACAAATATTTGGAAGATTTTGATGCATCAAAACGATCAGAATTTCTTATATATTTAGACGCTAACAACTTGTATGGTTGGGCGATGTCGGAATATCTTCCTTGCGGTGAATTTGAGTGGGTATGTGATACTGATTTTGATGTTAAAAAAATTTCTGATACTGCAGAGTATGGGTACATTTTGGAAGTGGATATAGATTATCCCGATTCAGTGCATGATCTACATAATGATTTGCCATTTTGTCCCCAAAATACAGCCCTGAAGGGATCCAAAATCAAAAAATTAGTTGCAGACTTACACTCAAAAACAAATTATACCATACACTATAGAGTTTTAAAACAAGCCATTTCAAATGGCCTCATCTTAAAACAAATCCATAGAATACTCAGATTTAAGCCATCCCCTTGGCTTAAAAAATATATTGACTTAAACACATTTCATAGGACAAATGCTAAAAATAATTTTGAAAAAGATTTCTTCAAACTTTTAAACAATGCTGTTTACGGGAAGACAATGGAAAACATTGAAAAACGTAGGGACATTAGAATTACGTCATCTTGGGAAACGATAAACAGGAACCATTTAGGTCTCAGAGCATTAATTGCGAAACCAAATTTTAAGCAGTTGACAAAATTTTCTGATGATATGTATGCGGTAGAGTTAGAAAAAATGGAACCACTATATGATAAACCCATATATGTTGGTTTCACAGTACTGGAGTTATCGAAGTGGAGAATGTATGACTTCCATTATGGCTTCATGAAGCCTAAATTTGGAGAGAACATTTCTCTCAACTATATGGATACTGACTCATTTATTTATTCAATTAAAACTGTTGATTTTTACGATGACATCCGTAATGATATTAGTTTGAATTTTGATACGTCAGAATATCCTATAGATAATCAATTTCGTTTGCCGCTACTCAATAAGAAGGTTTTGGGAATGATGAAAGATGAAAACAATGGGGATATAATGACAGAATTTTTGGTTTAAGAGCAAAAATGTATTCTCTGTCGACTCTTCGCTCGGAATCTGTTAAAAAATCAAAAGGGGTCAAAAAGTCTGTAATTAAAAAGTTGTCCATTAATGATTACAAAAGTTGCTTATTCGAATCCAAAATTATCTCGGATGAAATGTTTTTGTTTAGATCTAAAACACATCAACTATATACCCAAAAACTATATAAAATAGCACTTAGCTTTTCTGATGATAAAAGAAATATAATGAAAGATAAAATAAAAACGCGCGCTTGGGGACATTACAAAGACCGAAACAATGAAACAATGGATATAGAATAGAATGATTCCTACTAAATTGCATGTAAGATGACAACGAGAATTTAATTTTGTATTATTTGTATTTATTTATTAATATATTTATTTAATTATTTATTAATTTAATTTTGTACTAATTGTATTTATTTATTAATATATTTATTTAATTATTTATTAATTTATTTATTATTTACTTATTTGTTTATGAATGTATCTTATTAATTTTAGTATTTTATTCACCCAAAAGCATGTTAAAATTGAATGGTTTAAAACTTTTATCTTTTTACCTATACCTAAATTATTTGTAAATAAAAATAAAATATTAGATTAATGATGTTTTTTTTTTCTTTTTATATCTGTATATTTTTATTTATGCATAGAGTTGAATTTGTATTAGTACTAAGATTTTTAAGAAAAACTGTTAAATAAAATATTGAAAAAATAATAAAATATGTAAATGGTTTTTTATTTCAGCTTAAATTTACTACATAGAAATTTTAACTACAAATGTCTACATTTTTATATTTTGCTTATGTATTGGCTTTACTTCACTAGATCAAAAAATTTTTCTTTTTGTTTATTTGCAAATTTTTGTTGTTTGTTTTCATATCGCTTAAACATGCACAGTTTTGTTATCTTTGAAAGGTTCTACACAAGAGGAATTGAATTTCACAATATTATGAAATTCCATTAAATTTCATTAGATACTTTCTTCATGTTTGCTAATAGCAAATAGCAGAACAGGTATCAGCTATTAGATCAGGTATCAGATCAGCTTATCAGTACCTGGTCTGGTTTTCAGATCAGCTTATCAGGACCTGGTCTGGTTTTCAGATCAGCTTACCAGGACCTGGTCTGGTTTTCAGATCAGCTTATCAGGACCTGGTCTGGTTTTCAGATCAGCTTATCAGGACCTGGTCTGGTTTCCAGATCAGCTTATCAGGACCTGGTCTGGTTTTCAGATCAGCTTATCAGGACCTGGTCTGGTTTTCAGATCAGCTTATCAAGTATCAGATGAGGTTATAGCAAATAGATGTATCAAGTTTAAAGTTAGATTAATAACTAAAGGTAATCTTTTATGAGTAGTTGCTTATATAGTTATGAAATAGTCAAATTGCTTTCTATAGCGACCATCATTTAATTCATTATCTGTGCTTATATTCAAAATTCCATATTTATCCTTCCAACACTTTACAAATTTCTTAAACCTTTTTAAAATTCATATTACTGACTACATGATCCCTATAGACGTGCTTAATATTTTTTCTCATCTTACTTAAACATTATAATAACATTTGTATTGGCTCTTATTAAATGCTTACAGCCGAATTCATAAAAATTTTAAACAACATTTCGAATGTTGTTTAAGCAAAATTCACAAAAAAATTTATTCGTAATAAAATTTTAGCTTAAAAACGTTTTTTAAACCTTGTGTAAACCACCAGATTTTAAAATTGACTATATCCATATTTAAAATAATTTTGAGTTGACCTTGTTATAATTTTGCTTCATGTTTATTTGCATTTTTAACTTTGCCTGTATGTATGTATGTGTGTATTAGGAATTATGTTATAAGTTTGACACAAGTAGAATGAGTCATCATTCTTCTGTCGCCCCATACAAAAATATACACGTACGAGTACATATGTATGAGTATTATTCTACTTTTCACATGTAACATCAGCAAATATGATAATAAAAATGCTTTAAGTTTCATTAGGAGAAAAAAAAAACGGTTTGATTAACGATAAATGTATAATATCCCATTCTTTTAATTATGAAATTAACTTCTTCAGGTATTCATATTTGGCTTGGTATAGATAACTTGAGTATAAATATATGTTTTCAAACTTGAGATAGTACGACTACATCACATTCTTCATTCGTTAGAATATTGAAGAACTCTTCTCTACTAGGGAGTTTAATTTCCTTAAACTTAGTCATGGAATCCATGTAAGAGTATGGAAATACACCCTTTCTTCTAATCAGGTTGAAATGAGCTTCATCAACGAAACATGACCGAATAGTATTAAAATCATTGCTATCAAGATTTTTCGCTAACGTATCTAAACTCGAAGCCATAAATCTAAACGAGTCTATAAATCTTATTTCGGATCCATATTTTTCATCTAATCTGATGAAAATTGAAAGAGAAATATAACTCTCTGTGTTCTGGGGAATCACTTTTATTGTAGAATATTTTATAGAAGAAAGTTCTTTGAAAAATAGGTGTATATCATATGCGGAAAGATTATGCAAGATAACCGGTATAAACTGAGGTGTTTTATAATTCAAATTACATTCGATATGAGCTGCCCCACGATAATTGCCCGTAAGATGACAATGATCTCTAACTTTATCGTTATTTAATATTTTCTTACATATATGACAATTTTTTGCATTATTATATTGAGCTATTTCTATTGGGGTTATGAACATTTTCTTAACTTTAAGTAAATAATTTAAATAAATATCTGTACAATCTTCAACAATTTTTTTGATAAATATATTCGCCGAATCTTCACCAAAATAATGTCTATATAAATTATTTTCTCTCTTGAAACTACAATTAATAAAATAACCGAATGCACAAGCATGATGTTTCTGTACATTTGTGGTACTTTTACTTACAGCATTATCAACTTTTTCTAAAAAAGACTCAAAGTCCGCGTAGATTACGAATGGTACATCTAACTGTTTGTAGTAGTTCTTAAACTTGATAATAGATTCATCTTCTGGCATTCTGATGACTTTTTTCACACAAACATTTTTATGATGATTATACACATAATCATCATGTGTATGATATAGGCAGGTGTTACATATCATGATCTTACTTCTGTGTGATGTTATGCTGGAACGAAGGAGTCTGAAGAAAATATAGAAAATACCAATACGATATAAATAAATATAACTATAGGAAGTAACTTTTTAAATAGAGATGAAAGCAGATTTTTCATAAATGCACAAATGAAACTTACTTTGATATATCCTTGATGAGTACATAGTGGTATTTTTCATTGGACTGGAGCAATAAGAGATTAATATGAATGTGTTTTTCTCCTTTCGTTACATAGTATGGTCCTATAAGTGATGTTCCATTATGACCAAATACGTTTATGCTCACATCATTTTGATTCTCGAATTGTTTTATCTGCTTCAATGGGAGTGGAAACTCTAGGTCTTTAAAATTTAATACAATTTCCCCTGTATTAATATTCTCATCAGAAATATTTGTAATATTGTAATTTTTAAAGTTTTTCCGTTGTTTAGGATTCAGACCGCTATTTGTGTACAAAACCGCAATGAGACACCATTTAAAGCAATAAATATCATTGTTCTCGATATTTATGCATGCACGTTTCATTGCAATATTTTTTGGAAGAGGGATAAAGCTCGATCCTCTTATTATGGACGCCTTGTTTATATTAACTTCAAGGGAATTTATTGAAATCAATGTCCATCCGCTATCCCTCTCTTGAAATTCTTCCATTTTGGCTCTTAGCTCCTCGGCTTGTTTCTTGTACATATCCTCTATGTCATCAGAAAAAGTCACCAACATCATTTTCGAAATATGTACAAGTTGGGAAACATTCATCTCATCATTCACCATCTTCATATAATCACATGTGAGCTCCATATTAAATTTAAATGTAGTATGTATCCTACTACGTTCATTGAGTTGTTGTACTATGGAGCTCTTGGTAGATTTCAGAAACTCCTCCGGAAACAAGACACCCACATTTTTGTTGAGGAGGATATATGTCTCGATCCTCCCATTGAAGTTACTTGCTCTTTTAGTGAGAAAATCTACAATCCGTTCTTGCTGACAACTGTTTTTATGTTTTGTGGTTCTGACATGAGCCATATAACCAATTAATGGGATCATCTCATCACAATCCTCACAATATTTGTTTTGAAGACTTAGCTTACTAGTTCCAAGCATAGCCATCGATTGGTTAGCATATGAGTGCGTTTCCATATGCTGATTTAGTTTTGTTTGAGTCATAAAGACTTTATTGCAGATGGTACAACTTGTAGTATTCATTTTATTTAATTATTTATTTGTTTATTAATTAATTTAATTATTTTATTTATAAACAATTTATTTAATTATTTTATTTATAAGCAATTTATTTTAGTTATAAACAATTTATTTAATTATTTTTTATACACTATAAACTTGTTTAACAAACAGTTGTTAGTTTTAGCACTTTGATAGTGTTTGGATTTCAATCACTTTAAAAATTTTGGTTGGGTAAATAGGTTGTCACTTGTTGAGATATCAGAGCAGACTGATGACAATCTACATTATTTCTTCTACTTATATACATTATATGAGAATCGCGTAGTAGTCATCGAATCTAATTTATTACGACATATGATGAAATTCATATACACACACACACACACACACACATATATATATATATATATATATATATATATATACATACACACATATATATATACATACACACGCACATACACATTTCCACAATTCTCTGTTGGTATTACGATATATGATGAAATTCATATACACAGCAACATCCAGAACAAAATCGCTAGCATCAGTTTGCAATATAAAGGTACGAGAAAAATCGGGCCATGTGAAAGCTTCTATAAGTTTTTGCTGTATTTCTCCAAAACCTATTTTTTATAATTGTTACATTAAAGTAAAATATACTGAAATAAAAATATCATTATCCCTTTTCAAAAGCTCTTCTTATCAACCTGATTGGACTCAAAATATTTAATATATGAAATTCACTTGTAGATATAAAACCTATGTCAACACAATATTTTCTATCTCCATAAGAATAGCAACGTCAATAGTCTTGAAAACATATATACATTAATTTGTAAATATGCATGAAAAAGTGTTGATGTAATTCACACAAGCAATGATATTCTTCAAAGCAAAAATAGATACGATCACATACATGAATCCAACAACATATACATACATTACCAAATACATTCCCTGTCCACTTCCAACAGGGTTGCCACTCTCTGCTATTAGATTATTTCCCCAGAGATCGCAAACATAAATGCATACATACAATAACCCTACATACGCATAGCAACGATAACTCAAAACAGCAAACCAAAGTCTATCAAATAACAATCACTACATACACACGAATACACAGATCCCTTGTCACTACCCTACAGTCAGACTGGGAGCAATTGTCTTTGTGTCAACACTAAAATTCTAGTAACAATTTGGGATAATAAGTTTTCTTCTATCCGTCAGTATAAAAGAAGGAGAAAAAACAGATATGGTGTATTTGTGGTGGAATTGTCAATAACTTGTCAATATACATACATTTGTATGTACGTAAATTATAGAAATGTACTAGTAACTAACTGTCTGGTTGGTATGTCTCATGACCGCATAAGAACTACGTAGTCACTACCTAATCAATTGTTTTAGTGTTACTAGTAGATTTTCAATGACAAGCACATGCTAAATGTCTATAGCACAAAGTATTGTACGGAGGATAGTTAGAGAGTAGTACTGGTGACAAGTGAAAGTGAAAAGCTAGTCAGCATATTTTCACCATCAACATTTCCTACTGGATATAATAATGATTGTCTGCCAGTACAACAAAAGTATCGGACCCCATCAAACAAACATGTAAATACACACACACACACACACATACTCATACACACACACACACAGTCATACACACATACAAACATCCATTTATAGATCCATCCGCTGTAAGCACAACGTTTCTCTACAATAACAACAAAAGCTGTGCACACAAGTATACAAACATACACATAAATAAAGAATCAAACTCACACACACAACCAGCCTAACGAAATCTCAGTATAAAAATACCCAAAATCCCCTCATTCGTAACAGGGTTGCCAAAATTTTTGTTTTTTCCCGGTTTTGAATTCCCAAACTTGGACTATCGTCCCCATTACTAATCTACTTCTGTCTACTCTTTGTCAGCGTTAAGGGACAATTAAATGTTAAAATTTTAATTCCTCAAATTGTGTTACTTCATACTGATAATATATTTTCATTAATAAGGTATATGTTTATCTTATGAAGGTTACTCGCCTATGGCTTTTATTTGATGTTCTAGATGATTTTTTTTTCTCATTTTATTAAATTTCAGCGTATTGTGTATATATTTCTGATATTTTTAAGCGCGCTTTATTTACCTGTCAGACAAAGTGTACGTATCAGTTGATCACTCAGTCTCTCTTTTTAATAATTTTTTTCTTTTAATATGCCACTACTATTTTTTCAGATTTTACTACTTAAAAAAGAGAATATTTATGTAATTTTTAAATGTATTCATATATACATATAGGTAAATATATGTATATATGTATAGAGAAATTACTTTATCTACAAAGAAATACATGTTTAATAATCAACTATTCTAGAAAATCGATCTCAAATAACGCAGTTACCTCCACCATCAATTCACCGTCGGTGTTTTTATAGTGTCAGAAACACTAGAATATCTATGTTTGAGAGAATTTTTACATCGAATTTTTCTACATGAGGTTTGCTGGTTGACATCCTTGAAGTTATTGTTGACGTAGGCTGGGTTGTATCACATTCAGATGTAATCATTTCCTACTTAAAAAAGGTCCTCATTATTATCAACTATATCTGTATACATTTCGTTCATGAGTTGGGTTGATCCAGATACAATTGCTGTCTACAGATTAATTATTAGAAACAAGTTTCTCATCACCTTCTAACAGATTTATATATTTTGCTAGCATGCATGCCTTAGCATGCTTCTATCGATAGTGACGCGAGAGTCCGACATGTAGTGGTGTTTCAATTAAAAATCTATACTATTAGATTTTACGATTTCGCTCTTTTTATTCTTTTACAAAGTAGATACATATTTATGTATTTCATTTAGCACAGAGTCATAAAATTTCTTTGCTTACAAAATTGTGTGACATTCTTTTAAATTTGCATGCTTAGGCATGCTTTCAATATTTTTTCTGCAAATTTATTCGATACTCATACAGATACAGATATAAAGTAAGATCTGCTTACATTGCATTTTACAATTTATGTATGCTTCAGCATGATTCAAGTTGAAGTCCATATTTATTCAGTAAGTTTGTTTGATACACATATACATTCTTAAAGATTGGAAATCTAAGTCCAATTTATGTAGTTTATCTATATTTTCTAAAGATTTGATAGCTATAGAAATTAATAGAGTAAAGATCTATTATAATAGCCCATGGGCATATTTTAAAATTTCGCTTGCTAGAGCTTTCGAAATGGAAAATGTACAATTTTCACTATAAAAAGTGATAATATTAGGTGTTACTGAATATTACACTGTGTTGTAATTTATTTTGAACACTTAAGTTTTCACAATATTTCATACAGGCCAACAAGTTTAGAGAATTTCCAGTATATTAAGTTAATTATCTTTCTTAAGACCTATCATTCCTTCAAAAATACAAACCAAACTAGATTTTTCCTGTTTAATTTTATTTTTTACTTTCATTAAATTTCAACATTTTGTTCATCTTCAAATTATTATATTTAGCAGCTTTTTCTCATTTGTTGAGTTAACTTTAATCGGAAACATTTAAATAGTGAGATGAACTTTTATATTGTATAGTGAGATGAACTTTTATATTGTACATTAAGTAATTCTTTGTATATTTCATTTATATGAACCATCATCACATAATTCCTTTGGATGATCTATTAAATCATTCTACTATTGATGCTTTCATATTAAGTAATGTTTAATATTCTACATATGCATGAATTTTCCAGTGTCTATTAAAAAATTCTTTACAATCATCCATTTGTAAGCTTTTTGGTACTCATAACATTTCAAAAATATTTTCCACAGCCTAGGTTTTTTCGAATGCAACTTTTATTTTCAACGGTATTGACCATAGAAACTTTGTGAATGAATCATTTACAGTCTACAATAATCAATAGTTTCTATTTTCTGTAGAATAGTTTCCCATTTCACCTAAATCAGCTCCATAAAAGATCATCTATTCCTTTCATTACATATCTACAATGCACAAAAAATTTTCGAGATTTATTATAGAGTTCGTCTACTAAATTTCTTTTTAAAGACATTGAGTTATTTTAAAGATTTTTTGGAGAGTGTTGTGATCTACTTGATGCACTTTCAGCTATTTATACTATCATGTAGTTCATTTTCCAATTTATAAATTTTATCGTCCAGCTGTTCAATTTGTTTTTTCAAAAGATGATTTGATTTTTAGTATGTATTTTATCAATTTTATAACTATCTTCTATCTCTAATTGTATTTCACGTTGTACTCTATCAATTTGCATTTTAATATATTCTTGAATTATATTAATTCCTTAAGCTATATTATTAATTTGTCCTATAGTTTATCGTTTGGAGTTTCCAGAAACAATTTACTGATAACATCATTCTCTGTCAGTGAATGATGGATGATGATTAGTAGAAATTATATATTTTATATAGTTTTCAACATCAAATTTTTCATAGTATTTCCATGTTTTATTATCAATCATTAAAGAAAATAAAGCTACTATTAGGGCCTATATTTGACCATCAACTTGTATTTTATCTTCATTTAGTTTTAGGTTACTATCACCAAACTTTCATTCATTATTCAAATCTTGATGTGGGCCATAGTTTGTATCTAATTCAATTCTTCCTTCCAAGACTGATAAATGAGTATAAGTGTCTTCAGAATTGGAAGTCTATGAGTAAAAATCATCTTCATCATCCTTATCATCATTCTCAGTATTAGCATCATTAAATAAGATGATATCATCAAATATTGTTCCTTCTGAAAGTTTCTTTGGTGTACTTGTCTCTATATTGACTGATGGCTTTAAACTTGTATTATTTTCAGCTTCTATCTTGATTTTACTTTCTTCTTTCTTGCGAATTCTTTCAATATTTCTAGAACTATTTATGAATTCTTTGAGAGGTTCTGTTATAGGTTTAAATGTATCTTTTATTGCTCACATGTATCTATTTCACCAGTTTTTATACTACGAAGCTTTTTCTTCAAGACATTTCTTGTCAACACCAACTGTTTTAAAATTTTCTCATCCATGTTTAATAATAGTAAATAACAGGTATCAGCTATTAGATCAGGTATCAGCTATCAGATCAGCTTATCAGGACATGATCTGGTTTTCAGATCAGCTTAATAGGACCTGGTCTAGTTTTCAGATCAGCTTATCAGGACCTGGTCTGGTTTTCAGATCAGCTTATCAGGACCTGGTCTGGTTTTCAGATCAGCTTAATATGACCTGGTCTGGTTTTCAGATCAGCTTATCAGGACCTGGTCTGGTTTTCAGATCAGCTTTTCAAGACCTGGTCTGGTTTTCAGATCAGCTTATCAGGACCTGGTATGGTTTTCAGATCAGCTTATCTGATTCAGATTGGGTTATCAGTTTACAAGTAGCTGCCCATTTATAACATTTAGATGAATGCAGTTTAAGGTCAAATGAAAAACGAAAAAGTAAACTTTTATGTAGTCAAATTCTCTTTGTTTTTATAACGATCATCGTTCAATTCAATATCGTTGCTTATAATCAAAATCCATTTATCCTTCCAACATGCTTTATATTTGTCTCATCTTACTTAAAAATTATAATTACATTATGATTATCTAGTATCAAATGTTTGGTGATTCTGGTATAAGTTTGACATCAGCAGAATGCATCAACATTCTTATCTCACTCCATACAAAAATATGTTTCTCATATCTAACATCGTTAAATATCATATCGGAATTACTTTTAGCTTTGTTAGGAGAAATAACAGATTCAGTATCTGTAAATGTGTATTATCCCATTCCTTTAATTAATGAAATTATGTAATATCTTTAAGTATCCATATTTGGGTTGATAGAGAGATTTTGAGTATTAATATGTAGATGTTTTAAAATTTTAGTTCATTAAGACTTTTTAGCAAGCCAATCATAACATATTATTTTTTATTTTATTTTTTTTTACAATTTGACAGACCAACTATTTTTGCGCAAATAAAATTTGATAGAGGGGGAACTATGACTTGTTTTTGAACTAACGTTTGATGAATCATCAAAATTTTGTACCATCCTATTTTTAGGTTGTTTCACTAACCACATTTGTGTAACTAAATGCAGTTTATAAATATTATCTCTTATTAAAAAAATAAAATAATACAGCTATACGATATCAGAAAATATTTTCTGAAATCGTGTAGATGTATTATTTTATTTTTTTAATAAGAGATAATGATGTATACTCACATTCAAAACAACATAAAACTATCATTTGTTTTGATTATGAGTATACGTCAATATTTATGAAATGCAATTAGTTACACAAATGTGGTTAGTGAAACAAAGTATATTTTAACAGCCTTATTTATAAAAATTATTAAGACTTTATAAAGGCTTTTTTAGAAAATTTTTTTATGAAAATTTGTCTAAAAAAACCGTTATAAAGTCTTAATAATTTTTATAAATAAGACTGTAAGAGTTTAAAATCAGTATTTTTTATGATAATACTGGTTTTAAACTCTTAAAATATACTTTGTTTTGACTATGAGTAGGGACCATTATCTCTTATATAGGAAAAATAGAATAATATAGCTATACGATACCAGAAAATATTTTCTGGTGTCGTATAGCTGTATTATTTTATTTTTCCTATATAAGAGACAATATTTATGAAACACATTTCATAAATATTGGTGCATACTCATAGTCAAAACAACCTAAAAATAGGATGGTACAAAATTTTGATGATTCATCAAACGTTAGTTCAAAAACAAGTCATAGTTCCCCCTCTATCAAATTTTATTTGCGCAAAAATAGTTGGTCTGTCAAATTGTAAAAAAAATAAAATAAAAAATAATATGTTATGATTGGCTTGCTAAAAAGTCTTAATAAACTAAAATTTTAAAACATCTACATATTCATACTCAAAATCTCTCTATCAACCCAAATATGGATACTTAAAGATATTACATTATTTCATTAATTAAAGGAATGGGATAATACACATTTACAGATACTGAATCTGTTATTTCTCCTAACAAAGCTAAAAGTAATTCCGATATGATATTTAACGATGTTAGATGTGAGAAACATATTTTTGTATGGAGTGAGATAAGAATGTTGATGCATTCTGTTGATGTCAAACTTATACCAGAATCACCAAACATTTGATACTAGATAATCATAATGTAATTATAATTTTTAAGTAAGATGAGACAAATATAAAGCATGTTGGAAGGATAAATATGGATTTTGATTATAAGCAACGATATTGAATTGAACGATGATCGTTATAGAAACAAAGAGAATTTGACTACATAAAAGTTAACTTTTTCGTTTTTCATTTGACCTTAAACTGCATTCATCTAAATGTTATAAATGGGCAGCTACTTGTAAACTGATAACCCAATCTGAATCAGATAAGCTGATCTGAAAACCATACCAGGTCCTGATAAGCTGATCTGAAAACCAGACCAGGCCCTGAAAAGCTGATCTGAAAACCAGACCAGGTCCTGATAAGCTGATCTGAAAACCAGACCAGGTCATATTAAGCTGATCTGAAAACCAGACCATGTCCTGATAAGCTGATCTGAAAACCAGACCAGGTCCTGATAAGCTGATCTGAAAACTAGACCAGGTCCAATTAAGCTGATCTGAAAACCAGATCAGGTCCTGATAAGCTGATCTGAAAACCAGACCAGGTCATGATAAGCTGATCTGAAAAACAGACCAGGTCCTGATAAGCTGATCTGAAAACCAGACCAGTTACCTGACAACCTGATCTGATAGCTGATACCTGATCTAATAGCTGATACCTGTTATTTACTATTATTAAACATGGATGAGAAAATTTTAAAACAGTTGGTGTTGACAAGAAATGTCTTGAAGAAAAAGCTTCGTAGTATAAAAACTGGTGAAATAGATACATGTGAGCAATAAAAGATACATTTAAACCTATAACAGAACCTCTCAAAGAATTCATAAATAGTTCTACAAATATTGAAAGAATTCGCAAGAAAGAAGAAAGTAAAATCAAGATAGAAGCTGAAAATAATACAAGTTTAAAGCCATCAGTCAATATAGACACAAGTACACCAAAGAAACTTTCAGAAGGAACAATATTTGATGATATCATCTTATTTAATGATGCTAATACTGAGAATGATGATAAGGATGATGAAGATGATTTTTACTCATAGACTTCCAATTCCGAAGACACTTATACTCATTTATCAGTCTTGGAAGGAAGAATTGAATTAGATACAAACTATGGCCCACATCAAGATTTGAATAATGAATGAAAGTTTGGTGATAGTAACCTAAAACTAAATGAAGATAAAATACAAGTTGATGGTCAAATATAGGCCCTAATAGTAGCTTTATTTTCTTTAATGATTGATAATAAAACATGGAAATACTATGAAAAATTTGATGTTGAAAACTATATAAAATATATAATTTCTACTAATCATCATCATCATTCACTGACAGAGAATGATGTTATCAGTAAATTGTTTCTGGAAACTCCAAACGATAAACTATAGGACAAATTAATAATATAGCTTAAGGAATTAATATAATTCAAGAATATATTAAAATGCAAATTGATAGAGTACAACGTGAAATACAATTAGAGATAGAAGATAGTTATAAAATTGATAAAATACATACTAAAAATCAAATCATCTTTTGAAAAAACAAATTGAACAGCTGGACGATAAAATTTATAAATTGGAAAATGAAGTACATGATAGTATAAATAGCTGAAAGTGCATCAAGTAGATCACAACACTCTCCAAAAAATCTTTAAAATAACTCAATGTCTTTAAAAAGAAATTTAGTAGACGAACTCTATAATAAATCTCGAAAAATTTTTTGTGCATTGTAGATATGTAATGAAAGGAATAGATGATCTTTTATGGAGCTGATTTATGTGAAATGGGAAACTATTCTACAGAAAATAGAAACTATTGATTATTGTAGACTGTAAATGATTCATTCACAAAGTTTCTATGGTCAATACCGTTGAAAATAAAAGTTGCATTCGAAAAAACCTAGGCTGTGGAAAATATTTTTGAAATGTTATGAGTACGAAAAAGCTTACAAATGGATGATTGTAAAGAATTTTTTAATAGACACTGGAAAATTCATGCATATGTAGAATATTAAACATTACTTAATATGAAAGCATCAATAGTAGAATGATTTAATAGATCATCCAAAGGAATTATGTGATGATGGTTCATATAAATGAAATATACAAAGAATTACTTAATGTACTCGCATACAATATAAAAGTTCATCTCACTATTTAAATGTTTCCGATTAAAGTTAACTCAACAAATGAGAAAAAGCTGCTAAATATAATAATTTGAAGATGAACAAAATGTTGAAATTTAATGAAAGTAAAAAATAAAATTAAACAGGAAAAATCTAGTTTGGTTTGTATTTTTGAAGGAATGATAGGTCTTAAGAAAGATAATTAACTTAATATACTGGAAATTCTCTAAACTTGTTGGCCTGTATGAAATATTGTGAAAACTTAAGTGTTCAAAATAAATTACAACACAGTGTAATATTCAGTAACACCTAATATTATCACTTTTTATAGTGAAAATTGTACATTTTCTATTTCGAAAGCTCTAGCAAGCGAAATTTTAAAATATGCCCATGGGCTATTATAATAGATCTTTACTCTATTAATTTCTATAGCTATCAAATCTTTAGAAAATATAGATAAACTACATAAATTGGACTTAGATTTCCAATCTTTAAGAATGTATATGTGTATCAAACAAACTTACTGAATAAATATGGACTTCAACTTGAATCATGCTGAAGCATACATAAATTGTAAAATGCAATGTAAGCAGATCTTACTTTATATCTGTATCTGTATGAGTATCGAATAAATTTGCAGAAAAAATATTGAAAGCATGCCTAAGCATGCAAATTTAAAAGAATGTCACACAATTTTGTAAGCAAAGAAATTTTATGACTCTGTGCTAAATGAAATACATAAATATGTATCTACTTTGTAAAAGAATAAAAAGAGCGAAATCGTAAAATCTAATAGTATAGATTTTTAATTGAAACACCACTACATGTCGGACTCTCGCGTCACTATCGATAGAAGCATGCTAAGGCATGCATGCTAGCAAAATATATAAATCTGTTAGAAGGTGATGAGAAACTTGTTTCTAATAATTAATCTGTAGACAGCAATTGTATCTGGATCAACCCAACTCATGAACGAAATGTATACAGATATAGTTGATAATAATGAGGACCTTTTTTAAGTAGGAAATGATTACATCTGAATGTGATACAACCCAGCCTACGTCAACAATAACTTCAAGGATGTCAACCAGCAAACCTCATGTAGAAAAATTCGATGTAAAAATTCTCTCAAACATAGATATTCTAGTGTTTCTGACACTATAAAAACACCGACGGTGAATTGATGGTGGAGGTAACTGCGTTATTTGAGATCGATTTTCTAGAATAGTTGATTATTAAACATGTATTTCTTTGTAGATAAAGTAATTTCTCTATACATATATACATATATTTACCTATATGTATATATGAATACATTTAAAAATTACATAAATATTCTCTTTTTCAAGTAGTAAAATCTGAAAAAATAGTAGTAGCATATTAAAAGAAAAAAATTATTAAAAAGAGAGACTGAGTGATCAACTGATACGTACACTTTGTCTGACAGGTAAATAAAGCGCGCTTAAAAATATCAGAAATATATACACAATACGCTGAAATTTAATAAAATGAGAAAAAAAAATCATCTAGAACATCAAATAAAAGCCATAGGCGAGTAACCTTCATAAGATAAACATATACCTTATTAATGAAAATATATTATCAGTATGAAGTAACACAATTTGAGGAATTAAAATTTTAACATTTAATTGTCCCTTAACGCTGACAAAGAGTAGACAGATATGTTGACATAGAAAGTCATCTTATATACTAGAGGAACCGTTGAGAGGCCAGACCTAAATTGTAAGAAAACGATTTCGTTTTCTGTTGATCGCTATTCAAGAAGAAAACAAGTTTCCTCATTATGATTTAACTAATTTAAAAGTACATTTAAATTTAGTCTCATATCTAAATGATGATGATCTTAACATAAAAATTAAAAATAAACGTTATACAATTCTATATTATATGTACTCGTATCTAAGATTCCAACAAAGCTATTATATGAAAGAATCTCAAACACTTCCAAATGCACTAAAGTTTAACATAAAAGTTCCTTTTATTCAATAGCGGCTCAATTGATATAGAAATTTAATATGAAACAGTAAGCAATGACCTCAGCTACTGTATTTTTACTAATGATCGAATAATAGAAAGTCCTGAAAGTCTTATAAATTAAGTAAGGTTTCGAATGATTTTCATTACAAAAAAAAAAGTAGCGGATGTTTTTAGGAATAATGAGTATAACAATTTCATTATAAAACCACCATTTGATTTTAAATGTTTATCAATAAAAAAGGAAAGAGAAGCAAAGTGGTTAAAAAAAGCTGGACTGCTGGACCAGTTTCATTTCAAAGCGTTTATCATTTTTTAAAGCCAATGCAAGATGTTCTAAAATATATGAAAAAGGTGAAGAAAAAATATGATAGTTGGAAAAAATTTTACACCGAAAAATTTCTAACGTTGACTATATAGGCTACATCAACTTTAAACAAATGGAAATAAAATATATTAAATATTTATACTATATTTACTACAACTAGAGAGGAATTAAATTTTACTTAAAACAGAAACTCCTCACAAACTTTTAAGTAAATACATCTAAAAATTAAAAGAACGTTTTTTTAATTTCAAATAAAAAAACTATCTAGATATTTCACATCTATACACAAAAGACCAGGCGAATATTTACAACAGCAACAACAGCACATGACAAAAAAAAATGTATTTAAACAGGGAGCCCCAGATTTATTTGTATGTACATACATACATACATAAAATCAATTTGTAGATCCATATGTACATATGTACACATATTATCAAATTTCTTACCCATGCTCAAGTATTTATTGGATTTTAACAATCACACTTACATATCTACATCATGAAAACATACAAACCGTTCTCCAAGCTATTGACGCTTGAAGACGAAAGTCGAAGAAGACAAATGTACTTAAATAAACAAACTTATCACAGACCAGTCAAACTCTATCGCGCATACACACACACAAAATCACCACGATCGTACGCAAGAATTTTGCAAAATCTGAAATTAATATTTATACAAATATAAACAAATTTCTGACCGACAGACTTTAACACTGGACAAATTTAAGCTTGATAAAATATAAAGCAATCGCATCCTCCAATATGAAAAACATACTAGGATTAGGGAGTTCAGATATATGATAATATTTTCTAGCAAAAAATGTTCATATGAGAAATAATTTATTTCAACGTACATATAAATACTAGGGTGAGAAAATCACATACACACACACACATACTAAAATTCATCTACGAAAAATTAAACCTATTTCAACAACGCCCCTCCCCTCACAAATCACAGTCAGCCTAAAGTTCTTACAGGTAACATACAATCTATCAATCTCACAACCTAAATCACGATCAGCATTAGACTCATATAGACATACATACACACAGATACGTATACATATACATGAACACCTTCACCTCACCTCTCATTAATCATGATCAGCCTTAAACTCCTACAGATATACACACAAATTGCGCTGTTATATATTTCATGAACACTTCGCCCCTCATAAATCACGATAAGCCTTAAATTTCCTACAGATATACATACATACATGTACACAGATTCCCACGGATACATATTACAACAACTCCCCCGCCCTCCACCAGTCGATCTACCTCAAATACATCCCGCCCCCCACGAAGCCCAGCTTGATTTAAATTCCAACAAGCATATACGTCACGGAATTCTCATGGTTACATATTACAAAACACCCTCACCTCGTCAGCCTTAAGGTCTCACAATCTAGACACACCCCACCCTCCACCAATCACAGCCAGACTTCAATTCCTACAGCTAGATATACCCTCAAATTTTCCGTCGGCATTAGGAAAAATCATTTCCATGATTTTCCCGTCGGCATTTGAAAAAACTAAACATGTTTTCCCGTCGGCATTTGAAAAAAATAAACATGTTTTCCCATTGGCATCAGGAAATCATACACATATAAAAGCCTCAAACCTATAAACCCCTTAATGTATTCCTACAAAATATTCCGCACACAAATTCCCACGGATACATATTACAACAACACCCGCCCCCACCAAACACAGGCTGCCTTAAAGATACACCCGCAAATTCCCACGGTTACATGTTACAAAAACCTCACCTGCCCAAATCACGGACATCAACAAATTTCCACAGTCTAACAACAATCATAACTTTCCCGTCGGCATTAGAAAAAATAAAGAAAAAAAATCATACAAATATAAAAATCTTAAAGCTATAAACCCCCTTAATGTATTCCCACAAAATATTCCACGCACAAGTTCCCACGGTCATACATGCATACATACATACATACATATACTTAATATAAATAAAAAAAGTTAATATAAACAAAAAACTCCTAATGTAAACAAAAAACACAGACGGACGGACGGACACACACACGTAGGTATCAAATTTCACAAATTTCCAAGAATTTTAAAATTTCAGCCAAAATTTAACAATTTCAGCCAAAATTTAACAATTTCAGCCACAATTTAACAATTTCAGCCCAAAATTTAACAATTTCAGCCACAATTTAACAATTTCAGCCCACAATTTAACAATTTTAATTGGCCCCGAACCGCTAGTTCCCTACTACTTCCCTCGTTGGAACTAAATAGAAACAGAACAGTATGCATTTGTAAGTCCATATTTACACTATGCAAGTCTTATTGCTAAGCTGATTAGTTTGTTAGGAAATAGAGACGAGGGGAAAAGAAACTTTACTGTTCTCCTCGTCTCTCTCTCCATCAAACTAATCAGCTTAGCAATAAGATTTGCATAGTGTATATATGGACTAAATAAATTTCCAATAAAAACAAAAAGAACAGAGCTGCGGCATGAACATATTCTCCATATATATTGAAACAAAAAACTAGTTGCAGAAAGCAGTCAAGAGATAGAATCTATTTTATTTTCACAATTTTTTTATGCTCTCACATATAAATGCTCATTCTCTCAACAATGCTATCATACTTTCAATAAATTTCGTACATTTTGTGAACAAACTACAATGAAATATAAGCACAAAAGAAAATGAAACAAAAATTAGAGAGTATTTGAAGTTACTGCCGTTCATTTTATTACAGGCTTTATTAATTTGACAGCGATTTTTCCTGAAATTTTTTGAAGCAATAAGGCAATAAAGCGCATTATAACTTGCTTTAAAATATGAGCTGTTTAAAAGTAGTGAACATATATGAAGCAAACTATAGAAAAAAGATGATTTAACAGCACCACAATAATGCAGGTTTTAAACCCAGACATTTTACTAATGTAATAAAAAAAGCGCTTTTTTAATTAGTAAATACGTTTATATTGTTAATCCTTTAAAGAGCGCTTGAGACAACTGCTATATTTGTATGTTTTATTATATTAAACAAATCAGCAGCGATATCAGCAGGTTTGTCAGCTCTACTTTATTGTTTTATTTGAAGCAATTTTTTTGCTGGGTTAATTCTATTTTCAGAAAAAATACTAAAATTTTAATACGAATTTTAACCCATTAAATTAAAAAAAATGTATATATATACTGTTTGAAATAACAATAGGTATAAAAATAGAACAAAACTTTTTTCAAAAAAATGAGTTACCTTTAAAAAAAACAAACGAAAATATTTCATTCAAAATTTGAACAATTTGAATTTTTAACTGGAGTTTTTCTAATCTGTTGATTATTATGAGTGAAAACTATGCTTCAATAGCAAATGTCAGAATTTAATACCGATGTATTTGTAGGAATAATAGAAGACTTTAGAAAAGTAAAAAAAAAGAATTTTACAAAATCGACCATTTACAACAAACCAGGCAAAGATTAATGATTACATAACATTGCTCGTAGAGCATTATAATCGCATAATGAAATATGCAAAACACTATGTATTCAAACTGACAACATAAGAAAAAGATATAATCTTTTCTAGAATTGAAAAATGTCTACAGAATGTAGTGGATTGTTTTGAAAGAATAGAGTGTAATATAGTTGTGCCGAAAAACGTAAATCGATTTGAACTTCTCGGTACAGATGTTTTAAAGGAAAGTGAGGAAAAAAAATTCTGTTTGGCGGACAGTTTACTAGGTGTTTCACAAAACGACATAGACATAGAGATAGACCTTAATACAGGGATAACAAAGCGACAACCGAACAAAAAACATTGTTCATAAGCATGTATGCCAATATAGTTATAATGGCAATCCACTTGCTTTAGAGACAAAATTAATTTAATAGCATTTTTAAAATCGAAGCTTGAAGGGAAGGCACAAGAAGCCTTACCTGAAAACATAAATAGTGTGGAAGAGATAAATATTGATTTAAGAACAAAACTAAAACCTGACAGTTCAAAGATAATAGCCGGAAAGATTTCGACATTATGTATTAAAAACAATGACTATGCAGAAGCAGGCAGAGGATCTTGTAGATGCATTAAAACGTTCACTGGTCATAGAAGGAATAAAGGAAGGACTAAAACTAAAGCCCACGAAATGGCTATTGACCGAACAGTCTCAGTTTGTCGTCTGAATGCAAGATCTGATTTAATTAAATCAATTTTAACTTCTTCGGTATTTTCTGACCCAAAGGAAGTGGTTGCAAAGCTGATAGTGGAACAAGCGACTGAGGCAAAAGAACGTCAAGTATTAGCTTTAAGTAGTTCTAGCGCTCATAGAAACAACAATCTTTCTCAGGTCCCTCACACCATTCTCATAATAATAATTTTTACCGTGGCAATACACGCAATAGTTTTCGTGGCAGAAATTATTACAGAGGAAATCGTCCTAATTTTCAGAATAATACAAATTATTCAAACAACCAGAACAGACAGTCTATCTATCTGAAAAGATAAAAATATTTTTTGCTGATTTCGCTAATAAACGATTTGTGCTTGTGTTAATAGCTGAAATAAATAAGCCCAATTTTATGCAAAGTCGATTAAAGAAAAAACTAAAATATAACAGATTTTCTTTATACTTTCTTTACTTTTGACTTCGGCCAGATAAAACTTATAATTAAAACAATTCAAGTTGAAAGCGTTCCAAGCAAAATTACAATATACCAATTCGCTATTCGTTATACTCTGTTTCCTTTTACTTCTTTTTTTTTGCTTAAAAATACAAGAACAATTATTATTTTCGGTTGCTGCAATTTTCATATAAAGAGGACTAATAGTACGTTTCCACCGACTTTAAATAAAGTAGGTTTAAGTCAATCACTTCAAAGTGTTTCCACCGAGCTTGTGAGTGTTAGTAGTAGGGGAATCTCTGTCCAGGGGCAATTAAAATTTTAAAATTTGTGTGAAATTTTAAAATTTGGGTAATTAAAATTTTAAAATTGAGAAATTGTTTTTTTGCTTACATTAGGAGTTTTTTGTTTACATTAACTGTTTTTTGTTTATATTAAGTGTATGAATGTATGGATGTATGACCGTGGGAATTTGTGCGCGGAATATTTTGTGGGAATACATTAAGGGCGTACAAATATCGATGAATCGTCGAACGTTAATTCAAAAATTAAGCATAGTTCCTTCCTAGGAAATGGTTTACGTGCCCCAATAGTTGGTCTGTCACATTGTAAAAAAAATAATAATGTTATAATTGGGTTGCTAGACAGTCCTAATGGACTAAAGTTTGAAACATCTATTTATTCTCAAAATCTCTATAATACCTGAAGAAATTAATTTCATCAATTAAAGAAATGGTATATTACGCATTTACAGATAATTAATCTGATATTTCTCCTAACGAAGCTAAAAGTAATTCAAATATGAAATTTAACGATGTTGCGTGTGAGAAGCGTAGTTTTGTATGGGGTGATATAACCATGTTGATTCATTCTACTTATGCCAAACTTATACCAGAATCTCTAAACATTTGATACTAGATAATGGTAATGTAATTATAATGTTAAAGTAAAGCGAAAAAGCTAAAAAGCATGATGGAAGGACAAACATGGATTTTTATAAGCAAAAATACTGAATTAAACTATGATCGTTATAGAAAACAGTTTGAGTACATAAAAGTTTACTTTTTAGTATTTTATCTGACCTTAAACTTCATTCATCTAATTGTTATAAATGACCAGCTACTTGTAACCTGTTCAACTAAGATAACCCAATCTGAACCAGACAGGCTGATATGAAAATCAAAGCAACTCTTAACAACCTGATCTAATACCTGATAAGTTGATCTGAAAACCAGACCACCTACCTAATAAGCTGATCTGATACCTGATAAGCTCATCTGTAAATCAGACCAACTACCTGATCTGATATCTATAAGCTGATCTGAAAACTAGACCAGCTGCCTGATAACCTGATCTGATACCTGATAAGTTGATCTGAAAACCAGACCAGCTACCTGATAAGCTGATCTGATACCTGATACGCTGATCTAAAAACCAGGCCAGCTACCTAATAAGCTAATCTGATACTTGATAAGCTGATCTGAAAACCAGACCAGATACCTGATAGCCTGATATGGTAATTGATAACCTGATCTGATACCTGATATGCTCTTTGATGATAGCAAACATTGAAGATAAAGTTTTAAAGCAGTTGACGACGACAAGAAATGATTTGGTGAAACTGGTGAAATAAATACATGTGAAGAATTAAGAGATACATTTGAACCTATAGCAGATCTTCTCAAAGAATTGATAAATGGTTATAAATGTATTGAAACAATTTCAAAGAAAGAAAAAAGTAAAATGATAACAGAAGTTGAAAACAATCAAAGTTTAAAGTCTAATAAACCATCAGCCAATATAGAGATAAGTACATTAACGAAATTTGTAGAAGGAACAATAGTTGATTACACCATCTTATTTAATGATGCTAATAATGATGATGATGCTGAAAATGATTCTTACTCACAGACATCTAATAGGGAATACCTTTATACTGATTTATCACTCTTGGAAGCAAAAAATGAAGTAGATATTAACTATGTTCTATACAGGAATCATAATAACAAATTGAAATTCGGTAGCAGTAACAATGAGCTAAATGAGGATAAAAATCAAGTTGGCAGCCCCAAGACGGGCTAACACCGCGCTTATTATCTTTAATGTTTGATAAAACATAAAAAAGATTACAAATTTGGATTTGAAATTTACTAAAAGTTATAATTTCCACTAATGTATACAGAATTATCATCGTTCTCTGAAAGAGAACGATATTATCAATAAATTTTTCTACTCAAATCGGAAAACTAAAGGACAAATTAATAATATAATTTAAGGGAGACAATAATATAATTCAAAGAATATATTCAAATGTAAATTGATTGACTACAACGTAAATAAAATAGCTGAAGGTGTATCAAGTAAATCATAAGACTCTCCAAAAAAATCTGTAAAATAACTCAACGTCTTTAAAAAGACATTTAGTAAACGAACTCCATAAGTAATATCGAAAATTGTTTGTGTATTGTTGAAATATAATAAAAGAAATATATGGTATTTGGGAAAATGATTTAGTAAAAATGGGGAGCTATTCTAAAGAAAATATAAATTATTGATTTTTGTAGACTGTAATTGACACATTCTCAAAGTTTATATGGTCAGTACCGCTGAAAATAAAAGGTACATTCGAAAATACCAAGGCAATGGAAAATACTTTTTGAATTAGGACGAGTACCAAAAAACTTACAAACAGGTGATCTTAAAGGATTTTTTAATAAACACTTAAATTCATGTCGAAATAGAAGAATTAATATTACTCAATATGAAAGCACCTATAGTAGAACAATTAATAGATCAATAAAAGGAATGAACTGATTATGGTTCATATAAGTGTACTGAAATATACAAAGAATTATTTAATGTACTCGTATGCAATATAAAAGTTCATCTCACTATTAAAATGTTTCCGATTAAAGTTAACTCAACAAATTAGAAAAAGCTGCTAAATAGAGTATACAGGAATTTGAAGATGAACAAAATGTTGAAATTTAATGAAAGTAAAAATAAAATTAAAAAGGAAAAATCTAGGTTGTTTTTTTTTTGAAGGATTGATTAGGAATGATAGGTCTTAAGAAAGATAATTAACTTAATATACTGGAAATTCTCTAAACTTGTTGGCCTGTATGAAATATTGTGAAAACTTAAGCGTTCAAAATAAATTACAACACAGTGTAATTTTCAGCAACACATAATATTATCACTTTTTATAGTGAAATTTGTACATTTTCCATTTTGAAAACTCTAGCAAGCGAAATTTTAAAATATGCAAATAGGATATTATAATAGAACTTCACTCTATTCATTTCAATAGCTATCAGATCTTTAGAAAATGTAGATAAACTACAGAAATTGGACTTAGGTTCCCAATCTTTAAGAATGTACATGTGTATGAATTAGTATCATACAAACTTACGAAATAAATATGGACTTCAACTGGAATCATGATGAAGCAGACATAAATTGTAAAATGCAATCTGAGCAGATATTAATTTATATTTGTAAGTAGGGTATTGAAGAGAGTTCTGGAAATAGGAGCAGGGAGCAAAAATAGTGTGGTACTTATATACGTGGAAGTTTTTGAAATTGTGTGTGAGTAATGAGATTCGCAACAGGGCTGGCACGACTTGGGTTGGCTTGGGTGAGTTTGGTCGGGTTTTGGTCGGGGTTGGTTAGGATTTGTATACTAATTTTGTATGAGAAAACTAACAACGATGATATAAGTGCCACCCTATTGTATTGTTGTTCTGTTGTCAAAAGTTCTGTTGTGGTTTTTTTCTTTTTCGTTGATATGTATGAATGTGTGTTTGAAACAGTTGATTTAATTAAGTTGTTTGAATACAAAAGCTTGATCCTAACCATACACAACAAAGTTGATAAGAAATAAAAACCCAAAAATAAATATACTATTTATGTATTTATATATTTTATTTATTAATTTGTTTGAAAACTTTATAATATAATAAAAAATAGTAAAAAAATTAATCTTATATTGAAGTATGTATATATATAATATTATTGAAGTTCATCTTTATTGATCCAAGAATTATGTTGATTGGAAAATCCCAACCATTTTACGTACGCCTGGTGTCCCTTAGTTTTAATAACATTTTCAATCAAGTATGTATTTAGAAAATGTGTCTTTAATAGTTCATGTTCATAGAATCCACCAACAATCGGATTCCTTTGATAGTCTTCTAATAAATAAGTAATGGGGTTTGTGTTCTGTAAAGTACGAATTTTAAAAATTTCAGTTGTCCAGTTTGGAGTATATCCTTTTGAAAAATATGTTTATATTTGCTAATTCGAACGTGATCTCCAACTTTTAGTTTACCAAATTTATATATTTTGGGATGATTATAGACTTGTTTTAGTATAGAACTTTCATTTTCTGTGTTAACAGACTTTGGCGTCATTCCAATTGTTCTATGCTTTTTATTATTATATTAATTAATTAAATCCTTGCATATATGTATCCATTGATAATTTCCTTGTAGACTAAAATTTTTCCACATCATTCCTTTTAGAGTTCTATTAAATCGTTCTACAATGGACGCTTTCATGATACTATATGTAGAATAGTGGTTGATATTATGTTTTATCATCAAGTTTTGAAATATTTTATTATAGAACTCTTTACCATTATCCGTTTGCAAGTTTTTTGGAATTCTCTTTAGCGAAAAAATAGATTGCATAGCATTGGTTATATCTTCACTACTTTTAGATTTTACGGGTACAGCCCAAGCAAACTTTGAAAATGTATCTATAACTGTTAAAATAAATCTATAGCCTTTGTTATATTTTGAGTAAACACCCATTTCAACAAGATCTGCTTGCCAAAGATCATCAATTCCCTTGATCACCACTCGACGTCGAATGAAATTTCTACGTGCTTGCTTATGAAGCTCCTGAACCACTTCTTGTCGCTCCATTTCTAACGTCTATCTTAGATTACATCAATTTAAATGCTGCTGATATTGAATTTAAATCAAAACGATTTATATATCTATGTTTAAATGGTTTGTAATGAGCTTCGTTTTTCATTTAGACGTTCTTCAACTGAATCAATTTTGTAATTAAATAATGATCTCATTTCTTTTAGTGATTGATTGAGATTATTTGGTATTATACTTTGATCATGTATTAATTTACTTAAACGTGTTTCTACATTATCAAATTTTTCTATAGTCAACACGTTTTGTTGATGTATTATTTCGTTAAAACGATCCTCCATTTCCTTAATTCTCTCCATATACATTGTATCCAGTTGTTTCTTTATTTCACTTAAATAACTTTTCATGTAAATTTTGTTTACAGCATCGTTTTCCAATACAGGACTAGCAATATTTTTTATTCTCCGCAAGTTAAAGTTGAAATTACGATCACTATCCAAATGAATCTTGAAATGTTGATTTTGGTATCTTGCAGATTTTTCAATATAATGTCCAAACTTATCGATAGGCATTTTACGAATATGAATTGTTAAACATTTTTAAGTCTAGTTATATAATAATTTTTGCTTCTCTCAATTCCTCAATAATTGATACAATTTCATTATTATGATTTGAGTGACCAGCTGTTGTTGATGAAATCAAAAGACGCAATCTATCAACCAATTCATTAGGATCATCCCAATAAACATAATTATGCTTTTTTCTATTCAATTTCATTAAACCTTTTCCCTTATGAATTTTCTGTTGTTGTTTAAATAGGTTTTTAATAATCGTTGTATATTTAATTGAACGATTTCCTTTAATTTGACCATTAATACTGTTATTTCGTTTATGGACATTAGTCATCTCCAATATTTGTTTATAATTATTTAAATCTGTTTTATTATAACTGATTGGTTTCTTATAAACTAACAATTCATATAAGCCTGATGTGAAGGGCCATTTTAAATTACCTACAGTAATATTGGTTGAATTGAAAGTGATGGGTTCATTACCCAGTCTCCATATTTGATTTTTATTCTTATGAGGACCATAGGTTTTATCATATATATTTAAGTTAACTTTTGATAAATTATATTAAATACTTTGATTGGGATGTATTGCAATGGTGTTATCATCATCATTGTTATCATCAACATTATCATTATTATCATCATCATCATCATCATGATCATTTTCATCATCAAATGATTGAAACGTGTTTGAACTTTTCTCGATTTTCTTGTTATTAAAGTTTGGAGAAAACGTGTTATAATCAAGCTTACTCTTTTTATATGGTGTACTGAAGGCAACTTTATTATTCTCAAGATCATGTTTAAAAGAGTTATCTGGATATGTTTCATGTTTTATAATGGTGTTATTATTATTATTATTATTATTAGTTGATTGAACTAATTCTTTTAATGGTTTTGATATTGGTTTCAATGTCTTTTCCAACAATTCATCATTTGCAATTTCTCCAAGCAAAATATTCCTATATTTCTTTTTTAAAATATTTCGAGTTTTAATAAGATTATTAACTAGATTTGTGTTCATATTTATAGATTGAATTAGAAACAGATTCAAAACAGATCAGTTTAGCAGTTAGCGGTTTAATAGTTGAGAAGCTATTAGTTTAATAATTAATCTTGTACTGATTTTAAAATATCTGTAATGTTTCTTTTATAGATTTATAAATATATCGAAACCTTTTCTATATCGACCATTATTCATAGGATCATCTTTGTTAATAACTAGAAAACCATATTTTTCTTTCCAACACTCGGCACATAACTTATGAAATGTTTTTAAAGTCATATCAGAACCAACATGATCATTGTAAATATGCTTAATATTCATTACATCCTGTTTAAAAATTATAATCATATTTGCATTATCGCGAATCAAGTGTTTTGGTATACGTGTATAGGTTTGGCATAAATAAAAACTATCAATATCTTTATGACGGCCCATACAGAAGTAAGAACGTACATAATTTTGTTTCTCACAAGCTATATCGTCGAATATAAATACTGAATTTGGTTTAACTTCGTCTGGCGATAGAACATCATCATTATTGGAAAATGATGAAAAATTTATCTCCTTGATAGGTTTAATTAGACTTTCTAAGTACTTATATTTCGGTTGTTGTGTTGACTTTGAATAGAAGTAAATATTTTTAAATTTCAATCCATGAGGACTTTCAATAAGACTGATCATCACATTTGTTTTTCCACAATTTGATGGACCTACAATAAGAGCTCGAATAGAATTCGGTAGTAATGAGCTATGACGAATTTTATTTGATGAATCGAACTTTGATTCGATATTCTTTACGTTAATCCTTTTATGTTGTTTAAAAAAGCGCATTCTGAAATCTAATGATAACATAATATATAAACCAGTCTCTTTTATTTGTTTTCAGTCAATTTGATTTTAATCTTTAATCGACAAAGTATCAATAGATATGACAATCATTTATAAAAAGATATTCAATCGTCATCCATCCTTCATTGATAAAGGTTTTCTAAATAAAATAATTAATAAACTTCCCATTGAACTTCATCTACCCGGTTATCAATTTTGCGGACCTGGTACAAAATTAAAGAAACGTTTAGCTAGAGGTGATCAAGGAATCAATCCATTGGATACTGCTTGCAGAGAGCACGATATAGCATACTCAAACAATAAAGATTTAGAGAAAAGACATATTGCTGATAGAATTTTAACTGAAAAGGCTTGGCAAAGGGTCAAAGCAAGCGATAGTAGTTTGGGTGAAAAATCAAACGCTTGGTTTGTTGCTACTGCAATGAAAGCAAAAACAAAATTCGGTATGGGTAACGTTATTAGTAAAACTAAAAAGTCGTCTCCAGTAAATACCCACAAACTATTTACACATGCATTGAAAAGTGCAAGAAAGAATATAAAGAAAAGTGAAAACTTGAAAGATGCTATAAAGATTTCACGAAAAGTTGTAAACAATATTTTCAAGGGGAAGAAAAAATCGTTAATAAAAACACCTCGAATAATACCGCTACCAAAATCTGGAGGTTTTCTTCCACTTGCCCCTATATTTGCTGCACTGGGTGCACTTGGTGGTTTAGCTGGTGGTGTATCTGGTATTACAAAAGCAATCAATGCAGTTAAAAATGGAAAGGAACAGCTGACTGAAGCAAAACGACACAATAATACAATGGAAGCCATTGCGATGGGAAAAGGCATGTTCTTAAAACCATATAAAAAAGGTTTTGGATTATATTTAAAGCCTTATCAACAAAATTTTTAATGAAGCTACCTAAAAGAGCCCTTTCTGATGTAGACTTGAGAAAATATGCAAAACATATTCCAAATTTTAGAGGTGTGTTTATGTGCAACACTCTTCCAAGTACATCATTTAAAAAAGAATGTGGAATAATTAATCTGGATACTTCAAAGGGATCTGGCACACATTGGGTAGCGTACTGGAAAAACAACAATCAAATTGAATATTTTGATAGCTTTGGTAACTTGCAACCACCGAAACAATTAATAAAATATTTAGGAAAAAACATAAGTTATAATTATGATAGATATCAAAATTTTAATACAATAAATTGCGGCCATTTATGTTTAAAATTTTTGTTTTCGAAGCTAAACTAAAAAGAAACTATAAATGTTTTAATAAAATACATTGATTAAGAATTTGTTTTATTTATAAATAAACATATTATTTCATTTATTAAAAAAATTTCAAAATAAATATAATTAAATAATTTTTCTAATTTCGCTTGTTAGAGGTGAGTATTCGATTAAACGATCATGAATAACTAAATAGTATGCTGATGTATTATCTGGAATTAGTTTGTTTGCTTCAGTATCAAATTCAATTCGTACATCAATAGGTCCTATTTTAACAGCCTCATTTTGATGTGAAACATCAACAACAATAAGCGGTGCATAAGTCTTATATTCATCAACATTTAATAATGGTTCAGGTTCTTGCATGTAAAAGCTTTGTTGAAATTTTGCATACATATTATATAGAACAGAATACTGACCCATTTCGAAACGATTATTTAAATCATCATATGGATATGACTCTGAGTTTAGATATACTTTTAAATTAGAGATATTACAATGGTCAAATATATTTCCTTGTTCTTTACTTTTCTCTTTTTGTAAACCAATTATAAGAAATCGTGCTCTTTCGTTTTGTGGAGAAAGCTTTACATTCCATAAAACCTTTGTACTCTTTGGTAAAACAGGATTTACATGACAGTCCCAACTTCTAAACGCAATTGGTATAGAATGTTTGCTGTTGATTATCTTAAACATTTCCAATTTTGCAAAGTCCGATAGTTGAATGTGTGGCATTTTCCATGTTATATCCGGAATTGTTAATTTCAACTGATCAGTTGCATTTGTAGAATAATATGATCTCTCATCGGATGTAGAACGTTGAAGGATAAGCTCATGTTTCGAATTTAATAGTATTTTGTTATAATCTTCAGCAAACCCCATCAACATTTTCAGAGGTTGCAGCTAAAATGACTTTTTTCTAAAACAAAAGTTTCGTTAAGACACCAACCAGCGTTTTTTAGTGTAGCACTTTCAGCCTTATTCAACGATACAAAATTTTTCACGGTGGATGAAATTCCAAGTTTACGTGTACGATCAACTTCAAAACCATTAATTTCGTAACGAATTTCATCAAACAAATATGAAGCAAAGTTGTTTTTTAATTTCACATCTATAGCTAGAACCTCTTTGGTTGCTTCCTTCTTTACTATAAAACTATGAATGTAAATCATACTCTCACTTGGTAAGACGAAGAGATCCTGATTTTGAATTGGTATACGAATCTCATCGTTGTTGTTAAATGATTTTAGATATGGAGAGTAACTATGATATTCCCTTTTTACAATACTCTCATCATACATAGGTTTTTGAAGAACATTTAGTATTTCATTCATTGTTGAAGATTAAATCCCAACGATTTTAAGTATTCTATATTAGATGAGGACAACAGTTTTTTATTTTTTATACTTTCTCGAATGTGAGTTGGTGCGGTATTGAATGGAAATCCTCTTTGCACTATGTTTTTATTGTAAATGATCATTATTCTGGTTTGAATTGGAGTCTAAGAGTGATTTTTTCTCCTCTAAAATTTATAAGTTCACCGTCTTGATTTAAGATTCTAATCGTTATGTTGTTTATTTGTTGACAGTTGACGGGTAAATAAATAACATTTCGAGGTTTTTCGTTTATTTTATATCCTGGAGGAACATCAAGAGGAAATTCATGAATAGCATGATTCGAAGTATTATTAATAAATGAACCGGTTGTTAAGTTGCTTTCAATGCGTATTGTATTAACATCCGTAATATGTGCAGGTAAATCAGATTCAAATAACTTTGTAGTATTCAATGAATTAACATCTACAATCATCACTTCCAAAGATTTATCATTTTTAAGATTTTGATTAGTATTATAATAGTAAGTTGAATTTACTTCTAGTTTTCTTTACTAAATCCAAGTAACTTTCCTATACTGTTTGGTTGTGAAAAATCTATATCCATTGATGAGGTTATTTCAGTTTTAAGTGTGTTATTGTTAGCTTCAATTATTAGATAAATTGATTCATCGATATCTCTTAAGCTTGAGTTTAGGAAAAAATCAATATCTTCAAGTTCGTATGAACCAACTGGAATAGTAATAATATGATTTCCTATATGAAACAAATTGTTGTGAACATCTACATTGGGTATGGAATTGAATGTTGCAAAATCAATAAGTCCACAAACATATTTTGTAGGGAGTTCAATTGGAGGAAAATATTCTCCAACCAGAGTTGAAGTGTTTCCGTTTAAAGATATTGTTATTGACATTTCAAGTATTCAGAATGAACTGATGTTTGATGATTATTTTACCTGATTTAAGTGTTAAATAATAAATCAAAAAAAAAAATGTCTTTTATAATTTTATGTTTTCTTTATTAATATTTGATTTAATAAACTTTCTTAAGAGTATTACATTTTTTTGAGCACATATACAATATTTTCTATGATAACAACAAACATTCACAGATTTATCATTTTGATATAATGTTTTTAAATTTGGGCAATTTAGATCGTCTAGGTTATAAAAATAAATTTTATCCTCAAAAATATTTTGAATCCACTTAATTTTTTCTAATCCTTTAGCATAACAAATAAAATTTTTATCTTTAACATGCTCAATATAATATTCCACAATATTTGCTAAGGTTGAATCGCCATCTTTCCATTTTAATCCATGATGATGATTATAAAGCCAATTGATTGAATATTTTTCTTTTGTTGTCAACAATGAATATGGAAAAGGTGGTTTAATAATAAATGTTTGCACTTGTATATCGTTAATTGAAATACTCAGTTCTTTTCCGATGAATTTATTGTTGAGATAGAAACCTTGTACATCTACAACTAATATCCTCTCCTCAGACATTGTGCAATACTAATCAAGTCACAACGGCGACGACGACTGTAAAACTGTTTTTAAATTATTATAAAAATTCATTAACAAATGTTCTTATATACTTTTTATTCTTACTAAAATACAAGTTTGATAAAAAGTTGTGGTCAAGAGTATAAAAAAATTAGTGAACAGAAGCCGAAATTAGTTGTTCTGAATGATAAAGTCTATGTTTTTAAATTATTATAAAAATTCATTATACATAATGCTTGTTCCCAACTTTTATCGATAAGGGAACATTTACAGGTATCAGGTCCACAAGTTGTTTCATTGTTGGATCACACACAATTGGTGTAATGATATCCAAATTTTGATTTACTTTTCTTATAAAATGCATATTCATCGAATTGAGTTTTTAATTTCTTCAAAATAATCTCATGTTCATACCACAAAAACCTTTCTTCGTTCAAGAAGTCATGTAATTTTCGAATAAAACTGATTGTTCATTATTTTTCTTATTTTAATTTTTTTATTTATATTAAATAAATGTTCTTAACACATCAACAACAAAGTTTATATTAAGTAGTAGTAAATGTATTTCATCATATTAGTTAATTTACAATATTTCCATATCCAAATCATGGGTATAATCTTGAATGTTGATTAATGTCATATCGGATCGGTATGTAGTATCATCCTCAGAAACCGTCTCAATTTCACCATTACTTAAAATTCTCTCGTATTCAACTTGACGGTATTCGAAACATGAAATATTTAATCGACGTTTCAAGTAATTGCTGTCATATGTACAACGGATTCTCAATTTTATATTATCTTTGTATTGAAGTTGAAAATGTCTATAAAATGGAGTCGAACTTTCAATTATTCCTGCAATATTTTTTTCTTTTTTTACTAAATATTGTCTAAATGCTTCAATAGCTTGTTCGACAGTAAAAGATTGATTTATAGGTGGTGGTGGTGAGGAGTCTTCTTGTTCTTCGTTTGATTTATATTCTGTTTTTGTTGTTGTTGTTGTTGACTCGATGTTTTTATTTAAATCATTAGTAAACTTTAAAAGTTTGAAATTTAGTTGTATGCTCACAGTATCATTATTTGGTAATTTAATTGCAAATTCTGTACTTTTAAGTTCATTTTCACTCAAAGCAATAGGTAATGACGCTGAAAACACTTGTATGATATAGATATATGAAAACAATATAATAAAAATATTTTTCATTTTAGTTTTTCTTTTTAATATATATGTTCTTAGGTTAGCGATATATTTTTGAATGAGATGATAAGAATTGTTTCTTATATTTATATACTAATTTAATAATCTTCATATTGAAATGAGTCATCACCACCGCTAGCACCACCAGCTGCTTTCTTAACTATACTATTATTAACCATTTTCTGGGGGAGGGGAGGTTTTTGTTGATTTTTATTCAATGAATGGATACCAGTCTTACCATTATAAGATTTAGTTGAATATTCTATTTCACTATAAACACATGATGGTTTGTATGAGTATACATTTATATCTTTAAAACCACCCTCATAGACTGTTCCGACTAGTGATATCATACCACCAATAACCTCAATTTTTATATGTTGATTGTGACTAAATTGAAATATTGGAATATTTGTTGGCATTTGTTGTCCTCTATTAAGAGAAAAAATTTGCGTTCTAGTCCCTCCTTCTGCGGTTAGAAACACCTGCATTATAATATCCAAAACTATTGCATTTATTATTTGAAAAGTTTTCCACTGTGCATGACAAGTACAATATTTATCACCAGTTTTTAAAAATTGACCCCAATACATATTTATCAAAGTGTTTAATTTAACTGAATCTCTTTATATATAACTAAATCTCTTTATATATATATATATATATATATATATATACTTAACCGCAATTGATAAGAAGTTATTGAAATAACTAAAAACGTCTTATACTATCAATTACTGGATATAAAGAATCAGTTTGAAAGTTCGTTTTACGGTGAAAAGTTGAAAGCAAAAAAAAAATGAGGGCAATCTTAAGAAAATTGTTTCAAAATCCTAATATTACATACTTACCTTTAAAGGATATGGAAGAAAATACTATATATGAAATTAACAAGATAGATCGAGTAGATACAAAATATGGTGAAAGTATAAGATGTCTTCTAAATAAAGAATATTACATTTATTTACCTAAACGATTTCTGATTATTACTAAAAATCAGATGGATTATCTAAACACAACTCCACACATTTTAAAGAAAGTTAAGGAAGTGAAGGGATTATATACTCTAATCGTTAAAAAGAAGAAGCAATATGTATTCTACAACAACAACTTGTATGACAGTACTGAAGAAGATGATGATGATGATGATGATCATGATGATGAAATAAAAAACATATTTTAAATAAACCTCGAAACAGAAACTTTTTTAAAATTATGAAAACATATGTAACAATAAAAGCCTCCAAAATCTAAAATTTCTCACGTATTTAATAAATTAGGAACTTTATAAAAATGAAAAACCGCAACGGAAGCTTTTAAAAATTAAAACCTGCAACATTAAAATTTCTACCACATTTTTCATGTTTAGAAATAAACCACGAAACAGATACTCTCGCGTATTTAATAAATTAAGAACTTTATCAAAATGAAAAACCACAACATTAAAATTTCTAGCACATTTTTCATGTTTAGCAACAAAATTACATTTCTAAATTTTGTATAAAAACCGCCTCTAGTTTTACTTTAAGTATTATTCAAGTTAAGTAAACCGCTAAAGATGGAAGCACATTTAAAAACCATATTTAAAAAATCCCAAAATAAAACCATTCTCCCTATAAAGGAGATGGTTTTTAACCACAATTATGAAATTACAAAGATGGAGCGTGTACAGACATGCTTTGGGATGAAAATTCGTTGCTTGGTGGAGAGAAATAAATATATATACCTGCCCAGTATATTCAACGATACCATCGATGATGATACTATTGCGGAATTTGACCGCAATACCTACTACCTTTCCAAAGATAGGAAAGGAAGCAGTAAGGTTAATTATGAATTAACTATTAATGCAAAAACAACAGGTAATTTCTGGTAAAAAAAGTTTTTATTTATTTATTTATTATTAAATCTAATAATTAATTATTATCGTTTTAGTTCGAGATACACCAAAGAAGTAAACTGAATGTTATTGAAGTCAACCACAAACAGAAGCCGAAATTATTTGTTCTGAATTATTATGTTAATAATAAATGTGCTGTTATTATTTTAATAATAAATGTGGTTAATTTAAGTATTTGTTTGCTCATTTTTTTTTAATTTTGTTTGTTTTTATACTCTTGACCACAACTTTTTATCAAAGTTGAATTTTAGTAAGAATAAAAAGTATATAAGAACATTTGTTAATGAGTTTTAATTAAACAATTGATTTTCATTATTCTAAGAAAACGTGTCACACGCAAAAAAAGAAAAAACATATTCAAAAACCGTCATCAGTGATTGAAAACTATATTAAACAAGCATTCTTAAAACAGAAAATTATAATTTATATATAATTTAAAAACTGTTTAAAATCATATTTATATAAAAAAGTTAAAAAACTACGTAAAAGTAATCCTTTAAAGCGAAATTGTGAAATATTTAAATATTTATATAAACATCTTCACTAAGTCCAGGTGTGTGTTGTAGATATTAAGATCAAATCTATAATTTATGTTTATTTTAATTTCAAATACTTTCAGTACAGTACTTCCATTTCTGGTGTTATATCATGTACATCTGTGAAGTATGTGGAATGTCTTTCGCATCCAAATTTAATTTTAAGAGACATTTTAATAATAAATATATTGAGTCAAAATCAAACAAAACAAAACTAAATTTAAAAATTAAAATATTGAAGAAACTCCATCATGTAGCTATATACGATGTGAAACTTGTAAATTAAATATAAGAAAAGGTTCTTGGTCTCATCATTTGCGAACTAATGATCATAAAAAAAATAATAATCGTTTGTTTATAAACAACGATATATATATAAGTAAAAATTTATTTTCTAAGCGTATTCAAACTTTTGTATACGAAAATAAAAAGGTAGATGAGCTTTCAATAAACATTTTATTTTCGAATGCAAAAGAAAGTATTATAAATATTTTAAAAAATATGTTATTAGAACATCAAAATATAAAATTTAATATAGAAGTTTTTGCAGAATATATAAAATTCTCAAAAACTAATGAAATTGAAATTGATGATAGCGCACTAATTAGTATGAAATCTTTTCAAACGAAAATGGTAATAGTACAATTAGAACAAGATCTATCAAACATGTACGATAATCATAGTATAGAAATAGCAACCAAAATGGATGAATTTCAAGAGAGAGACAGTGGTTGGTCTCTAGTTTGTATCAATAAAATTGAAATAAACGTTAACAAGTATTGTCCTATAAAAGCATCTAAATATTTAGAACTACCAATATTTATCAGAAATAAAAAAGCGTGCGTTAACATTAAAAATAATGGTAATTATTGTTTCAAATGGTCTCTTATAGCTGCATTAGAAAACAATAATTTAAATTCAAAATATTTACATTATAGTAACGTTATCACACAAAGCTTAATAACACTAACAAATGGAACAACAATTGATTTCACCAACTTAACCTTTCCTCTATCTATTGCTGATATTAAGATATTTGAGAAATACAATTTAAATATAAGCGTGAATGTTTTTGGATGTGATGTGATAAAAAAAAGAAATCGTTGGACCATATTATAAAACAGTTGATGAAAAAATTAATCATATCAATTTACTATACATTCAAGATGATGAAAACGATGAATCACATTATGTTTGGATAAGAAACATAAGTCGTTTATTGAGTACACAAGTTTCAAAACATCTAGGTGCTAAATATTTTTGTAATTTTTGCTTACACTATTCAAGCAGTGAACTCTTGTTATTAAAACATAAACAAGAATGCAATAAAATTGTCACCAAAATGCCTTCGGGTCTTAAGGATGATAATATATTGCAGTTCAAAAATTTTAAAAATCAATTAGATGTACCATTTGTTATCTATGCGGATTTTGAATGTATATTAAGTAAAATAAACAACAAAAATTCTAATAATATCACAAGCATTCAAAAACATATACAAAAACAGCTTACAGCTACTACATAAAATCATCTTTTGATTCTAAACTGAATAAGCTTAGAACGTATACGGGTGACGATGTTGTTAAAGATTTTGTTCAAAATTTGATTGAGGATGCACGTTTTTTGTGTACAAACTTTCTAATGAAAGTAGTGCCAATGAATTCTCTATTACCCCATGAAGTTGAAAAACATTATAATACTAATGAGTGTCATATATGTAAACAAATTCTAGATGATGATGATAGATGTGCTGATCATTGTCATTTAACTGGTCAATATCGCGGTCCAGCTCATTGGAAATGTAATATTAATTATCAATTACCTAACTTTATTCCAATAATTTTTCATAACTTTTCAGGCTATGATTGTCATTTGTTTATAAAGGCTCTAGCAGATTATCCGGGCGATATAGATGTTATACCACTTAATAAAGAATTGTATATATCTGTTAGAAAAAGAATTCAAATAACTGACAAATATAATTTAGAATTACGTTTTCTCGATTCTTTTAAATTTATGTCGTCTAGTTTAGATAAATTATCTAATTATTTGCATGACGATAACTTTAAAACACTGCAATCAATATATCCCATTTAGAGTTTAATATTTTGAAAAGAAAAGGTATATTTCCTTATGATTATATCGATTCAGTTGAAAAATTATATGAAAATGTCTTACCTTCTCGTGAACAGTTTTTCTCTACATTAAATAATAAAGAATGTACTATTGTTGATTATGAGCACGCGTTAAGTGTTTGGTCTACATTTAACTGTCAATCTCTAAATGAGTATATGCTTTTATATCTAAAAACTGATGTACTTCTTTTAACTGATGTATTTGAAAATTTTCGTTCTGTTTGTAAATCAATATATCATCTTGATCCATGTCATTACTATACAACACCTGGTTTATCGTGGGATGCCATGTTAAAAATAACGAAAATTAAATTGGAATTATTCACCGATATAAATATGTATAATTTCATTAAAAAAGGAATAAGAGGTGGTATTGTTCAATGCACAACACGTCGAACAGTTGCAAATCATAAATATATCAAAACATATGATTGCTCTAAACCCTCATAATATCTTATGTATTTAGATGCGAACAACTTGTATGGTTGGGCAATGTCTGAATCTTTACCAGAAGGTAAATTTGAATGGATTGAAGATATAGATAGCTTTGATATTTCGAAAGTATCTGAAAACTCTGATTTTGGTTACATTTTAGAAGTTTATTTAGACTATCCTGAAGAACTACATGATAGTCATAATGATTTACCGTTTTGTGCTGAACTTAAAAGTCCACCAATACAACATCATAATATAAAGAAACTAATTCCCGATTTAACTAACAAAAAATCATATATAATTCACTATCGAAATCTTCAACAGTGTATTAGAAATGGTTTAAAATTAGTTAAAATTCATAGAATATTAAGATTTAAACAATCAACTAGGTTGAAACAGTATATCGATTTAAATACCTTTCATCGAACCAATGCCAAAAATGAGTTTGAAAAAATTTTTTTAAACTTTTAAATAATGCGGTATACGGTAAAACTATGGAAAATGTTGAAAAACGTAAAAATGTAAAAATCGTTAATGCTTGGGAGAGTGAACACAACCGTTTGGGCGCACGAGCTCTTATAGCAAAACCTAATTTTCATAGTTCAACACATTTTACCGATAATATGATTGCAATTCAAATGAGTATGGATAGCGTAACATTTAATAAACCTATATATTTAGGGTTTTCAGTTCTAGAACTATCTAAATATAAAATGTATGACTTTCACTATCAGTATATGCAGACAAAGTTTAATGAAAATTTAAAATTAAATTATATGGATACTGATTCTTTAATTTACACAATAAGAACAAACGATTTTTATAAAGATATTTACAATGATCTTCATCTAAACTTTGATACATCAGACTATTCAATTAATAATGTTTTCAATTTCCCCTTGCAAAACAAAAAAGTCTTGGGAATGATGAAAGATGAGAATAATGGACATGTAATGTTAGAATTTATTGGGCTTCGATCAAAAGTATATTCAATAGCTGTTGACGATAAAGAAGAAATCAAAAAAGCTAAAGGTGTAAAAAACTCTGCTTTAAAAAAACTAACTATAAATGATTACCGTAACTGTTTGATAGATAAAACCATATATCACGATAAAATGTATATATTTAAATCTATCCTACATGAAATTTATACACAACAAATATCAAAAGTTGTATTAAGTTATGATGATAATAAACGCTATATAAGAGAAGATGGTATTAATACCTATGCTTGGGGACATTTCAAAATAAACAAAAATTGAAATTTTAATAAAGTCTAAATCATAAAAAATCTTTTACAAATACAATACTTATTTATACATATTTATATTATTACATATATATATATATATATATATATATATGTAATAATATAAATATATGTGTATATATATATATATATATATATATATATATATATACACATACATACTTCAATATAAGATTAATTTTTTTACTATTTTTTATTATATTATAAAGTTTTCAAACAAATTAATAAATAAAATATATAAATACATAAATAGTATATTTATTTTTGGGTTTTTATTTCTTATCAACTTTGTTGTGTATGGTTAGGATCAAGCTTTTGTATTCAAACAACTTAATTAAATCAACTGTTTCAAACACACATTCATACATATCAACGAAAAAGAAAAAACCACAACAGAACTTTTGACAACAGAACAACAATACAATAGGGTGGCACTTATATCATCGTTGTTAGTTTTCTCATACAAAATTAGTATACAAATCCTAACCAACCCCACCCAAACCCCGACCAAACTCACCCAAGCCAACCCAAGTCGTGCCAGCCCTGTTGCGAATCTCATTACTCACACACAATTTCAAAAACTTCCACGTATAAAGTACCACACTATTTTTGCTCCCTGCTCCTATTTCCAGAACTCTCTTCAATACCCTACTTTTGTATCTGTATGACTATCAAATAAATTTACAAAAAAAATATTGAAAGCATGCCGAAGCATGCAAATTTGAAAGAATTCCTCACGTCACACAATTTTGTAAGCAAATAAATTTTATGACTCTGTGTAAATGTATCTACTTTGTAAAAGATTCAAAAGAGCGAAATCGTAAATTCTCATAGTATAAATTTTTAACTGAAACACCACTACATCTCGGACTCTCGCGTCACTACCGACAAAAGCATGGTAAGACATGCATGCCAGAAAAATATACAAATCTGATAAGAGGTGATGAGGACCTTTTTTAGGTGAGAAATCATAATATCTGAATCCGACACAACTCAGGCTACATCACCAACAATAACTTCAAGGGGTCAACCAGCAATTCTGATGTAGAAATATTTGAGACAAAAATTTTTTCAAACGTAGATATTCCAATGTTTCTGACACTATATGAAAACACCTACTGATGGAGGTGACTGAGTTTTTGAAGATCGATTTGGTGTAATAGTTGATTATTAAACATGTATTTCTTTGTATGTAAACTAATTTCTACATACATACATATACTCGCATATTTGTATGTAGATATGAATACATTTGCATATGTACACACTCACATATGTATATATTTTCATTGGAAATAATGGATTTAAAAATTATATTAATGTTCTCTATTTCAAGAAGTAAAATCAAAAAAAGTAGTGATACATCAGAAGAAAAAAATAAATAAAACAAGAGACTGACTGACCAATTGATATATACAGCCTGTCTCACATGAAGACAAAGCATACTTAAACATAACAGAAATATATATACAATACGCTAAACTTTAATACCATGAGAAAAAAAAAATCATCTAGATCATCAAATAAAAGGGATAGGTGATCACTCTTCATAAAATACACATATAGCCTATTAATGTAAGCATAGTAACATTATCAAGTAACACAATTTGGGCAATTAAAATTTTAACATTTAATTACCCATAGCACCGACAGCCAGAAATTGCGACACGCAAAGTCATCTTGTATACTAGAGGAACTGTCGAGACGACTTCGTTTTCTGTTGATCGCTTTTCAAGAACAAAATAAGTTTGTTCATTGTGATTTGACTAATTTAAAAGTACATTTCAATTCAGTCCCATATCTATATGATTGTTTTAACATAAAATTTAAAAGTGAACGTTAGTCAGTTCTATATGATATATATCTAAGATTCCAACAAAGCTACTACTCGTGTATGAAAGAATTACAACCGCTTGTAACTGCATCAGAGTTTAAGATAAAAGCTCCTTTTATTCAATAGCGGACCAACTGATATAGAAATTTAATTTGAAACTGTAAGCCAGAACCTCAGCTACTGCATTTTTACTGATGATCGAATAATAAAAAGTCCGGAAAGTCTAATAAATTAAGTAATATGAAAAAAAAATGTTTTTAATAGAAGTGCAAGGTTTCAAAGCTAATTCGAATGATTTCATCGCAAAAGAAGTAGCGTATGTTTTCAAGAATAATGACTTTAACAATTTTATCATAAAACTCTCTTTTAATTTTAAATGCTTATCAATAAAAAGTAAAAATAAGCAAACTGGCTAACAAAAATGCTATCTTCACCTAAGCTAGACTGCTAAATTAGTTTCACTTCAAAATGTTTGGCAACTTTTAAAAGACAATGCAAGATGTTCTAAAATAAATGTAAAAGGTAAAGAAAAAAGCCGATGATTGGCAAAAATTTTATATCGAAATATTTCTCACGTTGACTATATAGGCTACATCATCTTTAAACAAAAGGAAATTAAATATATTAAATATTTCTATTACAGTTACTACAACTAGAGAGGAATTTAATTTTGCTTAAATCAGAAACTCCTCACAAACTTTTATGTAAATACATCTAAAAATTAAAAAAAAAACTATGAAGATATTTCACATTTATACAGAAGGCGAATATTTACAACAACAACAAATGACCGCACACGAAAAAAATGTATTTAAGCAGGGAGCCACAGACTTATTTGTATGTACATACATAAAATCAATTTGTAGATACATATGTACACTTATTATCAAATTTCTTACCCATGCGAAAGTATTTATTGGATTTTAACAATCACACTTACACATCTACATCATGAAAACATACAAACCGTCCCCCAAGTTATTGACGCTTAAAAAGCCGTTCAGTCGAAGAAAACAAATGTACCTAAATAAACAAAATTATCACAGACAGCCAAACTCTATCCCGCACACACTCACATACCCACAAATCGCCACGATCGTACACAAGAATTTTACAAAATCTTAAATTAATATTTATCCAAATATAAACAAATTTCTGACCGACAGACTTTAACACTGGACAAATTTAAGCTTGATGAAATATAAAGCAATCTCATCCTCCAATATGAAAAACATACTAGGATTAGGGAAGTTCAGATATATGATAATATTTTATAGCACCAAATGTACATGTGAGAAACAATTTATTTCTACGTACAAAGAAATACTAGCGTGAGAAAATCATATACACACACATACTAGAATGTATTTACGAAAAATTCAAACTATTTTAACAACACCCTTTCCCTCACAAATCACTGTCAGTCTTAAATTCCTACAGATATAAATACACAAATTCTTAAGGTAACATACAATCGATCAATCTCAACAATCTAAATCACGATCAGCCGTAAACTCCTACAGATATACAAACACACAAATTCCTACAGATACATATTACAAGAACACCCTCACCTACCACAAATCAAGAACAGCCTTAAACTCCTACATATCCATACATACACACACGCACATACACACATTCTATCTATCACAACAATACCCTCACCCACCTCAAATCACAATCAGCCTTAAACTCTTACAGACATACATACATATATGCACACAGATTCCCACGGATACATATTACAACAATTCCCCGCCCTCCACCAATCAAAGCCAGACTTCAATTCCTACAGCTGGACACAGCCCGCCCTCCATTAATCACAGCCAGACTTCAATTCCTACAGCTAGAGACACCCGCAAATTTCTCGTCGGCATTAGAAAAAATCATTTTCATGATTTTCCCGTCGGCAGTAGGAAAAATTAATTTTCAAGTTTTCCCGTCGGCATTTGAAAAAAAAATAAAATAAAAATAGTGATATTTTCCCGTCGGTATTTGAATAAAATAAACATGTTTTCCCGTCGGCATTAGAAAAAATCATTTTCATGATTTTCCCGTCGGCAGTAGAAAAAATAAATTTTCACGTTTTCCCGTCGGCATTTGAAAAAAAATAAAATAAAAATAGTGATGTTTTCTCATCGGTATTTGAAAAAAATAAACATGTTTTCCCGTCGGCATTAGGAAAAATCATTTTCATGATTTTCCCGTCGGCATATACACATAAAAAAATTTCAAACCTATAAACCCCCTTAATGTATTCCCACAAAATATTCCACGAACAAACTCCCACGGTCATACATCCATACATACATACACTTAATATAAACAAAAAGCATTTAATGTAAACAAAAAACTCCTCATGTAAACAAAAAACACAATTTCTCAAATTTAAAATTTTAATTACCCAAATTTTAAAATTTCACACAAATTTTAAAATTTTAATTGCACCCGGACAGAGATTGCCCTACTACTAGTGTTTTGTTGTTCGAACTTTGATATTTAATTTATTCACGTGGGCGCAGCAGCACACGTCGTTGACATTTAAAATTTATTAAATATTCCTTAATGTCATTTTTTCGAAATTGTCAATCACTATTATGGATGACCCAGGGATGGAGTTTGTAATTTGAAAAGAAACGCAGGGTTGCATGCATAAATTGATTTCGAAAAATAGTATTTTCGACGTTATTTAAAATATGCAATATTTTTTAATCGAAAAACTGGTGAAACATTTTAATGTGATCTGGAATATGTGTAGCAAATTAAATTGCTAGAAATTAATAAACATTAAAAAAATATCGCCAAAAAATTTCCTCCTCCAAAAGCTTAAGCTGGATCCGCGCCTGCCGGCGTAACATCACAGCTAACAGCAACCCTCTGTAAAATCAATACAAATCTAATTATTAATAATAGTTACATTCCGCAAACATTACACGTACTCAATGATAACTTTAACATTCCGTCTGATTGAATTCTTGGAAAACATTTTTTAAAAGCAAACAAAATGCAACAACGACTACGAAAAAATTATAATTTCGTTGATAGTTCGCAATAGCAAATTACAAATCCCAATAGAACATGCTATGGACAAGGGTAGCTGCATAATCTCACCTAGATGCGAAGCGTACAGACTATTTCAATTAGAAAACATAGAAGAACCGCTTTTCGTAGATGCGCAAGATATTAATATGGGAGTCCTTTTTATGTAGCTCTACATAACCGCAATCCCATTTTAAGAATAGTTAATGTATCACACAAGTTTCAATATATAACCACAGAAAACGCACAAACCAAAAAGCTTTCGAATTATAATGTTTACAAAATTGACGAAGTACATACAACCAAGTAAAGAACGTATCGAAAAGCTAAAGGGAATACTGACTAATCAAATGCCAAGCGAGGTAAAAAATCATTTATTGCCCTTATGTGAACAAAAGGTTAGATTGAATGATAAGTCGCCCGTTTACATAAAAAACTACCGTACACCATACTCCCAGAGGAACGAAATAGATATGCAAGTAAATCATTTGTTAGAAAACGGCCTAATTGAACCTAGTTATTCCAACTATAACAGTTCTTTGATATTGGTCCCTAAGAAAAGCGTCGATGGGAAAAACTCATATAGAATGTGTGTAGACTATAGGGCAGTGAACAAAAAGTTCATAGGCGACAAATTTCCGCTTCCTCGAATTTACGATATATAAGGCAATCTTGGACGAGCTAAACACTTTTCAATTCCTGATCTACACTCTGGTTTTCATCAAATCCAAATACACGTCGATTCAAGAGACGTTACATCCTTTAGTACAAATTCTGGTTCACTTCGCTGGAAGGTTTACCATTTGGTTTAAATGTTGCAAGCCACTCACTTTCGCAAGTGATGTCTATCGCTTTTTCTCGGGTGTTACCACATCAAACATTTTTATACGTCGATGTCATTATTGTAGTTGGCTCTAGCATGCAACAATTTGAAAAACGTTTTTGATATTCCTCGGAATTACAACCTGAAGTTAAACCCAATAAATGCAATTTTTTAGACCAAAAGTCAACTTTTTTGGGGCATAAATGTACTTCAAATGGACTCTTACCGGACGAATCGAAAATACAAACTGTTCAAAATTACCCAGTACCTACCAATAAAGATGATGTCAGGAGATTTATAGCTGTTGCAAATTATTATCGTAGATTTATAAACAACTTCGCAGTCATATCAGTCCCTTCGAATCGTATCACTGGAAAAAATTTACTCTTTATTTGGGATGAAAAATGTCAGAAAGCCTTTGAGCACCTAAGATCTAGTCTAATTTCTCCGAATTTATTACAGTACCCAGATTTAAAAAAAATATAATTACAGTGGACGCATTAAAGATGGGATGCAGGGCAGTTTTGAGCCAAAATTTCAATGGTAACGATTTGCCAGTCTATTTCGCGTCAAAGTCCTTTGCGGCGCTGAGCAAAAAAAAAACTACAATCGAACAGGAGCTCATTGCAATACACTTTGCAATAAAGCAATTCAGACCATATGTCTATGGAAAAGAATTCATTGTGCGGTCAGACCACCGACCATTAGTTTATTTATTTAATATCAAAGATCTCTCATCGAAACTAACCAAAATCAGGCTAGAGCTTTCTGAATACAACTTCACAATAGAATATATAAAAGGAAAATTAAATGTAGCAGCAGATGCTCTCTGGCGAATTTCAAGTGACGAATTGAAAACCGCTAGTGAAGACATTTTTGTTGTTACGACCCGCGAAATGTCCACAGAATAGATCAGAAACATCGGCCGTAAACATCGAAAAACTGCCAATTTACGAAAAATTTTCACATAAGCTTACTAAGAAAATACCAAAAATAAGATCGGAACTTTTGTATACTAACAAAAGGTTAAATAACTTGGTAATTACGGTTCATAAAAAATTCAAACCATTTCTCTCTTTAAAATTACCTATTAATAACGAAACATTAAATTTAAATGAGATGCTTTCGAGACTTGAAGAAGAAGTCATTAATAGGAATTTTCATATGGTAGAGTGGCTGACACATTTTTCAAAATATGCAATATAAAAAACTTAAAAGACAATGGCAAACGAATATTACAAAAATTAGAAATCACATTAACAAAATCAATTGAACAAGTATATGACAAAAGACAGAAAGAAAAGTTAATGACTATTTATCACAATGATTGGCTCATAGGAGGGCATTGTGGAAAGAAAAAATTGTATGTAAAGTTAAGAACTAATTTTTTTTTGGAAAAATCTGACCACGGATATAGCGACATTCGTAAAAAATTGCGACAAATGCAAATTAAATGAAGTGATACCGACGAATACGGAGAAGCTACTTTTGACACCAACACCAACGCAGGCTTTCGATGTAATTATGCTGGACACTATTGAGTAGTAGGGAACTAGCGGTTCGGCCCCAATTAAAATTGTTAAATTGTGGCTGAAATTGTTAAATTGTGGGCTGAAATTGTTAAATTGTGGCTGAAATTTTAAAATTCTTGGAAATTTGTGAAATTTGATACGTACGTGTGTATGTGTGTGTGTGTGTGTGTTTTCGGCGGCGCTTTAATGTTTTTGTTTACATAAGGAGTTTTTTGTTTACATTAACCCTTGTGTGAACGGGTGATTTTTTTTGTGGTGACATTAATTGTGTGAACGGGTGATTTTTTTGTGGGGGAGGATTAAGGGGTTTTATAAGATTAAGATTTTATAAGTATATACATATAGATATGCCGACGGGAAAATCATGAAATGATTTTTCCTAATGCCGACGGCAATGCTTGATTATTTTTCCTAATGCCGACGGCATACATGTTTATTTTTCCTAATGCCGAAGGCAATACATGATTATTTTTTTCAAATGCCGACGGCAAAACATGATTATTATTTTTTTCAAATGCCGACGGCAATACATGATTATTATTTTTTTCAAATGCCGACGGGAAAACATGTTTATTTTTTTCAAATGCCGACGGGAAAATCTTGGAAATGATTTTTCCTAATGCCGACGGAAAATTTGTGGGTGTGTCTAGCTGTAGGATTTGAAGTCTGGCTATGATTCTTGGAGGACGAGGTGTGTCTAGCTGTAGAAATTGAAGTCTGGCTGTGCTTGGTGGAGGGCGGGGTGTATCTAGATTGTGAGACCTTAAGGCTGACCGTGTTTTGTAATATGTAACCGTGGGAATTCGGTGACGTATATGCTTGTTGGAATTTAAGCCAAGCTGTGCTTGGTGGGGGGCGGGATGTATTTGAGGTAGATCGACTGGTGGAGGGTGGGGAGTTGTTGTAATATGTATCCGTGGGAATCTGTGTACATGTATGTATGTATGTATGTCTGTAAGAGTTTAAGGCTGTCTTTGATTTATGAAAGGCTAGGTGAGAGTGTTCATGTAATACGTATCCGTGGGAATCTGTGTATATGTATGTTCGTAGGAGTTTAAGGCTGATTGTGATTTGAGGTGGGGAAGGGTCTTGTTGTGATAGATAGATAGAATGTGCCTATGTGTGTGTGTGTATGTATGTATATGTAGGAGTTTAAGGCTGTCCTTGATTTGAGGTAGGCGGGCGGTGTTATTGTAATATGTATCTATAAGAATTTGGGTGTTTATATGTCTGTAGGAATTTTTGTAGATACATGTATGTCTGTACGAGTTTAAGGCTGATCGTAATTTAAATTGTTGAGATTGATCGATTGTATGTGACTTCGAGAATTAGTGTATGTATATCTGTAGGAAACTTAAGGCTTATCGTGATTTATGAGGGGCGAAGTGTTCATGTAATATAACCTCGCAATTTGTGTATATATCTGTAGGAGTTTAATTCTGATCATGATTAATGAGAGGTGAGGTGAAGGTGTTAATGTATATGTATCCGTATTTGTGTGCATGTATGTCTATATGAGTTTAAGGCTGATCGTGATTTAAGTTGTTGAGATTGATAGATTGTATATTACTTTGTGATTTTGTGTATGTATATCTATAAGAACTTTAGGCTGAGTGTGATTTGTGAGAGGAGGGGCGTTGTTGAAATAGGTGTAATTTTTCGTAGATGAATTTTAGTATGTGTGTGTGTATGTGATTTTCTCACCCTAGTATTTATATGTACGTTGAAATAAATTATTTCTCATATGAACATTTTTTTGCTAGAAAATATTATCATATATCTGAACTTCCTTAATCCTAATATGTTTTTCATATTGGAGGATGAGATTGCTTTATATTTTATCAAGTTTAAATTTGTATAGTGTTAAAGTCTGTCGCTCAAAAATTTTTTTATATTTGTATAAATATTAATTTCAGATTTTGCAAAATTCTTGTGTACGATCGTGGTGATTTTGTGTGTGTGTATGTGTGTATGCGCGATAGAGTTTGACTGGTCTGTGATAAGTTGTTTTATTTAAGTACATTTGTCTTCTTCGACTTTCGTCTTCAAGCGTCAATAGCTTGGAGAACGGTTTGTATGTTTTCATGATGTAGATATGTAAGTGCGATTGTTAAAATCCAATAAATACTTGAGCATGGGTAAGAAATTTGATAATATGTGTACATATGTACATATGGATCTACAAATTGATTTTATGTATGTATGTATGTACATACAAATAAGTCTAGGGCTCCCTGTTTAAATACATTTTTTATACCCTTCACCAAAAATGGTAAAGGGTATATATAGGTTTGTCCAGATTTTTGTAACTTCTACAATATTCATTTCCTGCCAGATAAAGTTAGTTATTCTGAATCCTTATGAACAGGAGATGAAAAAAAGACATGTCCGTCTATCCGTCTGTCCGTCTGTCTGTACGGATTTTATATGGGTGGCGTGAAACGCGGTTTTTGAAGCTCCCAAACAAGTTAGAGAGCTCGGAGTTGGACTGAAACGACCGCACTTGCCTCAGCACAATTGGTTATGAAAATCAGCAAAAAAAAATAATCGGTTCATAAAATTTTGAAATATATGGTTTTATCATACATTTTTAAAATTTCATGAAAAAACTACCTACCGCGCATAGAACCAAGTATATTCAAAGTTCTAATCAACCACACTAGTCACTCTGCTGCTGAAGCTCGCTTAAATGCGATAAATATTTACTATACTTAAGCATTTGCTTTAATTTGTATTATTTCGTATTAAACCCCTTTTTGTCACCAATACATAGACTTTGCCTTATGGTATTTTTGCTTGGCACATTCTTTTTCGTATGCATGCATATGAATGGATGTGTATAACAATCAGTAGCCTCATGCAAAAAACATTATGTAGATATGTATGTATAAATATACGATAGCATGAAGACCATTCCCTCGTACATACACACATACATATGTATGTGCATAAGAGTGTTCATATGAACAACTACAACAACAACAATATGCGACAAATAGTATTCAGAGAAGAATATTTAATTGTTTGTACGTATGTATGTAGTCAACTCTACGCACAGCAACAATATGCTAGCAAACGTATTGAAAGAAGAATATTAAGTTGTTTGTGGTAAGAACTGGGAATTTTTTTTTGTATACAAATAAAGTATTGTGCTAATGAATGCGTGTTGATAAAATATATTAAATATATGTGCGCTTAATTATGAAAGTGGTCTAAGTCATATATTTCTTTCATCGAGATATTTAATAGATTACTTTGAAGAAATTAAAAAATATTTTTATATTATGCAACATTTTAATTTATAAATTCATAGAAGTTTATTTAATGTTTATTGAATTTTTTTAGAGATTTATTTCATATTTCGATGCAGAAACGCATATGACTTAGACCACTTTCATACTTAAGGGCACATATGTATGATTGTAAATACGTATGTATGTACATACATACATACAAAAGGGGATAGGATTGTTTGAATCTGTTTGATTTGCTTATTTGTTTTCTGAATATGTTTTGCAACAAAATGAATGGCTATCATGGTTAATAAGTTAGAAGTCGGCCTGTTATGATTCGTTTGTTGAGTTTCGAACTTACACTTGAAAGTTTTTTTTCAATATACATACATATGTATGTATTTTTGCAAAATAAATTAATCGGGGACCAAAAATAGTCATTATTTTCGAACTTTAAAAAAAAGCAACTGTATAGAAGGGAAACATCAAACAACGTGGACAACCACACCATTTTAATTGTTCTAAACTAGATTTTTCTAAACTTCAATGGGTTTAAAATTTAAATTTTTGTTTTTTAAGCAGAAATAAATGTTATTTCCGGATTTTTTGTTTTTAACCGGAAATAATTGTTATTTCTTGATTTTTCTTTTTTCAAGCAGAAATAATTGTTAGTGGTTTTGTTTTGTTGGTGTTTGTCAGAATATTTCCAATTAACTTTGGTGTTATTTGTTCCTTAAAAATTATCACATGTAATTTGGCTTATAAAGAGATACGAACTTTAGCCTACTTAAATTTTAATTATAGAAATAATTATTTTCCGATTTTTATTTTTTCGAGAATAAATCAAAGTCAATTTGTGATTTCTACTTTTTCGGACAGAAATTAAATTAAGTTACATTGTGGGAAAAAATACATATGCCTACATACATACACACTATGAACTTATAGGTACATATAGGATATAACTACTACGACAGGATCAACGTGTGGAGATTCCGTAGCCAAAAAACGTGGTAGCCGCCCCAAAGCGGCGAACCGATATTTTTCACACTTTTATGATATGGCTGTCAAATGATAGGGATTTTCCAATGGAAAAATCATGGTGAAATCATTATGAAAATTTGAACTCATTTACTGATATATGGCGTTGTTTTAGTAAAAACACATACCTACACATTTTTAACCCTTATACCTACTTATGCATATCTTAGTCACATACATATATTCCAGGTTCACCCAATTTAATTCAAAAATTTTAAAATGTGTACATAGGTACATATTTATAAAATTTCGGTACTTTGTACACACAGCCATACAAGTAAACAATTATTTCAACACGTGTATTTGCTATAAATACTGCCAAAAAGGAACTTTGCAGTGAAACTCCTATAGATTATATAAACATAATATATTTTAATATGTATATACGAAAACATCTTAAACACAAATGCTTTAATCACAGAGAAATTTTGCATTTGCGTTTAAAATTGCTGTGTTCGATATACTAAGGTACTTTTTTATTTTTGGTAGGTACATAAATACCTAATATAAGTTTTGTAAAAGTTGAAATGGCTCTTATGTAGCTCCTGCAAGATATACATTTTTGGTTGTAAAATTATGTGCCTTCTTGAGTTATTTTACCCTACAATAAATCATGTGTTTTATTGTTGTAAAAATTAAACTATAGCGCCTCGCACTGAATTAGAGTGAAATTGTTTTTATAAAATTCAATTATTTATATATAACATACATACATATGTATGTATGTGTAGGTATAAATCTATGAAACGAAGATGTAATAAAACGAAAGCTTATGCTTGCTAACTTATAACTATTTATTAATTATATTCACAGACAGGTATACATACATACGAGTATGTACTTAAAGACTTATGTAAGTGCTATTTAAAATTTTACTGGTTTCAAACCTTAACTTTTACAGCTCTTGATTTCTTTGTAATTTAAACAAAAATTTTCGAAGATGCGTAAAAAAGCGTAACCAGTAATTACTAATGAAAACTGTTTGATTCAGACACGTACATACTTATTAAGTTGAACAGTTTCATGCATAACTAATAGGCAATTTTAGAAAATCCAACATGATTGGAAACAGTTTAAATCAATAAATACATGTCTGAATCAAACAGTTTTTCATTAGTAATTGCTGGTTACGCTTTTTTTTGGCAGATGGCACACAAGAAATGCCAGATGTAAAATCAGCCTAACAAACTGCAAGAAATGAGCCGGATGGATCACACAAACCTCCAAAGTCTGATACATTTTCATTTATTTTTGCATGGACATAATATGTACTACATGTGATGAAAATTGCGCCCTTAAAAATATAAACTATTTTTTATAAATAAGGCAATTTTTTTAAAAATTAAGCCTTGCAATTATTTATGTATAGATATTTATTAGCGCAATATTGACTTCGGTGTGCATCGATATACTTATGTATCTATTTGCAATTGTACAACAATAAAACATGTATGCGTCCCCTACAATTAAAAAATCGGCATCATTTGCTTACGCAGATTATTTGCAAGGAAATTGCATGAACACTTCTCCTAGTTTGTTTATATTTTTTTTTTCGATATGTATATACATATGTACATACATACACATGTTTGCACAAACGAAATTCCCAATTACCCAGCGGGAAAAAGAAAGAGCAAGGATACTTTCTAGAAGGCCGTTGTACTCCTTACTTTGGATGTACAAGGCCTACTCGCTCCATTCCACTCTTATATCATTTTTGCTTTTCCCTCTCGCTTTTTTTGCCAGCCATTCTGAAAAGTCTTCAAATTAATAGATTTTATTTTCGTTTGGTAAAAAAAAAAATTTGCTCCTCTTCCCCCTTCTCTTAAAAGGAAATGTGGAATGTGTATCTTATCTTTTATGCAAAAGTGTAGCGACCTTCTATAAGGCGTTCTTTAGCAGTAAGATAAAAATAGTAATTGATTTGATAAGACCTGAAGTAACAAGATATTCTGAGTTTTCCTGCTGGGTAGTAACGTGCTCGCTTTGTATCAAAGTAGTGGTTTGCGTACACATTGTCATGCATACTATTGTAAATACATCCAGTGTTGCCAGAAAATGCTGATGAGAGAATGCTAAATCGGTCAAAAAAATTCTGCTAAAATGTTCTACAGAAGAAAAGTATAATGCTAGATGTAAATGTAGAAAAAATTATTAAAATAGCTTTGAATTTTATGTTTATACAAACTCATTAGTAATTACATGAATTTTTATAGTACATAAAATAGTTAATAATTGGTGTGTTTTGGAAATGTTATAATTACGTTAAAAAAACTTTAACGCACTAATAATCTCAAATTATTATTTTACCCATTCAGTAAAATATTTGTTTATTAAAAATACGTACATTGAAATTGATTATTGAAGGGTTAGCTGGATGCTATGCGCATTTCACTGTTGCTAGTGCAGATCATCAGGAAACCTTTACCCTGAAATACATGTACATTTATGAGAAAAATCCTCCATACAGAAGAATTTTGTTAAGAAATTAAAATTTTTTATTTGCAACAAACTCTGCTAGAAAGCATTTAGCAGAATTTTTTGATAGTTAAATGCTGCTTAACTAATGGAAATTCCAGACCTAGCAGTGGAAATGCTAAAATGGCAACAATGAAACTATCCCAAGCGCTTTTTGTTGTCATAGTGGATTATTAGTTAAAAATTTTAAACGTAATTGCAACATTTCCTATAAAAATACCTGTAAATACTAATAAGTTCATATAAACATGAAATTCAAAGCTATTACAATAATTTTTCTACATTTAAATCTAGCATTATACGTTTCTTCTGTAGAACATTTTATCAGAATTTTTTGACCGATTTGGCATTCTCTCACCATAATTTTCTGGCAACACTGGTTGTTGTGTTGAAACTTATGAATTTTTTTTAAAGACATGTTGATACATACATACGAGTACATATATGTATATAAATATGTCCAAGTAAATATAAATGTGTCTGTATATGTATGTGAAAAAAAGTAAGCCCTTGCTAAAGATCATGGATGTCTTATAAATATTTTAAAGTGGACGAGATTGTTTGTTTGAGGGTGCTTGTTGTTGCTATTTTATTTCATTCATGTGGTTTTTGTTTTTTTTTTCAATAAATGTATTAAAAAGTACTTCTGCTTAGTTAAGCTGGATTGATTCGCTGGGTGAGTTCAATTTATGATGTATGTATGTATGTATATATGTACATATGTATGTAAATACCTATATTTTTTAAAAAAATATACAAATAGGTACATATGTATACTAATGTAGGTATCTTTTTATTTTATATTATTTTCTAAAATTCTTCAGAAAAACTCCTTTATAGTATATACATATTTACATATGTATGTATGTAAATACATACATATGTATGTGGTAGTATATGAAAGAAATATTTTTTAATACGTAGGAAAAAAAACATAAATGTTGAGATGAGAATATGAACTCACGTTCTCATATTTTCAGAACGAATGTTTTATTCACATTTTGTTTTATTGGCATTTTGCACTTATTTTAAAGATCTAAAACTTAGGTTAATTACATACATATGTATGTACCTATGTAGCTGCTTATGTAAATATGTATATGTAAATAAATATGTATGTAATACCCAAGAATGATAAAATAATTATTTTATCATTCTTGTGTAATACCTACATGAATGTATCTTAGTATGTATATTATTGCAAATAATAAATTTATTAATGTTTTCCCCAGCAAAAAAAAATAATGCGTTCAAAATTTAATAGTTTTCATGCTTTCTTTAGCATTTGTGCAAATCGTAATAAAGCTATAGTTTTTGAACTCATCATAAACGCATACGATATTGCTGGGTAATTAATACATTGAAATAAATATCCGGCGAAATAGCCATGTAAAAACGGAATTAAATCATCATATTGAGATATTGTCATAAAACCAGTTTTATCTGCGTGAAATAATAAGTACACACTAGGTCGATGGTAGAGAGTATGTCTTAACAGTCTTAATAGCGAGGTTCGTATCCTGGCAGAGAAAAATGCTTTTTTTCTTAGCTTTGTGAAAAACGTCATCGAATAAGGGAACTTTCGTGGGTTCTAAGCACTCATTTCAATGACGAGCAGTTTTGTTAAATGTAAACACATGGTCGTCAATGACACGCCTGTGTTTAAATCTTGCGTTCTGCACCTAAATTGAACCCATGCATTAACTATTTCTTTTTCATGTCGTTTTTGCTGGGTCCGAAAATAACTTAATTATTCGATTGCTAAATAAACTTACCTATAGAGAAGTGTTGGTTTTAAAAAAAGAAAATTGCTAACTTTTATATCTAAAGCCAGTTTGTATTCCTGCATTTTATTGGTGCTTATGTTTACTCATTGGTAGAAGTGCAGCAGTAATGTTTAAAAAGTTTATTTTTAAACTGTCTTAGGTATTATAAGAACTTTGAACGGAACATAGTAGGCTAGTAGGTTATTTGCAACTTAAAAAAATACATACATATCTCTCATTTTCTAAAACAACATCACATATCAAAAAATGAGATTTTTGAGTTAATGATGCAAAATTAATCCTCATATTGATATTGTGTAAAAATTTCATACAAATATCTTGTATACTAAACTATCGAGAGAAAAATTAAATTTTCATTAAGTTGTGTGTAAATTGAATACTTTAAAGTTTAAAATGAACTATATTGAGGGGTAACAAAAACTTTTTTCAAGTGAGTCGCTCCAATGTACATATTTTAAAAAATTTATCGGAAGAGTAAATGAAAAATGTTTTATAAACTAAAATATATTGGGGGCTATTCTGGAAAACGCGTCGAAAAAGTGAAACTTTACATTAAAATAAAAACAAATTTTCAAAAATTGTTTTTGTTTGTAATACATTTCTAAAATAAAATAAACGTGAGAATTTCAACGCGTTTCTCTCTCTTTTAAAAACGGTTAATTTTGTATGCGAAACAAAAAAATTTTTTTTTACATTTACACAGTTTTGTTTTTGTTTTGCATGTAACTTTCACCAATTCGACGCGTATTCCAGAATAGTCCCCATTGTGTCCTATATGTATATAAAACACATATATTTTAACCCTTATACCCATGCATATTGCTGCAAAGTGCCTATATTTCAGTTTCACTTGACTTAATTCATAAGGGCCTGTTCTGCAAATCACGACATGTCAAAACACGGTGATTTTAAAAAATTAATGAAAGATAAATAATTGGTTTTTTAAATTGCACGATTTACAGCGTTAGAAGTTGGAAAAAAATATTCTATTATAAATGACAAAAATACAAGTTCGCTGCTGAGCAAAATGCAGTTTTGCGCTGCATATTGCAGTTTAATTGCATGTTTACGTATCTACGTATGTATATATATACATACGTACATATGCACGCATGTCTTTTCTCTACATTTTATGATTTGTGAAGGGTATATAAGATTCGGCACAGCCGAATATAGCACTCTTACTTGTTTTATCATGTGCTGTTGTAAATATTCGCGTGGTCTTTTGTGTATAGATGTGAAATATCTCGGTAGTTTTTTTATTTGAAATTAAAAAAACGTTGTTTTAATTTTTAGATGTATTTACTTAAAAGTTTGTGAGGAGTTTCTGTTTTAAGTAAAATTTAATTCCTCTCTAGTTGTAGTAAATATAGTATAAATATTTAATATATTTTATTTCCATTTGTTTAAAGTTGATGTAGCCTATATAGTCAACGTTAGAAATTTTTCGGTGTAAAATTTTTTCCAACTATCATATTTTTTCTTCACCTTTTTCATATATTTTAGAACATCTTGCATTGGCTTTAAAAAATGATAAACGCTTTGAAATGAAACTGATCCAGCAGTCCAGCTTTTTTTAACCACTTTGCTTCTCTTTCCTTTTTTATTGATAAACATTTAAAATCAAATGGTGGTTTTATAATGAAATTGTTATACTCATTATTGCTAAAAACATCCGCTACTTTTTTTTGTAATGAAAATCATTCGAAACCTTACTTCATTTATAAGACTTTCAGGACTTTCTATTATTCGATCATTAGTAAAAATGCAGTAGCTGAGGTCATTGCTTACTGTTTCATATTAAATTTCTATATCAATTGAGCCGCTATTGAATAAAAGGAACTTTTATCTTAAACTTTAGTGCATTTGGAAGTGTTTGAGATTCTTGCATATAATAGCTTTGTTGGAATCTTAGATACGAGTACATATAATAAAGAATTGTATAACGTTTATTTTTAATTTTTATGTTAAGATCATCATCATTTAGATATGAGACTAAATTTAAATGTACTTTTAAATTAGTTAAATCATAATGAGGAAACTTGTTTTCTTTTTGAATAGCGATCAACAGAAAACGAAATCGTTTTCTTACAATTTAGGTCTGGCCTCTCAACGGTTCCTCTAGTATACAAGATGACTTTCTATGTCAACATATCTGTCTACTCTTTGTCAGCGTTAAGGGACAATTAAATGTTAAAATTTTAATTCCTCAAATTGTGTTACTTCATACTGATAATATATTTTCATTAATAAGGTATATGTTTATCTTATGAAGGTTACTCGCGTATGGCTTTTATTTGATGTTCTAGATGATTTTTTTTCTCATTTTATTAAATTTCAGCGTATTGTGTATATATTTCTGATATTTTTAAGTGCGCTTTATTTACCTGTCAGACAAAGTGTACGTATCAGTTGATCACTCAGTCTCTCTTTTTAATATTTTTTTTTTCTTCTTTTAATGTATCACTACTATTTTTTCAGATTTTACTACTTGAAAAAGAGAATATTTGTATAATTTTTAAACGTATTCATATATACATATAGGTAAATATATGTATGTATGTATAGAGAAATTACTTTATCTACAAAGAAATACATGTTTAATAATCAACTATTCTAGAAAATCTATCTCAAATAATTCAGTTACCTCCACCATAAATTCACGGTCTGTGTTTTCATAGTGTCAGAAACATTAGAATAACTATGTTTGAGAGAATTTTTACATCGAGTTTTTCTACATGAGGTTTGCTGGTTGACCCCCTTGAAGTTATTGTTGACGTAGGCTGGGTTGTATCACATTCAGATGTAATCATTTCTCACTTAAAAAAGGTTCTCATCACCTTCTATCAGGTTTTTATATTTTTCTAACATGCATGTCTTAGCATGCTTTTGTCCTTAGTGACGCAAGCGTCCGAGATGTAGTGGTGTTTCAGTTAAAAATCTATACTATTAGAATTTACAATTTCGCTCTTTTTATTCTTTTACAAAGTAGATACATATTTATGTATTTCATTTAGCATAGAATCATAATATTTCTTTACTTACAAAATTATATGACGTGAGGAATTGTTTTAAATTTGCATGCTTCGGCATGCTTTCAATATTTTTTCTGTAAATTTATTTTATACTCATACAGATACAGATATAAAGTAAGATCTGCTGATATTGCATTCTACAATTTCTGTATGCTTCAGCATGATTCCAGTTGATCTCCATATTTATTCAGTAAGTTTGTTTGATACTAATTCATACACATATACATTCTTAAAGATTGGAAATCTAAGTCCAATTTATGTAGTTTGTCTATATTTTCTAAAGATTTGATAGCTATAAAAATGAATAGAGTGAAGATCTATTATAATAGCCCATGAGCATATTTTAAAATTTCGCTTGCTAGAGCTTTCGAAATGGAAAATGTACAATTTTCACTATAAAAAGTGATAATATTATGTGTTACTGAATATTAATTTATTTTGAACGCTTAAGCTTTCACAATATTTCATACAGGGCAACAAGTTTAGAGAATTTCCAGTATATTAAGTTAATTATCTTTCTTAAGACCTATCATTCCTAATCATTCCTTCAAAAATACAAACCAAACTAGATTTTTCCTGTTTAATTATATATTTTACTTTCATTAAATTTCAACATTTTGTTCATCTTCAAATTATTATATTTAGCAGCTTTTTCTCATTCGTTAAGTTAACTTTAATCGGAAACATTTAAATAGTGAGATGAACTTTTATATTGTATACGAGTACATTAAGTAATTCTTTGTATATTTCAATACACTTATATGAACCATCATCACATAATTCCTTTGGATGATCTATTAAATCATTCTACTATTGATGCTTTCATATTAAGTAATGTTAAATATTCTACTTATGCATGAATTTTCCAGTATCTATTAAAAAATTCTTTACAATCATCCATTTGTAAGTTTTTTGGTACTCGTAACATTTCAAAAATATTTTCCACAGAGTTATAGAGTTCGTTTACTAAATTTCTTTTTGAAGACATTAAGTTGTTTTACAGATTTTTTGGAGAGTGTTGTGATCTACTTGATGCACTTTCAGCTATTTATACTATCATGTAGTTAATTTTCCAATCTATAAATTTTATTGTTCAGCTGTTCAATTTGTTTTTTCAAAAGATGATTTAATTTTTAGTATGTGTTTTTCCAATTTTATAACTATCTTCTATCTCTAATTGTATTTCACGTTGTACTCCATCAATTAACATTTTAATATATTCTTGAATTATATTAATTCCTTAAGCTGTATTATTAATTTGTCCTATAGTTTATCGTTTTGAGTTTCCAGAAACAATTTACTGATAACATCAGTCTCCGTCAGTGAATGATAATGATTCTCTATCCATGTATTAGTAGAAATTATATATTTTATATAGTTTTCAAAACCAAATTTCCCATAGTATTTCCATGTTTTATTATCAATCATTAAAGAAAATAAAGCTACTATTAGAGCCTATATTTGACCATCAACTTGTATTTTATCTTCATTTAGTTTTAGGTTACTATCACCAAACTTTCATTCATTATTCAAATCTTGATGTGGGCCATAGTTTGTATCTAATTCAATTCTTCCTTCCAAGACTGATAAATGAGTATAAGTGTCTTCAGAATTGGAAGTCTATGAGTAAAAATCATCTTCATCATCCTTATCATCATTCTCAGTATTAGCATCATTAAATAAGATGATATCATCAAATATTGTTCCTTCTGAAAGTTTCTTTGGTGTACTTGTCTCTATATTGACTGATGGCTTTAAACTTGTATTATTTTCAGCTTCTATCTTGATTTTACTTTCTTCTTTCTTGCGAATTCTTTCAATATTTCTAGAACTATTTATGAATTCTTTGAGAGGTTCTGTTATAGGTTTAAATGTATCTTTTATTGCTCACATGTATCTATTTCACCAGTTTTTATACTACGAAGCTTTTTCTTCAAGACATTTCTTGTCAACACCAACTGTTTTAAAATTTTCTCATCCATGTTTAATAATAGTAAATAACAGGTATCAGCTATTAGATCAGGTATCAGCTATCAGATCAGCTTATCAGGACATGATCTGGTTTTCAGATCAGCTTAATAGGACCTGGTCTAGTTTTCAGATCAGCTTATCAGGACCTGGTCTGGTTTTCAGATCAGCTTATCAGGACCTGGTCTGGTTTTCAGATCAGCTTAATATGACCTGGTCTGGTTTTCAGATCAGCTTATCAGGACCTGGTCTGGTTTTCAGATCAGTTTTCAAGACCTGGTCTGGTTTTCAGATCAGCTTATCAGGACCTGGTATGGTTTTCAGATCAGCTTATCTGATTCAGATTGGGTTATCAGTTTACAAGTAGCTGCCCATTTATAACATTTAGATGAATGCAGTTTAAGGTCAAATGAAAAACGAAAAAGTAAACTTTTATGTAGTCAAATTCTCTTTGTTTTTATAACGATCATCGTTCAATTCAATATCGTTGCTTATAATCAAAATCCATTTATCCTTCCAACATGCTTTATATTTGTCTCATCTTACTTAAAAATTATAATTACATTATGATTATCTAGTATCAAATGTTTGGTGATTCTGGTATAAGTTTGACATCAGCAGAATGCATCAACATTCTTATCTCACTCCATACAAAAATATGTTTCTCATATCTAACATCGTTAAATATCATATCGGAATTACTTTTAGCTTTGTTAGGAGAAATAACAGATTCAGTATCTGTAAATGTGTATTATCCCATTCCTTTAATTAATGAAATTATGTAATATCTTTAAGTATCCATATTTGGGTTGATAGAGAGATTTTGAGTATTAATATGTAGATGTTTTAAAATTTTAGTTCATTAAGACTTTTTAGCAAGCCAATCATAACATATTATTTTTTATTTAATTTTTTTTTACAATTTGACAGACCAACTATTTTTGCGCAAATAAAATTTGATAGAGGGGGAACTATGACTTGTTTTTGAACTAACGTTTGATGAATCATCAAAATTTTGTACCATCCTACTTTTAGGTTGTTTCACTAACCACATTTGTGTAACTAAATGCATTTTAAGTATAAATATTATCTCTTCTTAAAAAAATAAAATAATACAGCTGTACGATATCAGAAAATATTTTCTGAAATCGTGTAGATGTATTATTTTATTTTTTTAATAAGAGATAATGATGTATACTCACATTCAAAACAACATAAAACTATCATTTGTTTTGATTATGAGTATACGTCAATATTTATGAAATGCAATTAGTTACACAAATGTGGTTAGTGAAACAAAGTATATTTTAACAGCCTTATTTATAAAAATTATTAATACTTTATAAAGGCTTTTTTAGAAAAATTTGTTATGAAAATTTGTCTAAGAAAAACCTTTATAAAGCCTTAATAATTTTTATAAATAAGACTGTAAGAGTTTAAAATCAGTATTTTTATGATACTACTGGTTTTAAACTCTTAAAATATACTTTGTTTTGACTATGAGTAGGGACCATTATCTTTTATATAGGAAAAATAAAATAATATAGCTATACGATACCAGAAAATATTTTCTGGTGTCGTATAGATGTATTATTTTATTTTTTCTAAATAAGAGACAATATTTATGAAACACATTTCATAAATATTGGTGCATACTCATAGTCAAAACAACCTAAAAAAAGCATGGTACGAAATTTTTGATGATTCATCAAACTTTAGTTCAAAAACAAGTCATAGTTCCCTTCTACCAAATTTTATTTGCGCAAAAATAGTTGGTCTGTCAAATTGTAAAAAATAAAATAAAAAATAATATGTTATGATTGGCTTGCTAAAAAGTCTTAATGAACTAAAATTTTAAAACATCTACATATTAATACTCAAAATATCTCTATCAACCTAAATATGGATACTTAAAGTAATTACATAATTTCATTAATTAAAGGAATGGGATATTACACATTTACAGATACTGAATCTGTTATTTCTCCTAACAAAGCTAAAAGTAATTCCGATATGATATTTAACGATGTTAGATGTGAGAAACATATTTTTGTATGGAGTGAGATAAGAATGTTGATGCATTCTGCTGATGCCAAACTTATACCAGAATCACCAAACATTTTATACCAGATAATCATAATGTAATTATAATGTTTAAGTAAGATGAGACAAATAAAATGCATGTTGGAAGGATAAATATGAATTTTGATTATAAGCAACGATATTGAATTAAACGATGATCGTTATAGAAAAAAAGAGAATTTGACTGCATAAAAGTTTACTTTTTCGTTTCGCATTCATCTAAATGTTATAAATAGGCAGCTACTTGTAAACTGATAACCCAATCTGAATCAGATAAGTTGATCTGAAAATCAGACCAGGTACTGATAAGCTGATCTGAAAACCAGACCAGGTCCTGATAAGCTGATCTGAAAACCAGACCAGGTCCTGATAAACTGATCTGAAAACCAGACCAGGTCCTGATAAGCTGATCTGAAAACCAGACCAGGTCCTGATAAGCTGATCTGAAAACCAGACCAGGTCCTGATAAGCTGATCTGAAAACCAGACCAGGTCCTGATAAGCTGATCTGAAAACCAGACCAGCTACTTGATAACCTGATCTGATACCTGATCTAATAGCTGATACCTAATCTAATAGCTGATACCTCTTATTTGCTAAACATGGATGAGAAAATTTTAAAACAGTTGGTGTTGACAAGTAGTATAAAAACTGGTGAAATAGATACTTGTGAGCTAGAAAAGATACATTTAAACCTATACCAGAACCTCTTAAAGAATTCATAAATAGTTCTAGAAATATTGAAAGAATTCACAAGAAAGAAGAAAATAAAATCAAGATAGAAGCTGAAAATAATATAAGTTTAAAGCCATCAGTCAATATAGAGACAAGTACACCGAAGAAACTTTCAGAAGGAACAATATTTGATGATATCATCTTATTTAATGATGCTAATACTGAGAATGATGATGAGGATGATGAAGATGATTTTTACTCATAGACTTCCAATTCTGAAGACACTTATACTCATTTATCAGTCTTGGAAAGAGGAATTGAATTAGATACAAACTATGGCCCACATTAAGATTTGAATAATAAATGGAAGTTTGGTGATAGTAACCTAAAACTAAATGAAGATAAAATACAAGTTGATGGTCAAATATAGGCTCTAATAGTAGCTTTATTTTCTTTAATGAATGATAATAAAATATGGAAATACTATGAGAAATTTTATTTTGAAAACTATATAAAATATATAATTTCTACTAATACATGGATAGAGAATCATCATCATTCACTGACGGAGAATGATGTTATCAGTAAATTGTTTCTGGAAACTCAAAACGATAAACTATAGGACAAATTAATAATACAGCTTAAGGAATTAATATAATTCAAGAATATATTAAAATGCAAATTGATTGAGTACAACGTGAAATACAATTAGAGATAGAAGATAGTTATAAAATTGAAAAAACACATACTAAAAATTAAATCATCTTTTGAAAAAACAAATTGAACAGCTGAACAATAAAATTTATAGATTGGAAAATTAACTACATGATAGTATAAATAGCTGAAAGTGCATCAAGTAGATCACAACACTCTCCAAAAAATCTGTAAAACAACTTAATGTCTTCAAAAAGAAATTTAGTAAACGAACTCTATAACTCTGTGGAAAATATTTTTGAAATGTTACGAGTACCAAAAAACTTACAAATGGATGATTGTAAAGAATTTTTTAATAGGTACTGGAAAATTCATGCATAAGTAGAATATTTAACATTACTTAATATGAAAGCATCAATAGTAGAATGATTTAATAGATCATCCAAAGGAGTTATGTGATGATGGTTCATATAAGTGTATTGAAATATACAAAGAATTACTTAATGTACTCGTATACAATATAAAAGTTCATCTCACGATTTAAATGTTTCCGATTAAAGTTAACTTAACGAATGAGAAAAAGCTGCTAAATATAATAATTTGAAGATGAACAAAATGTTGAAATTTAATGAAAGTAAAATATATAATTAAACAGGAAAAATCTAGTTTGGTTTGTATTTTTGAAGGAATGATTAGGAATGATAGGTCTTAAGAAAGATAATTAACTTAATATACTGGAAATTCTCTAAACTTGTTGCCCTGTATGAAATATTGTGAAAGCTTAAGCGTTCAAAATAAATTAATATTCAGTAACACATAATATTATCACTTTTTATAGTGAAAATTGTACATTTTCCATTTCGAAAGCTCTAGCAAGCGAAATTTTAAAATATGCTCATGGGCTATTATAATAGATCTTCACTCTATTCATTTCTATAGCTATCAAATCTTTAGAAAATATAGACAAACTACATAAATTGGACTTAGATTTCCAATCTTTAAGAATGTATATGTGTATGAATTAGTATCAAACAAACTTACTGAATAAATATGGAGATCAACTGGAATCATGCTGAAGCATACAGAAATTGTAGAATGCAATACCAGCAGATCTTACTTTATATCTGTATCTGTATGAGTATAAAATAAATTTACAGAAAAAATATTGAAAGCATGCCGAAGCATGCAAATTTAAAAGAATTCCTCACATCATATAATTTTGTAAGTAAAGAAATATTATGATTCTATGCTAAATGAAATACATAAATATGTATCTACTTTGTAAAAGAATAAAAAGAGCGAAATTGTAAATTCAAATAGTATAGATTTTTAACTGAAACACCACTACATCTCGGACGCTTGCGTCACTAAGGACAAAAGCATGCTAAGACATGCATGTTAGAAAAATATAAAAACCTGATAGAAGGTGATGAGAACCTTTTTTAAGTGAGAAATGATTACATCTGAATGTGATACAACCCAGCCTACGTCAACAATAACTTCAAGGGGGTCAACCAGCAAACCTCATGTAGAAAAACTCGATGTAAAAATTCTCTCAAACATAGTTATTCTAATGTTTCTGACACTATGAAAACACAGACGGTGAATTTATGGTGGAGGTAACTGAATTATTTGAGATAGATTTTCTAGAATAGTTGATTATTAAACATGTATTTCTTTGTAGATAAAGTAATTTCTCTATACATACATACATATATTTACCTATATGTATATATGAATACGTTTAAAAATTATACAAATATTCTCTTTTTCAAGTAGTAAAATCTGAAAAAATAGTAGTGATACATTAAAAGAAGAGTAGTAGGGAACTACCAATCCGGCCGCAATTAAAATTGTTAAATTGTGGGCTGAAATTGTTAAATTGTGGGTGAAATTGTGAAATTTGGGTAATTAAAATTTGAAAATTTTAAAATTCTTGGATATTTGATACCTACGAGGGTGGTTCAATAAGTCCGTCCGATTTTTTGTTTACATAAGGAGTTTTTTGTTTACATAAGGAGTTTTTTGTTTACATAAGGAGTTTTTTTTGTATTATTACTACATACGAGGGCGGTTCAGTAAGTCAGGTTTTTTATGACCGTGGGAATTTATATGTATGTATGTTTGTGGGGTGGATTAAGGGGTTTCATAAGATTAAGATTTCATAAGTATACATGTATGCCGACTGGAAAATCATGAAAATGATTTTTCCTAATACCAACGGGAAAATCATGAGATGATTTTTCCTAATACCAATGGAGGGAGTTGTGAAACTTAATTTTTCCTAATGCCTACGGCAATGCATGATAATTTTTCCTATGCCTACGGCAATGCATCATTATTTTTCCTAATGCCGACGGCAATACATGATTATTTTTTCTAATGCCTACGGCAATGCATAATAATTTTTCCTAATGACGAAGGCAATACATGATTAATTTTTCCTAATGCCGACGGCAATGCATGATTATTTTTTTTTTCAAATGCCGACGGCAAAACATGATTATTTTTTTCAAATGCCGACGGCAATGTATGATTACTATATTTCTTAATGTCGACGGGAAAATGATTTTTCCAAAGGGAAAATTGCCAGTGTTGCCAGACTGTATAAATTTGTTATCGTAATAATATATCAGTAATATCAGAGAAAATATATTTGATGACTACTACGCGATTCTCATATGAATCGTGGGAACGTGTATGTATGATTTCCTCATGCTAATAAATTGTTTATAAATAAAATAAATTGTTTATAAATAAAATAATTAAATAAATTAATTTAATTTATTTAATTATTTTATTTATTTATTTATTTATAAAATGTTCTCATGTATGTGAACACCCCTAAAATGTTCTCATGTATGTGAACACCCTAATGCTTGTGTGTGGGTGGTCCAGCTTGATTGTCGCTGGTAATTGTATATTTTGTTTATTTGTTTAAGAAATATTTATTTCACAACATTGTGAAATTCATGAATGTGTATGTATGTATGTATGTACATAAATACATACATATGTAGGGGCGATCGTGAGAACTTGTGTGTGGAATATTTTGTGCTTGTGTAGAATACATTTATATTTTGCAACGTAATCATTTTCTTTGTCTACAATTCTTTTAAAGCAGAGGATTTTCAACTAAGTACAGTCATCAGCAGAGAAACAAAAAGTAAAAATTACGAATGCCGCAAGGCTACTGCTACTAATTTTCGTATAAATACGCCAACTTTTATAACCAACACATCAGTACTTTATTGTATTTACAAGTAGTAGTATCATCAGCAATTGTGTTAAATTCAAATAGAAAATCCATAAACTAATTAAAAATGAGTTCTTCTGGATATATGTGTAATAGATGTCATAAGGTATATAAATACCAAAAGTCCTTTTTGGACCATGTTAAAAATCATAGTGTGCAGGATCAAGAGATCGTAAGCCGGGACAGAAATCAAGAGCAACCGCAGTCATCTCTTCAAAATCATCAACAACAGCTAAATACATTTCATCATCAGCAACAACCCTCTTTACAGTACCCCCAATATCAACTACCAATAAATCATCAACAATACGGTATGCCTAACTGTTACCCTACATCAATGTCATGGAATAATCAGTTTTTGGGATCAGGAGTACCAATGCAATATGAGTATCCAAGTTACAATTATAATCCCGTCACACCAGATAACCAAATGCAGCAGTATTCCAATTTGATGCAATGGCAACCTCTTACTTATCATCAACAAGAGCAGCAGCAGCAGCAGCAGCAGCAACAACAACCACAACAACACGCTCAACAACAAGGTGTGGATATCCTTGGAGGGGCCTTATACAACGATGCTATGGACATAACTTTACCGGAAAGTGATGGAGAAGTAGATGTAGAAGAAATAGGAGAAGAAACTCTGCCAACTCCAATGAGTACTCCCCATGTCAGGACAGAAGAAAATAATGTGAGATATTATAAAATATCGAAAGCCTTCAAAAATCATATCGCCACATATGCAATTCTAAATAAAAAAGACCAACTTCTCTTGGAAGAGTTTATTAAGGAAAACAAAAATATTTTTATGGAGAGACTTCAAATGAATTTAAGTAAGCATATAATTATTAAATTTCATGTGACTATTGTGGCGGAGTATATAAAAATTGTGGGAGAGGAATTGGAGTTGTGCATAATATCACATGTAGCCAAAATGAGTTTACTGACAAAGGCAGACAATATAGAAGAAATATTACGTAAACAGGTTGAGGAGATTTCAACCAAAATGTCCGAATTCGAAGAGCGAGATTCTGGTTGGACTTTATCACGCATAGTCCGAGCAGAAATCAACATCAACAAATCGTCGCTCGTCAAAGGCTCGAATTGGATATCCACTCCTGAAAAACTTGTAAGAAGATTTGCCTGTATCAACATACAAAACGATGATGAATATTGCTTCAAGTGGTGTCTGATTGCTGCAATGGATACAACCAAATATCATGATGCAAGACGTTGCAGTTCGTATAATATTCAGAACATTGCTGCAGAGACGATTGTTACGCGAAATGGTGTAGCGTTAAATTTCAAAAATTTAAGCTACCCATTACCACTTAACAAAATCAAAGAGTTTGAGGCAAACAATCCGACTATAAGTGTGAACGTATTTGGGTATGATGAGGGAGCAGATCAGATCATTGGTCCTTATTATGTGACCAAGGACGAGAAAATAAATCATGTGAACTTACTGCTTTTAGAGAATGGTGAATGTCATCACTACATATTGATAAAGAATATGTCAAAGTAAGTTAGAAAATTATACAACTTTTTATTTTAAGGATACATATACCTGTTTATATATTTTATACTATGTACATTTAACTTATAAACTTTTATTTATTTTACTTTCTATTTTGTATCATTCACAGGCTTTTACGGAAGCAGATAACAAAGGATGGGCATAAATTAATTTTCTGCAACAGCTGTCTCCAGTACACCCACATCGAAACTGGAATGACAAATCATAAGGCGGAGTGCGGTAAAATTGTTACAACTATGCCATCAGGTCCGGATGCAATTCTGAGCTTCAAGGGACATCAAAGAAAAATGGATGTACCCTTCGTGGTATATGCGGACTTCGAATGCATCTTGGAAGAAGTTAGTAATAGTGTAAGTAATAAAACTAGTCTAGTCAAAAAGCACACTCCTTGTGCATTTAGCTATTATATTAAGTGTCTCCATAGCAATAAGTTAGATAAATTAAGGATATACACAGGAAAAGATGCCTCAAAAAAATTTGTATCATATTTAATTAAAGACTGTGAGGATATATACAATAGTCACTTAGTAAATAATAGACAAATGGGTACTTTATCCCCTTCTGATATTTATAATTTTTATAGTGCGGTGAATTGTCATATTTGTCAAAAATTTCTAGGTAAAGATCGCGTTAGAGATCATTGTCACATTAGTGGTAAATATAGAGGTGCAGCCCACAATAACTGTAATTTAAATTACCAAATCCCCAAGTTTATACCAGTTTACTTTCACAATTACTCAAATTATGACTCACATCTTTTTATTAAAGATCTAGGTGAAATTTCAATGCAACTGAAAGTACTCCCTCTCAATAAGGAACTTTATATATCCCTCTCCCAATTTACAGAAATGAGTGATGGTCATAAGCTTGAAATAAGATTTCTTGATACAATACGCTTTATGGCTGAGAGTTTGGAATCATTAGCCTGCAATTTGTCGGATAATGATTTCAAAACTATAAGGTCCTTATTTCAGTCAGAAAAAGAATTTCAGCTTATTAAGAAAAAAGGTATTTTCCCGTATGAGTACCTAAATTCATTCCAAAAATTAGATGAGTGTCAGCTGCCTTCACGCAGTGATTTCTTTAATAAGTTGAACAATAAAGAGTGTTCTTTAGAGGAATACTCACATGCTGAAGAGGTATGGAATACTTTTGGTTGCAAAACTATGAAAGATTACATGGAACTTTACTTAAAAACAGATGTCCTCTTACTGACAGATATTTTCGAGAACTTTAGAAAAGTTTGTAAAGGTATTTATGAGCTCGATCCATGCCAATATTATACAGCACCTGGCCTTTCCTGGGATGCAATGCTCAAATACACAAAAATTGAATTAGAATTATTGACAGACATAGACATGTACAATTTTATGAAAAAAGGTATACGTGGAGGGATCGTACAGTGTAGTCAAAGATATTCGAAAGCGAATAACAAATATTTGGAAGATTTCGATAAAGAGAAGCCCTCAGAATTTCTCGTCTATTTAGACGCTAACAATTTGTATGGTTGGGCGATGTCGGAATATCTTCCTCATGGTGGGTTCAGATGGTTATCGCAAGACGAGCTGAATCTGGACCCAAACAGCATAGCTGACAATGGAACAGACGGTTATGTATATGAGGTCACGTTGGATTATCCCTCTCATTTACACGACTTGCATAATGACCTTCCTTTTTGCGCTGAAAATAAAAAAGTTATGCAAGCGAAGTATAGCAAGTTGATAACCGATTTCTCTACAAAGCAATCATACGTGATACACTTTAGAGTTCTGAAACAGTGCTTAGAATATGGCTTAGTTTTAAAGAAAACTCATCGTATTCTAGCATTTAAACAATCTCCATGGTTAAAAGGCTATATTGACCTAAATACCAGACATAGGGCCACTGCTAAAAATGCTTTTGAAAAAAATTTTTTCAAACTACTTAATAATGCAGTGTATGGTAAAACCATGGAAAATGTGGATAAGAGGAGAGATGTTAAAATTGTTAATAGTTGGGAGAGAACGAATTGTAATCGTTTGGGGGCCCAAGATTGGATATCAAAACCAAATTTTCATAGTTTATCTATATTTTCCGAAGATCTAGTAGCAATCGAAATGACTAGAGTCAAAACCTGCTACAATAAACCAATTTACTTAGGATTTTGTGTACTCGAGCTGTCCAAATGGAAAATGTATAATTTCCATTACGGGTACATGCAACCTAAGTTTAAGACAAAACTCTCATTGAACTATATGGACACGGACTCTTTTATATATTCAATAAAAACGGACGACTTTTACGCTGACATCAAAAATGACATACAAGAACAATTTGATACATCGGACTATCCTACAGACAATATTTATAATTTTCCACTAGTAAATAAAAAAGTCATTGGTATGATGAAGGATGAAAATTGCGGTAAAATAATGACAGAATTTGTTGGGCTGCGATCAAAAATGTACTCATTCAGTATACAAAATCAAAATGACGTTAAAAAATCGAAGGGGGTAAAGAGAGCCATATTAGATAAATATAGTTTAGCTACTTATAAAAATTGTTTATTTAATAAGACTAATGTGTATGATAATATGTTAACATTTAAATCTAAGCTACATCAGATATATACTAGTCAACTAAATAAGGTAGTCTTAAGTTATGGAGACGATAAGAGAAAAATTAGATCAAATAACATTAATACATATGCATGGTATCATTTTCGTATTAAGGAAACTAACCCTGAATACGAACTTGATATGTTGCTAGATGAGATTGCTAGAATGCAAGAAAATTGTTAAAATTAATTAATTTTTAGTTAATTTTTAAATTGTAAATAAAATCATATTCATTAAGAAAAATTGTTGTATATAAAATCCTATTCATTAAGAAAAATTGTTGTATATAAAATCATATTTATTAAATAAGAAAAATTATTGTAAATAAAATCCTATTTATTTTTTAAGAAAAATTATTGTACATATCTATATGAATTTTTAAGAAAAAATTTGAAATAAAATATTGAAAAAAGAATGAAATGGTGTTTATTTCTTTATTGGCTTTACTTCGTTGGATCAAACAGTTTTTGTTTTTGCTTATATGTAAATTCTTGTTTTCATATTGCTTAAACATGCACAGTCTTGTCTTCACATAAATTAAACATGCACAATCATATTGCCTAAGTAGAGAAGGTGAAGAAAACCTAATCGTTGCGAATAAGCTGAGTGAATTTCTAATTCAAAATTCCCAATATCCTTTCTGGCAATAAATTATATTAATTACGTTTATTAAATTATGAATAAAAAGACATTAAAGAGTTTTGTAAAATATAAATGTTTGTGTTTTTATTTAATATTTTCAGTTATTTCATAAAGAAATTTAAGACATAAATGTCCACAGGTAAATGTATTAAAATTCTGATGTTGATTATAGTTGTATTTTATATTTGTACCAAGATATTTGACTACTTCTGAAGGAGGTTGTAAGTTTCCAAAGCTGTCGAAATATTCTTTTTCATTGATGTTTTTATAATATGCTACCCAATGTGTACCAGGTCCTGTTGATACATCTAAATTGATTATTCCACATTCAATTTTCTTTGTTCGTTTTGGTAGAGTATTCAACATGAAAACACCTCTAAAATATGGAATATTTATAGAGAAACGTCTTAGGTCCACATCAGAAAGTGGTCTGTTGGGCAGCATCTCTAAGAGTTTTTTGATTCCTCTTTATGAACTAAACCATAACCCTTTTTATATGGTTTTAAGTAAAGTCCTTTTCCAACTGCTATAGATTCCATCGCTCTATTATGTCTAGTTGCTTCATCAAGTTGATTTTTAGCATTCTTTGTTGCATTTACAGCTTTAGCTATGGCAGCACCTCCAGTTGTTAGACTACCAATTGCACCCAGAGCAGTTAAAATCGGTATTAGAGGTAAAAAACCACCAATTTTTGGGACACGTATCACACGTGGTACTATAATTTGAGACTTTCTTCCTTTTAATGACTTGTTAATAGTTTTTCGTGCAATTTTAATAGCTGTGTTAATATCTAATGGTTTTTCTTTTTTTAGTATTTTTGATGCAGCTCTAACTGATGTTCTAAATAGTGTTTTAACATTTAGTTTGTTCTTTTTTTCATTTTTCTTTTTCTCCACACCCATACCAAATTTTGTTTTGGCTTTCATTGCTTTAGTGATCATATATGCAAATGATTTTTCAGCAAGACTACTATCTTTTGATAAAAGTCGATCCCAAGCGGAGTTTTCAAGTATTTTATCAGCTTTATGTGTGGTACTTAAATCCTTATTTTTGGAATAAGCAATATCGTGATTTTTACACGCAGAGTCCAATAAATTAATTCCTTTATCACCTCGATTTAAAAGTTTTTGTAGTTTTGTTCCAGGTCCACAGTACTGATATCCAGGTAGATGCAGTTCAACAGGTAGAGAGTTTATTATTTTGTCTACTAGACCTCCTCCAACGACGGTGTTTTTATGACTAAAAGTTTTCTGATATCGTATAACCATATTATCTAATTTTTCCTATATAAGAGGTAATATATATGAAATGCATTTAGTTACAAAAATGCAGTTAGTAAAACAACATAAAAATATTTTAGTTCGTAATATTGATGATTCAGCGAACATCAGTTCAAAAATAAAGCATAGTCCTCTCTTACCAAATTCTATTCGTGCTCTAATAGTGGGACCATCAAATTGTGGAAAGACTAATGTTATGATTGGCTTGCTAGAAAGTCCTAATGGACTCAAGTTTGAAAACATCTATTTATACTCAAAATCTCTCTATCAACCTAAATATGAATACCTGAAGAAACTAATTTCACCAATTAAAGGTATGGGGTATTTTACATTCACCGATAATGAATCAGTTATTCCACCTGACGAAGCTAAAACTAATTCAATTATGATATTTGATGATGTTGCATGTGAAAAGCAGAATAATATACGTACATATTTTTGTATGGGGCGACATAGGGATGTTGATTCATTCTACCTGTGTCAAACATATACCAGAATTCCCAAGCATTTAATAAGAGACAATGCGAATGTTATTATAATGTTTAAGCAAGATGAGACAAATATGAAGCATGTTTATAAGGATCATGTTGCCAGCGATATGAGCTATGAAAAGTTTCAAGAAATTTGTCGAGAATGTTGGAAGGATAAATATGGATTTTTGATGATAAGCAAATATAACGAATTAAACGATGGTCGCTACAGAACGCAATTTGACTATTTCATAACTATATAAGCAACTACTCATAAAAATTATCTCTAGTTATTAATCTAACTTTAAACTTGATACATCCATTTGCTATAACCTCATCTGATACCTGATAAGCTGATCTGAAAACCAGACCAGGTCCTGATAAGCTGATCTGAAAACCAGACCAGGTCCTGATAAGCTGATCTGAAAACCAGACCAGGTCCTGATAAGCTGATCTGAAAACCAGACCAGGTCCTGATAAGCTGATCTGAAAACCAGACCAGGTCCTAATAAGCTGATCTGAAAACCAGATCAGGTCCTGATAAGCTGATCTGAAAACCAGATCAGGTCCTGATAAGCTGATCTGAAAACCAGATCAGGTCCTGATAAGCTGATCTGAAAACCAGATCAGGTCCTAATAAGCTGATCTGAAAACCAGACCAGGTCCTAATAAGCTGATCTGAAAACCAGATCAGGTCCTAATAAGCTGATCTGAAAACCAGATCAGGTCCTGATAAGCTGATCTGAAAACCAGATCAGGTCCTGATAAGCTGATCTGAAAACCAGACCAGGTCCTAATAAGCTGATCTGAAAACCAGACCAGGTCCTGATAAGCTGATCTGAAAACCAGACCAGGTCCTGATAAGCTGATACCTGATCTAATAGCTGATACCTCTTATTTGCTAAACATGGATGAGAAAATTTTAAAACAGTTGGTGTTGACAAGAAATGTCTTGAAGAAAAAGCTTCGTAGTATAAAAACTGGTGAAATAGATACACGTGAACAACTAAGAGATACATTTAAACCTATAACAGAACCACTCAAAGAATTCATAAATAGTTCTAATAAAATTAAAAACATTCCCATAAAAGAAGAAAGTAAAATGAAGACAGAAGTTGAAAATAATACAAGTTTTAAACCTGAAAAAACATCAGTCAAGATAGAGACAAGTACACCAAAGAAACTAGCAGAAGGAACAATATTCGATAATACCATCTTGTTTAATGATGCTAATACTGTGAATGATGATGACGATGATGAAGATGATTTTTACTCACAGACTTCCAATACAGAAGATACTTATACTGACTTATCAGTCTTGGAAGGAAGAAATGAATTAGATACAAACTATGGTCCACATAAAGATTTCAATAATGAATGGAAATTTGGTGATAGTAACCTCAAACTTAATGAAGATAAAATACAAGTTGGTGGTCAAATATGGGCTCTAACACCAGGACTATTTTCTCTAATGTTTCATAAAATACCAAAAAATTATGATAAATTTGAACTCGAAATCTATAAAAAGATTTTAATTACTACTAATGCATATAGAAGGGACTATAAACCTGATGGTCAAATTAAGGGTACTAGAGGATATAAATACAAACATATTATTAAGAAATTTATTGACGAGAAAAACCAGAAGAATTTAAACGAATCAACAGGATCTAAGTCAAAAGGTAGTTATTTAGGTGATGGAATGATGGAATTTAACGTCCATAAGCCAAACTATATATACTGGGACGATCCAAATGAGTTAGTAGATCGTCTTCGACTACTGCTTGCATCACAAGGTGCAGGTCATACTAATCACAATAACGAGATTGTATCAATTATTGAAGAACTACGTGAAGCAAATATAATACATTAACTTTAATAAAGTATATAAAGCATGTCTGTTGATAAATTTGGACACTATTTAAACGATACTAGCAGTATAATTTCTTTGAAAAATGCACCTAAACTGCTGGGGTTCTTTATGGATACGAACAACAACATTGATGTCCAAAACAAAAGAATCAAAAATGTTGCAAAAGCTCTGGAGGAAAACGATGTTATCAATAAATTGTTTCTGCAAACTCAAATCGAAAAATTAGAAGAGAAATTATTAACATACTTTAAGGAAGATAATACTATAATTCAAGAAGATATTCAAATGCAAATTGAGGAGCTACAACGCGATATAAAATTAGATATAGAAGAAAATTATAAAATTCAAAAAGACATTCTACAAATTAAAACATCCTTTGAAGAACAAATTGAACAGCTTAATGAGAAAATTTATAGATTGGAAAATTACATGTTTGTATCAATAGCTGAAAGTGCGTCAAGTAGATCACAACACTCTCCAAAAAATCTGTAAAACAACTTAATGTCTTCAAAAAGAAATTTAGTAAACGAACTGCATAAGCAAGCTCGCAAAGTTTTTATGCGTCGTAGAGTTGTAATGAAAGGAATAGATGATCTTTGGCAAGCTGATTTAGTTGAAATGGGGATCTATTCAAGAGAAAACAGAAATTATCGATTTTTGTTAACTGTAATTGACACATTTTCAAAATTTGCATGGGTAGTACCACTAAAAACTAAAACTGCACTCGAAACAACCAAGGCGATGGAAAATATTTTTGAATTAGGACGAGTACCAAAAAACTTACAAACAGATGATGGTAAAGAATTTTTCAACAAACACTTTGGAAAATTAATGGATAAATACAACATTAATCACTACTCAACATATAGCAGTATGAAAGCATCAATAGTAGAACGATTTAACAGAACATTGAAAGGAATGATGTGGAAAGAATTTAGCTTTAATGGTTCATATAAGTGGATTGATATATACAAAGATTTAATTAATGCATACAATAGAAAAGTTCATCGCACCATTAAAATGTCTCCGATTAAAGTCAACTCAACAAATGAGGAAAAGCTACTAAATACAGTATACAGCCATTTGAAGATGTACAAAATGTCGAAATTTAATGTTGGAGATCATGTACGCATAAGCAAATATAAGCATACATTTGAAAAAGGTTATACTCCAAATTGGACTACAGAAATTTTCACAATTACAAGAGTTCAAAATACAAATCCTACAACATTCATATTAGAAGATTATCTTGGTAATCCTATTAAAGGTGGATTCTATACTGAAGAACTTTCGAAAACTAGATATCCAAATACATATCTAGTTGAAAAGGTTCTTAAAACTAAAGGAAAGGAGGCATACGTTAAATGGTTGGGATTTTCTAATCAACACAATTCTTGGATAAGTAAGAACGAAATATTATAGCTGAATACCATCATCAACAACAATAGCAGTAATATTAAGAAACTAATGTTAATTTTAAAATAAGATAATGAAATAAATATGTAAATCATGCTTATAAACCATATGTTGTACTAAACTTTATTTAATTGTAATCAGACAGTTATAATGTCAATAACACTTACTCTGAGCTCTAACTCATCAGAATTATCTGCTAGTTACTTTCCTCCTATTGAATTACATGGTGCATATGAGTGTGCTCTAACTGATTTTCATTCATACAACAGCATTCCAAATGTAGACACCTACAACAATATGTTTCATATAGGGGAACATACAATTGAAATACCAATTGGATCTTACGAATTGAATGATATTGTAGATTTTATACAAGAGCAATACAGAAGACTCTGTCCAGAAAATAAGATTTTTATTGAAGCCAATAACAATACAATGCAAGTTAAAGTTAATAGTTCCAAAGATCCTGTATATTTTAATAAAGGCAACACAATTGGAAAACTTTTAGGATTCAATAGCAAAATCCTAACACCAAACAAATATTATTACTCAGATCTTCCAGTTAATATTTTTAAAGTGAATCTCTTGCGAATTGAAAGTAGTATCGCTATTAACACATATATGAATAACTCCAAATCGCATACACTTCATGAATTTCCGATTAATGTGCCTCCAGGCTATAAAATAGATGAGGTTCCAAGAAATCTCATCTATTTACCTGTGAACACCAGAGAGATAAGTTCACTAACGCTGAGAGTAGTTGATCAACACGGTGATTTAATTAATTTTCGAGGAGAGGAAATTACAATACGAATACATTTGAGGTCAACTAAATAATGCTAATATACAACACAAATACATTGAAAAATAAAGCAGTAACAACAACAACAAGAACATTAAAGCGACCACTTCAACAGAAAGCACTAACAACATCAAATAAAAATTTTCTAAAGTCCTTGAATTTTAAATTGAAGACAAAATGAGTTCAATAATAGATGTTTTAGATAAACCTTTCTCTGATGAGAATATGATCAAAAAGGATTATCATACATATGTACCATACTTACAATCTTACAACAATAATGATGAAATTAGAATTTCAATACAAAATCAAGATTTATACGTGCTACCCAGTGAGAGCTACATTTATGTAGAGGGGTTTGTTGCCGATGATAATGCCCCTAAATCTTCTTCTTCAGAGAACTTTAAATTAAAAAACAACTTTGTAGCATATCTATTTGATGAAATTCGCTATGAGCTCAATGGAATTGAAATTGATCATACAAGATATTTAGGAGCCACGAGCACCATAAAGAACTTGGTTTCTCTATCACCAAACGAAAGCAATGTGATGCAAAATGCTGGATGGAACAAAATTGACGATGTCACTCTTGCAAATGGATTTTTCAATTTCTATGTACCTCTAAAAATGCTTCTAGGATTCGCTGAAGACTACAACAAAGTTATATTAAATGGAAAACATGAACTGATACTCTTGCGCAATAAGAACGACGAAGATCTTGTACGCTCGAGTGTTTCTACTGAAAAAGCTAAACTTACAATTTCACTCATCTCATGGAGAATACCTCATGTTCAATTATCTGACCTTAGCAAATTGAATATGATTAAAATTATTAACAATGGTGCTTCTATACCCATGGCATTTCGCAGTTGGGATTGTCATATTAATCCACAATTAAACACAGGAACTAGCCATATTTGGAATGTTAAACTGGCTGCAAATAGAGAACGCCCCCGTTTTGTGTTGATTGCTTTTCAACAAGAAAATAAATTTGTTCATTGTGATTTGACTAATTTAAAAGTACATTTAAATTCAGTCTCATACCCGTATGATGATCTTAACATAAAGTTCAAAAATGAACGTTATGCAATTCTATATGATATGTATCTAAGATTCCAACAAAGCTACTATATGAAAGAATCTCAACCGCTTCTAACTGCATCAGAGTTTAAGACAAAAGCTCCTATTATTGTAGTAGATGTCAGTCATCAGAATGAATCACTCAATAATGGACCGATTGATATAAAAATAGAATTTGAAACAGCAACTAATATTGCACCAAAGACATCAGCTTACTGCATTCTTATTCATGATCGTATAATAGAATATATACCCATCAAAGGACAAGTTCGAAAAGTGTTATAAATTGAATAACATGGAAAATAACATAATTTTTATAGACGTACAAGGTTTCAAAACTAATTCAAACGATTTCATCGCAAAAGAAGTAGCGATTGTTTTCAACAATTATGAATATAACAACTTCATTATAAAACCACCATTTGATTTTAAATGCTTATCAATTAAAAAGCAAAGAGAAGCAAAGTGGCTAACAAAAAACTATCATCACCTAAGCTGGACTGCTGGATCAGTTTCATTTCATAGCGTTTGCAATTTTTTAAAAGCCAACGTAAGATGTTCTAAAATTTATGTAAAAGGTGAAGAAAAAAGACTATGGTTGGAAAAAATGTTACACCGAAAAATTTCTAACGTTGAGGATATAGGCTGCATCAACTTTAAACAAATGGAAATCAAGTATCCAGAATATTTTTATTGTAATTATCATAAATTTGGTGTATGCGCATTAAGAAATGCTATTTTACTCTCCAAAGAAATATCTTGTTTTAAATGAACTTTTTCACTTTTTAAAATATTTATACTTAAGAATATATTACTGTATGTATTATTATAAAATTTTATAAAATTTTAAACAATAAATGTTTACAAAATAAAAAAAAATGTAAAAGTGTTTTCTTATTTCAAATACAAACTACATAAAGAGAATAGAAGGAAGTGGGGAGGAGGAGAAGTTAACTTTTTTGCTTACTTGCAAATTTTTACTTTTTGTTTCTCTGCTGATGACTGTACTTAGTTGAAAATCCTCTGCTTTAAAAGAATTGTAGACAAAGAAAATGACTACGTTGCAAAATATAAATGTATTCTACACAAGCACAAAATATTCCACGCACAAGTTCCCACGATCGCACATTTATACATTCATACATTCATTTATACATTCATACATGCATACATACATTTATACATTCATACATACATACATACATACATACATACATACAAATATATTTCTTAAACAAATAAACACAATATACAATTACCAGCGACAATCAAGCTGGAACACCCACACACAAGCATTAGGGTGTTCACATACATGAGAACATTTTATAAATAAATAAATAAAATAATTAAATAAATTAAATTAATTTATTCAATTATTTTATTTATAAACAATTTATTTTATTTATAAACAATTTATTAGCGTGAGAAAATCACACATACACGTTCCCACGATTCATATGAGAATCGCCTAGTATTCATCAAATCTATTTTCTCTGATATTACTGATATAGTATTACGATAACAAATTTATACAGTCTGGCAACACTGGCAATTTTCCCTTTGGAAAAATCATTTTCCCGTCGGCATTAAGAAATATAGTAATCATGCATTGCCGTCGGCATTTGAAAAAAAAAATAATCATGTTTTGCCATAGGCATTTGAAAAAAAAAAAAATAATCATGCATTGCCGTCGGCATTTGAAAAACATAATCATGCATTGCCGTAGGCATTAGAAAAAATAAGGATGCATTGCCGTAGGCATTAGGAAAAATTCATTAATTAGGAAAAATCATCTCATGATTTTCCCGTTGGTATTAGGAAAAATCATCTCATGATTTTCCCGTTGGAATTAGGAAAAATCATTTCATGATTTTCCCGTCGGCATACATGTATACTTATGAAATATTAATCTTATGAAACCCCTTAATCCACCCCCCACAAAAAAATCACCCGTTCACACAATTAATGTCACCACAAAAAAAATCACCCGTTCACACAAGGGTTAATGTAAACAAAAAACTCCTTATGTAAACAAAAACATCAAAGCGCCGCCGAAAACACACACACACACACACGTACGTATCAAATTTCCAAGAATTTTAAAATTTTCAAATTTTAATTACCCAAATTTCACAATTTCAGCCACAATTTAACAATTTCAGCCACAATTTAACAATTTTAATTGCGGTAGAACCGCTAGTTCCCTACTACTAAGAAGAAAAAAAAAATATTAAAAAGAGAGACTGAGTGATCAACTGATACGTACACTTTGTCTGACAGGTAAATAAAGCGCACTTAAAAATATCAGAAATATATACACAATACGCTGAAATTTAATAAAATGAGAAAAAAAATCATCTAGAACATCAAATAAAAGCCATAGGCGAGTAACCTTCATAAGATAAACATATACCTTATTAATGAAAATATATTATCAGTATGAAGTAACACAATTTGAGGAATTAAAATTTTAACATTTAATTGTCCCTTAACGCTGACAAAGAGTAGACAGATATGTTGACATAGAAAGTCATCTTGTATACTAGAGGAACCGTTGAGAGGCCAGACCTAAATTGTAAGAAAACGATTTCGTTTTCTGTTGATCGCTATTCAAAAAGAAAACAAGTTTCCTCATTATGATTTAACTAATTTAAAAGTACATTTAAATTTAGTCTCATATCTAAATGATGATGATCTTAACATAAAAATTAAAAATAAACGTTATACAATTCTTTATTATATGTACTCGTATCTAAGATTCCAACAAAGCTATTATATGCAAGAATCTCAAACACTTCCAAATGCACTAAAGTTTAAGATAAAAGTTCCTTTTATTCAATAGCGGCTCAATTGATATAGAAATTTAATATGAAACAGTAAGCAATGACCTCAGCTACTGCATTTTTACTAATGATCGAATAATAGAAAGTCCTGAAAGTCTTATAAATGAAGTAAGGTTTCGAATGATTTTCATTACAAAAAAAAGTAGCGGATGTTTTTAGCAATAATGAGTATAACAATTTCATTATAAAACCACCATTTGATTTTAAATGTTTATCAATAAAAAAGGAAAGAGAAGCAAAGTGGTTAAAAAAAGCTGGACTGCTGGATCAGTTTCATTTCAAAGCGTTTATCATTTTTTAAAGCCAATGCAAGATGTTCTAAAATATATGAAAAAGGTGAAGAAAAAATATGATAGTTGGAAAAAATTTTACACCGAAAAATTTCTAACGTTGACTATATAGGCTACATCAACTTTAAACAAATGGAAATAAAATATATTAAATATTTATACTATATTTACTACAACTAGAGAGGAATTAAATTTTACTTAAAACAGAAACTCCTCACAAACTTTTAAGTAAATACATCTAAAAATTAAAACAACGTTTTTTTAATTTCAAATAAAAAAACTACCGAGATATTTCACATCTATACACAAAAGACCACGCGAATATTTACAACAGCACATGATAAAAAAAATGTATTTAAACAGGGAGCCCTAGACTTATTTGTATGTACATACATACATACATAAAATCAATTTGTAGATCCATATGTACATATGTACACATATTATCAAATTTCTTACCCATGCTCAAGTATTTATTGGATTTTAACAATCGCACTTACATATCTACATCATGAAAACATACAAACCGTTCTCCAAGCTATTGACGCTTGAAGACGAAAGTCGAAGAAGACAAATGTACTTAAATAAAACAACTTATCACAGACCAGTCAAACTCTATCGCGCATACACACATACACACACACAAAATCACCACGATCGTACACAAGAATTTTGCAAAATCTGAAATTAATATTTATACAAATATAAAAAAATTTTTGAGCGACAGACTTTAACACTATACAAATTTAAACTTGATAAAATATAAAGCAATCTCATCCTCCAATATGAAAAACATATTAGGATTAAGGAAGTTCAGATATATGATAATATTTTCTAGCAAAAAAATGTTCATATGAGAAATAATTTATTTCAACGTACATATAAATACTAGGGTGAGAAAATCACATACACACACACATACTAAAATTCATCTACGAAAAATTACACCTATTTCAACAACGCCCCTCCTCTCACAAATCACACTCAGCCTAAAGTTCTTATAGATATACATACACAAAATCACAAGGTAATATACAATCTATCAATCTCAACAACTTAAATCACGATCAGCCTTAAACTCATATAGACATACATGCACACAAATACGGATACATATACATTAACACCTTCACCTCACCTCTCATTAATCATGATCAGAATTAAACTCCTACAGATATATACACAAATTGCGAGGTTATATTACATGAACACTTCGCCCCTCATAAATCACGATAAGCCTTAAGTTTCCTACAGATATACATACACTAATTCTCGAAGTCACATACAATCGATCAATCTCAACAATTTAAATTACGATCAGCCTTAAACTCGTACAGACATACATGTATCTACAAAAATTCCTACAGACATATAAACACCCAAATTCTTATAGATACATATTACAATAACACCGCCCGCCTACCTCAAATCAAGGACAGCCTTAAACTCCTACATATACATACATACATACACACACACACACACACATAGGCACATTCTATCTATCTATCACAACAAGACCCTTCCCCACCTCAAATCACAATCAGCCTTAAACTCCTACGAACATACATATACACAGATTCCCACGGATACGTATTACATGAACACTCTCACCTAGCCTTTCATAAATCACAGACAGCCTTAAACTCTTACAGACATACATACATACATACATACATGTACACAGATTCCCACGGATACATATTACAACAACTCCCCACCCTCCACCAGTCGATCTACCTCAAATACATCCCGCCCCCCACCAAGCACAGCTTGGCTTAAATTCCAACAAGCATATACGTCACCGAATTCCCACGGTTACATATTACAAAACACGGTCAGCCTTAAGGTCTCACAATCTAGACACACCCCGCCCTCCACCAAGCACAGCCAGACTTCAATTTCTACAGCTAGACACACCTCGTCCTCCAAGAATCATAGCCAGACTTCAAATCCTACAGCTAGACACACCCACAAATTTTCCGTCGGCATTAGGAAAAATCATTTCCAAGATTTTCCCGTCGGCATTTGAAAAAAATAAACATGTTTTCCCGTCGGCATTTGAAAAAAATAATAATCATGTATTGCCGTCGGCATTTGAAAAAAATAATAATCATGTTTTGCCGTCGGCATTTGAAAAAAATAATCATGTATTGCCTTCGGCATTAGGAAAAATAAACATGTATGCCGTCGGCATTAGGAAAAATAATCAAGCATTGCCGTCGGCATTAGGAAAAATCATTTCATGATTTTCCCGTAGGCATTAGGAAAAATTATTTTCACAATTTCCCTATTGGTATTAGGAAAAATCATTTCATGATTTTCCCGTCGGCATATCTATATGTATATACTTATAAAATCTTAATCTTATAAAACCCCTTAATCCTCCCCCACAAAAAAATCACCCGTTCACACAATTAATGTCACCACAAAAAGAATCACCCGTTCACACAAGGGTTAATGTAAACAAAAAACTCCTTATGTAAACAAAAACATTAAAGCGCCGCCGAAAACACACACACACACACACATACACACGTACGTATCAAATTTCACAAATTTCCAAGAATTTTAAAATTTCAGCCACAATTTAACAATTTCAGCCCACAATTTAACAATTTCAGCCACAATTTAACAATTTTAATTGGGGCCGAACCGCTAGTTCCCTACTACTCTATTGGTCCACTATCGGAATCGAAAAACGGAAATAAATATGCTTTGACTCTTATATGAGACCTGACAAAATATCTAGTGACAATATCTATATAATGGCAAAAAAAAACAAACAAAATACACAAGTGTAGTTTTATAACGTGAAAGAATATATTTGTACAGATGTATACCTACATATGTAGAAATCATGAAACATTTGAGACTGATCAACTTGAATGTTTCGTCGTTTTTATAAAATAAACTTAATCAATAATTTATTTTTATACGCAAAACTACAAAACAAAAAAAAAATCATGAAATAACCTTATCACAGAGCGATGTGAATATTTATGTAAATTCAAACAAAGGTTACGTTAACACTCAGAAAGGGTTAATTATTAATTTTATTTTAATATTTTTTTTATTTATTAACTTGCAAAAACAAAAGTTTTATTAGGTCATTTAAGCATGCATTTAATTATTCATTTAACGAAATATGCAAAAGTAACTGAAACTCTGACCATTAAATTGCTATTATTACAGTTTTTAATGTTAATTATTTTTTTGTATTTTTTCTTTTTTGGAACAACTGCAAGGAATTTCGGCATGGACCTCGTTATTAAATCAGAATAAATGGATATATTCTACCATTAAAGAAATTGAGATGTCAGCAGTTTGCAACACAGAAGCACAACGTTTTACACTAAAGGGATCCGGTATAATGCAAATTGAACCAGATTGTGTAGTAAGAAATGACGCCATTATCATACGCGGTCATTTTGAAATAGTTACAAATACACATACCTCATATTCAAGATTTAAACCAATGGAGATTGTCAGTAGTTCTCAAGAATTGCACAGAATTCTAAATACTACAACCCATGAATTTAACACACAAATAGATCAGCTTGACATCCTCCAACAAGAATTAAAAGAATCAACTTAAATTCATATTCCACAAATGATAAAATCAAATAGTATACATCATCATCCACTGAGCTACACTGCATTAATATTGGCCATACTTTTTTTGCTTGCTCTTTCCATAGATAGACTACATACAAGATCTCAAAAAAAAAAAAACATTACCAAAGAAGAAACTCAATCTCCACCTACGCCGTCAAAAAGAAGCGCACCAGTTCAATCAATATTATACATTCACTGTTGTCCAGACCACAAGCCAAGTCAATCAACATTAGACTTTCCGAGTTATCCAGACCACAATCCACCACTACCTAGACGAAATATGTTAAACGCTGTTCAACATCGGGGAGAATGTACAAAACAAAAGTTTTAATAGGTCATCAATTCTGACAATCGATTTGCACGTCAGAACTGTTTCGGTTTTCCCCTGACTTCAACCTGATCAAGTATAGTTCACCATCTTTCGGGTCACAGCATATATGCTCAAGGTACGCTCTAGTTAGAGGTATAAATAATATAAATATCATTATACATATAGAACGCCCCGGGATTGAATTAATAACCTATAAAATAGGTTAAAAACTAATCCCATTATTTTTAAGTTATGTTAATTTCGCTATTAGGTTTTCATTCCCAATAACTTGCAAAATATTCAAAATTAACTGGAACTCTGACCATTAAATTGCTATTATTACAGTTTTTTATGTTAATTATTTTTTTGTTCTTTTTCTTTGATTTGTTAACTTTCAAAACATGCATTTAATTATTATTTAACCAAATATAAATAGGTGATTGGGACAATAATTTGCAATTGCCACTATTCTTTGCTCAGCTATTTATTGACATACTTAAGAGGTAAGTGTTACAGTTTTGTATTAATTGCTTACTCATGTATTTAGTTTATTACTTATGATTAATTAATTATTATTATTAAATTTAATTTTGTATATAAGATTTGAATAAAATAAAATTGTTAATTCAGCAGTAGTATTGTGTTTTTATTGAACTTAGTGTTCTTCTGGTTAAAATGCTTGGAGAACGGTGGCAAAGCAAAATAGTATCAATCCAGATTTATGTGTTTGGATTGAGTTCTACTATAGCCAGTTAGGAATTAACAGGTTATTTCATAATTTTTTTTTAATACCAAAAAAGGGAGGTGTACCGACACCCTATTAATAACAGATAGGTAAAGTATGACAACCCCATTATAAATGAAATTGACTTGTATTCACTATGTTTAAGCTCACAAAATTAAGAAACACGTCAATAAAGACATTCTGTATTTAACTCTCAAAGCAAGCGTTTGATTACTGACTTTAAAATACCGACAATGGTGTATTGCTTTTGTATCTGCACTAAAACTCTTGCACCCCACCTGAATAGCTATCTTGTCATGATGTGCTGGCATAAATGCAAGCTGTTGTTACTGTCCTTGCGTCATGAATCATTGTGGTTTTCTGAATTAAGGGCTGCGACTATAAAAGCATGCATACTAAAGTTTATGCAGTTACAACAAGTGTCTGGTACATAGTTCTGCCTACTGTCGTATTGTCCTAGTACAGGGACACACTTTTTAAGGTTAAGGTAGTAGGGGGCTGTGCTGATGATCTGAATGGCTAATTTAGTGGATAATTAAAATTAGTCTCTAGCAGTAACCCTGATTTCAACTAGCCATCAGATTTAGGGGCGAGTCTTTTAGACTCTGGATCTAAGTAGAGAAATGACTCAGTGGGTAAGAGAGGACATTCAGTTTCCTCAAATAAAATTTTTTTACAGTATGACTTGTCAGGGAACATGAAAAAAGATGGTCGGACAAAATTGGATAAGGCCAAGAACGGCACTAGTACTTTCTGGAAAAGATGCCCAAGAGATATCCGAAGCTGTATATGGCAAAGGAGAGATAGCTGGCCAGGAAGCACAGGTAGGATGTTAAAAAGCTCGAAAGAATTTACAGCATTGTTAGTGCTCTTCTAGATAGACCATCTCTTTTGGAGAAGGATGTGAGTGTCGTCGCAGTCCAGGTTCTACCTTGCAAGATTGCTGGGGCGCTATCGACGATCACATCCAGCTCCAAAAACAAGGTAGTAGCAAAGGAGTCGGGCAGTGCCTTGTTTACAAAGGCGTTCAGGTTCTTGATGGTCGAGGCTGTCAAGGCACCGTCAGGTAGTAAATAGAAGGCTGTCAAACCAACTGGCTCTCTTAGCGACCCCAGAAAGGAGTAATCGAAGAGAACAAGATCTGATGTTGATATACCTTCTACGTCAAAGAAGGTGAGAAAGTCGACTAGCCAGGAATGTGATCTTTGGGAAGCTGTCATAGATAGGAATGATCCAAATAGGAAGATCAACCCTGAGTTGTGGCAGCTAGTGGAAGGTAGGCTTATTGATAAAATCGGCCAAGCTGGGGCTGAAAAGAAGGAGGAATTACAATTCCATGGCAAGGACAGGGCGAGGGGTGTCAAACTTGTTAACTGCAGCAATAAAAAATCTGCCTCTCCGGGCAGTGGTGACAGCGTAGTTTTCACCATCCGTCAGATCTATGTATAATGTCGGTACTGGCAGCGAAAATCTCGTCTCTCAGGGCAAACAAATGGAAGCCTTTAGCCTCAATGGATTGTAGAGGAAAAACGGGTAAAGATCTTCAGTTTTCAGTAGATAAGGAATCTCTAAAGAGACTACAGTTGTTGGAAAGCGTTATGAAGTTTGGTCTGGAGACTATCAGATTTAGATTTGCTAAGTCAGATGATGCTAAGAAAGCTGCGGGTGGTGCTGATAAGCCTGCACCATACTGAGGCAGACTAGATTGAACTAATAATACATCTCAATAGGTCGCAAGTAGACGTGGTTCTTTTCAAGAACCCTGGATTAATAAAGGTGCGGCTACCGGTAAGCAGAGAATTGTGTTTGCATCGGTTTATATGCCCCATGATGCTGGTGATCCACCGGGGGCTGGCGCGCAGAAGCTGACCGATTATGCAATGTTGAGAGGGGTTGCATTGCTGCTCGGCTGCGATGCTTCATAGTCAGTGGAGAAGAAGCAACATTAACAAAAGAGGTGAGTTAGTGTTTTAGTTTAATACTTCTAGCAATATGTTAATTTGTAACAAGGTTCATGTACCAACGTACAGGAATAGGAATAAGACGTTATAAACATAACACTAACTAACAGAGATATGAACCTGGTAGAGAACTGAATAGTGGACAAAAACTATACGTTTTCAGACCATTCATACAGTCTTAATAGTACAGGGAAAACGCGTGACCAATATAGAAATCTAAGAAAGACTAACTGGGATACCTATAGCGCCATTGACAATAGAGCAAGGGAAACTCCGCAGGGTGTGGATATACAAACATGGGCGGAAGTGGTGGAGGGAATGTTTTGAACAATCCCGTCCATTAGTTTTCCAGGCAAAAGAGAGCAACCTTCATGGTGGACCTAAGATCTAAAAGTCCTCGGTAAGAAGATGTTTCAAAAGGGCAAAGCTCACGGGATGGATTAAAGACTGGAACAAGTATAAAGTGTTGTAAAATAGGTACAAGGGTGATCTCAAAAGGGTAAAAAGAACCTCATGGAGGAAATACTCTGAGGAGTTTGATTCCGTAACTGAGTTATCTATGTTTCGGCGAATTTTGTCAAATGACCCTAGGGCTCCTGGGAATAATCAAAGAATGGATGGCTCATGGATGGAATTTAGCTCTGAAATACTCTCTGTTCTGATGGACACTCACTTTCCTGGATGCAGGGAAGTAGGAGAAGAGGCAACGACGGAGGTTAATTTTAACTACTTGTCAAAACTAGAATTAGGGGGATGAGTGGACGACATAGTGACATTGGAAAAAGCAGCATGGGCAATATATTCATTTGAACCGTATAAATCACCGGGCGCAGATGGTATTTTACCGGCCATGTTGCAGAATGTCTCAGAGCGGTCTGGTGGGTATCTTTAAGATATGCTTAATCAGGAGGTTTATATCAAACGGCTGGAGAGCAGTTAGGGTCATATACATGCCCTAAGCGGATAAAGGCAGCCACTCAAAGCCGAAAGATTTCAGGCGAATCAGTCTTTAGTCGATTCTTTGGAAAGCATTAGAACGACTGATTAATCTGCATATAAGGAATACAATAGCATGCCTATTGAAAAGGCAGGTCTGTTGAGAGTGCGATTCATAGCGTGGTTGGTATTATAGAGAGAGGACTGCGGCATATGGATTATACACCGGTTGCATTCTTAGACATTGAGGGAACCTTTAATACCATCAGTATATAGGCTATTAGGAAGTCGCTGGAAACACTCTTTGTTTACAATTTTTTAGTGGAGTGGATAGTCACCATGCTTAGTAGCTGAATCATCAACTCGGCTATAGGAAGGGGAAAGTTGAAATATTAGTGACAAGTGGTACACCTCTTCTGTTGTGGTCGTTGACTGTGAATGCATTTCTTATGCGTTTTAAGAAAAGCGGATGGAAGATAGTTGCATGTGTGGATGACGTGGTTTTACTTGTAACAGGAAAGTTTCTTCCCACTATCAGTGAAGGCATGCAGTCAGCTTTGAGCGATATATCCTCCTGAGCAATCAGCAAAGGACTTGTAATCAACCAAGAGAAAACTGAGCTAGGCTTCTTTACCAGGAGAACAAAATAGAAAATTTGTACTGCCCAGGATGGGAGAGGTAGAGCTGAGACTAGCAAAAGGAGCAAAATACCTGGGTGTTTTCCTAGATAAGAAAGAAACACGATTAGAAAAGAAACACGCAGGAAAGGCTAAATAAAAGGCTCAGTGCCTACTATGCATGCAGGACCTCCACAGGAAGGATCTGGGGTCTGCAACCAAAGATAGTAAACTCGATTTACACATCGGTTGTCAGACCGGTTATTTCCTACGGTTGGTATAATGGGAGGCAGTGAGGAAGGAAAATCACAGAAGATTACTAGCTAAGGTTCAGAGATGTTGGTCGATGGGCATTACACGTGCTCAGAGAATCACACCTCAGGCTGTCTTGGACGTCATTCTTCATCTTCTTCTTATAGAAGACTTTATGGTGAGAACGGCGACTAGAAGTCTCATTAGACTCGTAGAAACAGGTTTGGTGAGGACAGGTATAACAGATCACACATCAATCTTGGACGATATCAGTTTGAGTAATTACGGATTTGTTACCCCTGGGTTTACGGACCATAAGGTCGCTGAAATCCATATTAGTAGAACACTCTTACTAGTAATTCCGAATAGGGAATATTGGGTCAAATCTGATAAGCTAAATGAGGGTAGTGCAGTCCTTGCAGACGGATCAAAAATGAGGGAAGGCACAGGGCCTGGTGTCTGTACTTTGGGAACAAACATTCGTAGTTTCTTCAGACTGCTGAATAAATTCAGCGTTTTGCAAGCTGAGATCTTGGCTATCCTCAGGGCCACGGAACTTTTGACCAGGAATGTAGCTGAAGGTGATAAGTTAACCTACTACGTCAACAGCCAGGCAACGTTAAGAGACTTAAATATCAAATCGAAACTTGTTAGCGACTGTAGGAGAGCCCTCAAATTGCTTATGAATAAATATAGTGTCAGACTATGTTGGGTTCCTGGCCACAGCAATGTTGGGGGAAATGAAACTGCCGATGAGCCGGCGTTAGATAAAATAATGTATGACAGATCAGCAAAATTACCGATAGGTCAGTGCTATAGGAAACTCAGTAATTGGGTAGAAAGTAGGGAGGATTGTAGAGTATCAAGGGCTTTGTGACCAAAACTTGACTCAATAAGATCCAAACTGCTACTGGAAATGAATAGGAAGCCGATGGGAATCATGACAGGCGCGTTGACTAGTCACTGCTGGGTCAGAGTAAGAATCAGGATATGGGAAACTGGCAATCCAGATTTCTGTAGGATGTGCGGAGATGAAGAGAAACCAGAAACCATTGAACATATTATCTGTTACTGCCCGAAGCTGCAACATCATAGGCTAAGAAGGCGTTTTCATGAGAGTATTACTGATATCGGGAAGTGTAAACTGGTGGACATTAGGGGCTTCATCATGGGAATTCAGTGGCTTAATGATGGATAATAGGGTCACTTCTGGGTAAAAATGGGGGGTAAAGAATACTTTTAATGGCCAATAGAAGGAAATCACAATGGACCCAATTGGGTCTCCGAGTAGAGGTGCATTTATGTCACCACCCTTCCTAACTTAGCCTAACCTAAAAGTCTTGCCAGATCATTAAATACTTTGCCTGTCATCCGCATGTAATTTTAATAGTTTTTTGCCTCACTTTCCTTTAGAGTTTTCTAACGTTTTTTTTTTGTGAGAATACGTTTCTTTTTGTAAAAACCACTCCTTTGACCAAATTATTTTTTCCGATCTTTTTCTTCTTCAATGTGTTGTACCAACGGTTGCAAGGTCTGTGGCTTGCTTAATACAATAACAAATAAAGCAATAAAGACATTTACTACAGCAACCTACCGACTACAAAATGTCAAGGATAGAATACACATGTTTATATGATGTTCTCAGTTCTTGTTGAACCTTCATAGTGAAGAGATGTCATTATTTTTTTGTACATATTTATTTATTGTATCTTCAAATATGAACTAACAATAAGTGTTCAAATCTAAAATCTAAATATAATTAATTAGACCCGACGAATATCGGACATAAGCTTAGTGATAGTAAATAAATGATATATAAGAGTCGTGCTAAGCGAAGAAAAAATAAAATAAAAGTATAAAAGTATATTCAAGAAGCTAGATCTGGAGTGAAGCAGTGCCCCATAGCTGAATTTCGTAGCACCATATTGGATTCAAAAGCGACTTGTATATTAACAGTTTGTAGTCTAGGCTGAGTGTTGAATTTCTGCCAATCAACCAATGTATTTGCGTTAACTTAAGTTTCATTTGAGTTAGTTTAGAGTCAACATGATGTTTCCATGTAAGCCTTCGATCAAGGTGTATACCGAGGTATTTCACTTGAGAATGTTGAGGAATATTCTCATTGTTTATTCGAATGGGGGAACAAGTATCTCTTCTTAAGGTAAAGGTTATATGGACACACTTTTGCTCATTTACTTTAATTCTCCATAAGTTGAACTATATTTCCAGCTGGGTAATATGTTCCTGGAGATTTCGGGATGCCTCATAAGGGTTTTCGTGCATACTGATACAGGCTGTATCATCGGCAAATGTAGAGGTAAGAATATTATTGCTCACAGGCATATCACAATTATATATTAAATACAATACTGGCCCCAGAATACTACCCTGTGGGACACCGGAAGATATAGACTCGGGCACACATATGAAGTCTCATTCCATAACAGTGGACTTCCTATCAGTAATATAACTTTCCAAAAGTTTTTGTATGTTTATTGGCAGATATGTCTTAAATTTTAAAACTATGCCTTCGTGCCATACTTTGTCAAATGCCTGAGACACATCAATGAAGAGGGCAGAACAATACTTCTTTTCTTCAAATGTCTTCCTTATAAATTGAACCAATATATGCGTTTGAAAGGTGCGCCAGCTGGAGTAACACCAGCCGTGCCAACTGCACCAAAAATCACTAATATGCTCGAGAAGGATGTGCCAGTCAGTGTAACGCCGACAGTGCCAACTGGATCGAGCAGACAAGATACGCGTGAACGTAGCTTCCTGACCCGCAAACCCACCGGTGAATTACGGGCTGGTCGACGCTATATCGAGTAGTTGGGCAATAAGCCGTCCAAGGATTTAACCAGCAAGGAGAAATCCTCGCTGGCGTGGGCAAAGGCTCACTTGGCTGCACACGACGGCTCCAACCCTGAAGCAGCTGCAAAAACACCTGCAGCCACTGCGCCTAAAAGGCAACGCTCAGGGGAGGAGCCTTCGCCGCAGCTAAGGGCACAGCCATTAAGCAAGCGTCAAAAGCAGGTGGATTCCAAGGTCACAAACAAACCTTACAGTGAGGTTGCAAGAGACCCACTGGTGAGGGCTTTTCTTGACCATAGTAACTGCGACGGGGGAATCGATCATGAAAAATAGGGATTGATATGTCAGAAGTTACTGGACATTTACCTGCAGGACACTGGCGTGATTCAAGGACATTCGCCGCAATTCATGGATGCAGGCTGGTTTCAAGGACACGTGAAACTAGTCTCCTGCATGGACGAATTATTGGCGTCCAAATTAAAGGATATCATCCTGTCCCTATGGGAAGTGTGGCCCGGCGCGAGACTGGAATTGATCCCGGTCAGTGAGATACCTCGCAGGCCGAGAGCAATTGCTGTCATCCTGGCTGAACCACATGACCCAGCGAAGATCCTGGACATTCTCCGGAAAGGTAACCCGGACGTACCAACCAATGACTCGAAGGTAGTAAAGGTTTTCGAAGCGGTTGGTGCCCGTAGGAAGGCGATCGTGGTCCTTAATAAGGAGACGTTGTCTCTACTCCGGAAAAAGCAAGGGTTGGTGTACTATGGCTTTATGGGCATCAAACTGCGCATTTACCGGGATGATGACAAACCCGATCCTGATAACCCCGTTGTAGCAGAGGGGTCGCAAGGGGTACAGGTTGATAAAACAACCAAGATCAACGCGGAGGCCATAGTTGAAACTGCGAATTCAGTCGCTTCGGGGTGCTCCCAAACAGACTCTTGTCTGATTAGGGACCTCCTGGATAGACTTGATTTCGTAGACGATGAAAACGCTCTTCTGGATCCAAACCCAGATGACGCAGACATCGTCGTCAACTATGACCCTGATATCTGAGGATGGCGAAGGTTATCTAAATTAATCTTCAACAATCGAAGGTAGTCTCAGCGGCATTAACCAACCGACTCATAGAAGGAGGAGTGAATATTGCGCTCATCCAAGAACCATAGACAGTCAATGGTAAAATTCTTGGACTCCGCGCAAAAGGCTACATACTACTGTATTTGAGTAAATCAGGTAACAATGAGAAAAACATCAGGTCCTGTATTATGGTGAAAACCAATTTAAATATCTGCGTTCTGTATAATTTCAGTGATGAGGATACTGTAGCCGTAGCATGAGAGACGGGAGAAACCACAGTGTGGTGGCTTCTCTCATGTTACATGGCCCTTGACCACACGGACCCCCCACCAAGCATTTTGGTCCAAAAGGCAGTCAAGGAAGCAACTAAGCGTGGTAATCCTATCTTAATAGGAGCTGATGCAAATGCATATCACCATATCTGAGGAAGCTCAGGCATAAATGTAAGAGGTGAGTGCATATTTGATTTTATTATGGATAATAATCTGGCAATAATAAATCGGGGTTCAGAACCAACATTCGTAGTCTCTAATAGGCAGGAGGTATTAGACATAACTCTAGTCAATTCGAGGCACGCTCATATAATTCTAGAATGGAGGGTCTCGTCGGACTGCTCGTTTTCTGACAATCGTTATCTAACATTTTTATTTAGTATTTCAAGTAGGAACGCAAGATTATCCATCAACAGATGTAAAACAAACTGGGAGGTACAGAACCAAATCCTCAGCTACTTGATTGCGCAACCTTCAATTATAGGAGAGGCTGCGGATATTGACTTAGCCGTAGATACGCTAACAAATGCATTTAAAGAAGCCACTGGTCTATCTTGCAGGGCATCTATACAACGCAACAATAGGAGACTACCTTGGTACTCGTAAGAACTGCAAACAACTTTTCAATGCGGCAAAAAGGACAGGTAATTGGTCTCTTTATAAAGCCTCATTGAATAAATTCAAAAATAGTTATATCCAGAATAATGATGGAAACTGGACGTCAGATAGTAACGGATCTCTAGAGGCCCTAATGAACACCCACTTTCCGGGCTGTCAACCCTATAGTGATACTCAACAAGTATACCTTTCCCATGCCCAGACACATGTATCCATAGACAATACTGTGGAGAAAGTGAAATGGGCCCTCAACAGCTTCCACCCGTTTAAATCTCAAGGTCCGGATGGTATCATTCCTGCGGATCTGCAACATAACTCAGATCTAGTAATCCCATGATTACTCGCAATATATAAAGCCTGCATTATATGGTCATATATTCCAATTGCATGGACTCAATGTAATGTGATCTTCATACCTAAAGGGGGGAAGACATCACATACCAAGGCGAAGGATTTTAGACCTATTAGTTTAACACCCTTTCTTATAAAAACACTTGAGAGAATAATGGATGTTCATATTAGAACAGTGATTGATAACTCTCAGCTTTCGGCCTCTCAACATGCTTATGCCAAGGGCAAATCGGTTAAGACCGCCATTACATTCACTTGTAGGATGCATAGAGAAGTCACTCGAGCATGAAAATTATACCTTGGTAGCCTTCATGGACATTGAAGGTGCCTTTAATAACATAGCAGAATCATCACTTCTACCATAGGAACAGCCACCATCACCAAGCAAGCCCACAGAGGTACACCTCAAGGTGGTGTGCTGTCACCCCTGTTGTGGAATGTGACGGTCAATAATCTGCTCAAAAAATTGGATTCCATGAATATTAAAACAGTTGCATACGCAGATAATGTAGCGATTGCAATATCTGGATTCCATCTGAATACTATATCACAGAGACTAGAAACAGCACTAAATGAGGTTTGTGCCTGGTGCTCACAAAGTGGACTTAGTGTCAACCCGACCCAAATGGAACTGTTACTATTTTCTAGAAGATACAAGGTTCCCCACTTCAACAACGTAAAGCTAAATGGCATTACCCTAACCCTGTCAGACAATGCCAAATATCTGGGTGTTGTCCTTGATAGCAAGCTCTCCTGGAAGGAAAATCTTCAGGCAAGAGTAGCGAAAGCCACAACGACAATATACGTCTGTAGAAACCCAATCGGACCTACCTCGGGAATTAGTCCCAAGGGAGTCGGTTGGATATTAGAGACGGTTATAAAACCTATACTTTTTATGGAATTTTAGTCTGGTGGAAAGCACTAGACTCAGCCGTATAGAGGGAACTCTCCGCAAAATGGCACTCATGATAAGAGGTGCTCTTAGATGAACGCCAACAAAAGCGCTCTTCGCTATGTTGAGTTGGCTTCCAGTGAACTTAGCGGTCAGAAAGCTGGCTCTACGTACCGCCGTCAGACTAAACGTAACAGGCGCATGGAACTACTGACCTTGGGGTCATGCAAGTATTTTAGATATAGTGGATAACATTCCGGATATTATCGACTACTGTACTCCGAAACCCTACTTCTTTAGGAATTTTCAAATTTCATTGATAGAAGGGTTTTCCCCATTGGACGGAGCCGTACAGATTTTCACGCACGGTTCAAAAAAAGGGGGGAGGGTTGGTGGGTGCGTTTATATTCCAGAATATGGAATTGAAATGTCCTTCAGACTCCCGGACGAATGTAGTATATTAAAGGCAAAGTTATCTGCCATTAAAAGAGCGATTCACTGGTTAAGATTCTATCGAATCTCGAACAGAGATATTCATGTCATAACTGACAGCAAAACTGCTATTAGGTCTCTCATAGGTGTGTACACCACATCTATTCTCGTCCAAGAATGTCGCAAAAACCTCGATGGAATTGCACAGCACTCAAATATTCTACTCAGTTGGGTGCGGGGACATGGGACTATCTCAGGTAACATAGTTGCTGATGAACTAGCAAAGAAGGGAACCACACTTACAGAGGTTGATATTGACAATTTCTGTGGTCTCCCACTCTCATCCTGCTGGAGACGCTTCGATGTTACCTTTCTTGAGATAGCCCAAGATAGATGGCGCAACGAGCCAACATGTGCAATAGTGAGAACCCTCTGGCCTTGCCTTAACTTTTATAGAACGGAAAACCTCATGAACTTAAATAGGAAGGACTTGAGAAACCTCGTGGCCACGTTGACTGGTCACTGTCCTTTCGGAACCCATGCTAAACGTATGGGTCTCCCTTATAATGACTACTGCTATAGTTGCAATGACGAGGAGGAGGAGGAAAATGTCCTGCAACTCCTGTGTCATCGTTCCGCTCTGGAGGATCTGCGGCTACACCTCTTTGGCAAAATATCCTTCGGCAGCCTATCTGAGTTATCGGAAATTGAGCTCAAAAACTTGAGCCTTTATATAAGGAATAGTGGCTAGTATAGCCGCTAACTCCCCCCCTAGCCAAAATAGGACACACTATCACCTCAGCTAACCTCTATATATAATTGTCATATCTTTTCACCCGTTGAGCTTAAATCACCACTGCGCACTTCAACCGGAGTATGGGCAAGAAGCGATAGCGAGAAAGGTAACTTATTTGCTGAGCATTTAAAAGCTGTATTCACTCCCTATTCATGTACGGGCGCTGTTGATTTGCCGAGTGTAGTTTCTCTACCCCCTCGTCCCATAAGGTTTAAGCTGTGTGAATTACAAAAAATAATTGCTGAACCCAACCCGAAGAAAGCTCCAGGTATTGATGGAATTAGTAACAAGATGCTAATGAATTTGCCTCTAATCGCAATAAGAATCCTGCTATTTATTTTTAATGCCATTTTGCGATTGCAGTATTTTCCACATAACTGGAAACTGGCGAAGATCAAAATGATCTTACCAAGGCTGAGTCATATAGGCCTATAAGCTTACTATCAACAATCTCAAAGCTTTTCGAAAAGCTGCTCATGACTAAATTTTCCAAAATTTTAGCTGATAATGGGTGTATCCCGGATCATCAAGTTGGTTTTAGAAGTCAGCATAGGACAATTGAGCAAACGCATAGGTTGGTGCAAGTTATAAGGAAGACATTTGAAGAAAAGAAATATTGTTCTGCCCTCTTCATTCATGTTTCTCAAGCGTTTGACAAAGTATGGCATGAAGGCCTAGTTTTAAAATTGAAGACATACCTGCCAGTAAACATTCAAAAACTTTTCGAAAGTTATATTGTTGATAGGAAGTTCACTGTTGTGGAAGGAGACTTCATGAGTGTGCCCGAATCTATATGTTCCGGTGTCCCACAGGATAGTATTCTGGGGCCAGTCTTGTATTTAATATATAATTGTGATATGCCTGTGAGCAATAATATCCATACCTCTACGTTTGCCGATGATACAGCCTGTATGAGTATTCACGAAAACCCTTCTGAGGCATCCCGCAATCTCCAGGAACATATTACCCAGTTGGAAATATGGTTGAACTTATGGAGAATTAAAGTAAATGAACAAAAGTGTGTCCATATAACGTTTTCCCTAAGAAGAGATACTTGTTCCCCCATTCGAATAAACAATGAGAATATTCCTCAACATTCTCACGTGAAATACCTTGGTATTCACCTTGATCGAAGGCTTACGTGGAAACATCATATTGACTCTAAGCTAACTCAAATGAAACTTAAGTTATCTCAAATACATTGGTTAATTCGCAGAAATTCAACACTCAGCCTAGACTGCAGACTGTTAATATACAAGTCGCTTTTGAAACCAATATGGTGCTACGGAATTCAGTTATGGGGCACTGCTTCAGCTTCAAATGTTGAGAAAATCCAACGAAGACAAAACAAAATTTTACGTTTAATAACATCGGCTCCATGGTACATTAAAAATTCAAATTTACATCGTGATTTAAATATGCCACTAGTGACTGAAGAAATTTCAAAATACGCACGCAAATATTTAACTAAACTCGAGTCCCATCCTAATCCCCTGTGCTATGCTGACTTCTAAAACAAAATTGATGGTCAGGGATGCACCCATTATCAGCTAAAATTTTGGAAAATTTAATCATGAGCAGCTTTTCTAAAAGCTTTGAGATTGTTGATAGTAAGCTTATAGGCCTATATGACTCAGCCTTGGTAGGATCTTTGATCGGCTTTGGAATCATTTTGATCTGCGCAAGTTTCCAGTTATGTGGAAAATACTGCATTCGTAAAATGGCATTAAAAATAAATAGCAGGATTCTTATTGCAATAAGAGGCAAATTCATCAGCATCTTGTTACTAATTCCATCAATACCTGGACCTTTCTTCGGGTTGAGTTCAGCAATTATTTTTTGTACTTCACGCAGCTTAAACTTTAAAGGACGAGGGGTTAGAGAAACTACACTCGGCAAATCAACAGCACCCGTACATGAATAGGGAGTGAATACAGATTTTAAATGCTCAGCAAATAAGTTAAAAACAAAAATCATACAAAACAATATTCGTAATTCATATTAATTTTGATGAATATGCTTTTTTTGCTTTAATGATATTTTTATATCGCAAGAAATAACAACAACAACAAAAAAACACAAGCAGAGTGGCATTGAGGAATACTCTCTATGATAACCTAAAAAAAATTGTGAAGTGACATCTAACGGCAGAAATGCATATTTTACTGTGAGTTCTTAAGCTCTTAATGAAAGCAATAAAAATAAAAACCTGATGATAGTAATTTTTTACGACGAAGCCGCTTTTTCGTCAACGATCAACTTCGCTTTGTCCAATGCCAACTAGTGATTTGTTAACATTACAGTTGCCTAGTACTTTTCATATAAGTCAGCGATATTATCCCCTTCGGGGTCTCATTCATCAATTAACCAAGTTATCACTACAGATAACAGTAGCACAAAACCCAAGGTCCAAGTCGGAATAACCGTAGTAAAGCGTGGGCGAAGCCCAAATTTTTCTAAGACGTCATCTGCTCCAAAGATGTCTAGGGATAACAGCGCATCCTTTACTAATCGTCAAAACCGTTTTAAAATGTTTTAAGATGATAGAGATAAGCCCGATGTATCGTCGAACAAAACCTCCAAACCACCACCAATCTATTTGAGAGAAAAAAAATTCAAACGCCCTTATTAAAAAATTAATCTCGATCATTGGTGAGAATAAATTTCACATTGTTCCAATAAAACGTGGTAACATTGATGAAATGAAAATTCAAATTTATGAAGAAAAAGATTTTCGCAATATAGTTACTGAATTTGAAAAAGGTAGAACAAGTTTCTACACTTACCAGCTTAAGAGTGCTAAACGCCTGCATATTGTACTGATGGGCATAGATTCGTATGTTGTTCCCGAAGAAATAAAAGATACGCTCGTCCTCTAGGGATCTAAGGTAAAAAATTTATCAAACATATTAAATAGGGAGAAGATCCCCCAACCGCTATTCCGCGTTAACCTTGACCCATATGATATAAAATTGAGAAAACATGAGACCCATCCAATTTATAGCTTAAAATGTATTTTATACCGAAAAATAACCGTTAAAAAACTACACTAGAGTTCAGGGCCCGTACAGTGCCATAATTGTCAAAAGTAGGGAACTGGGCATTCTAAATCAATTAAAATTGTGAAATTTGGGTAATTAAAATTTGAAATTTTAAAATTCTTGGAAATTTTTGAACTTTGATACCTACGAGGGTGGTTCAATAAGTCCGTCCAATATTTTTTTTACATAAGGAGTTTTTTGTTTACATAAGGAGTTTTTTTATTACTACATACGAGGGCGGTTCAGTAAGTGTGGTTTTTTATGACCGTGGGAATTTATATGTATGTATGTTTGAGGGGTGGATTAAGGGGTTTCATAAGATTAAGATTTCATAAGTATACATATGTATATGCCGACGGGAAAATCATGAAAATGATTTTTACTAATACCAACGGGAAAATCATGAGATGGTTTTTCCTAATAGAAATGCTGAAATAGTGAAAATTAATTTTTCCTAATGCCGACGGCAATGCATGATATTTTTTCCTAATGTCGACGACAATGCATGATTATTTTTTTCAAATGCCGACGGCAAAACATGATTATTTTTCCTAATGCCTACGGCAAAACATGAATATTATTTTCAAATGCCGACGGCAAAACATGATTATTATTTCCTAATACCAAAGGGAAAATTGCCGGTGTTGCCAGACTGTAGAAATTTGTTATCGTAATACTATATCAGTAATATCAGAGAAAATAGATTTGATGACTACTAGGCGATTCTCATATGAATCGTGGGAATGTGTATGTGCGATTTCCTTACGCTAATAAATTGTTTATAAATAAAATAAATTGCTTATAAATAAAATAAATTGTTTATAAATAAAGTAATTAAATATATTAATTTAATTTATTTAATTATTTTATTTATGTTTAAAATGTTCTCATATGTGTGAACACCCCTAATACTTGTGTGTGGTGGGTCCAGCTTGATTGTCGCTGGTAATTGTATATTGTGTTTATTTGTTTAAGAAATATATTTGTATATATGTATGTATGAATATATAAATAAATGTATGTATGCATGTATGAATGTATAAATTAATGTATGCATGTATGAATGTATAAATGTGCGATCGTGGGAACTTGTGCGTGGAATATTTTATTGAATACATTTATATTTTGCAACGTAATCATTTTCTTTGTCTACGATTATTTTAAAGCAGAGGATTTTCAACTAAGTACAGTCATCAGCAGAGAAACAAAAAGTATAAATTTGCAAGTAAGCCAAAAAGTTAACTTCTCCTCCTCCCCACTTCCTTCTATTCCCTTTATGTAGTTTGTATTTGAAATAAGAAAACACTTGTACATTCTTTCATTTTGTATACATTTATTGTTTAAAATTTTTTTAAATTTTATAATAATACATAAATTAATATTTTAAAAAGTAAATGGTAATTTAAAGCAAGACATTTCTATTGTTAGGAAAATAGCATTTTTTAATGCGCATACACCAAATTTATGATAATTACAATAAAAATATTCTGGATACTTGATTTCCATTTGTTTAAAGTTGATGCAGCCTATATCCACAACGTTAGAAATTTTTCGGTGTAACATTTTTTCCAACCATAGTCTTTTTTCTTCACCTTTTACGTAAATTTTAGAACATCTTACGTTGGCTTTTAAGAAATTGCAAACGCTATGAAATGAAACTGATCCAGCAGTCCAGCTTAGGTGATGATAGTTTTTTGTTAACCACTTTGCTTCTCATTGCTTTTTTATTGATAAGCATTTAAAATCAAATGGTGGTTTTATAATGAAATTGTTATATTCATAATTGTTGAAAACAATCGCTACTTCTTTTGCGATGAAATCGTTTGAATTAGTTTTGAAACCTTGTACGTCTATAAAAATTATGTTATTTTCCATATTATTCAATTTATAACACTTTTCGAACTTGTCCTTTGATGGGTAGATGGGTATATATTCTATTACACGATCATGAATAAGAATGCAGTAAGCTGATGTCTTTGCTGCAATATTAGTTGCTGTTTCAAATTCTATTTTTATATCAATGGGTCCATTATTGAGTGATTCATTCTGATGACTGACATCTACTACAATAATAGGAGCTTTTGTCTTATACTCTGATGCAGTTAGAAGCGGTTGAGATTCTTTCATATAGTAGCTTTGTTGGAATCTTAGATACATATCATATAGAATTGCATAACGCTCATTTTTGAACTTTATGTTAAGATCATCATACGGGTATGAGACTGAATTTAAATGTACTTTTAAATTAGTCAAATCACAATGAACAAATTTATTTTCTTGTTGAAAAGCAATCAACACAAAACGGGGGCGTTCTCTATTTGCAGCCAGTTTAACATTCCAAATATGGTTAGTTCCTGTGGTTAATTGTGGATTAATATGACAATCCAAACTGCGAAATGCCATGGGTATAGAAGCACCATTGTTAATAATTTTAATCATATTCAATTTGCTAAGGTCAGATAATTGAACATGAGGTATTCTCCATGAGATGAGTGAAATTGTAAGTTTAGCTTTTTCAGTAGAAACACTCGAGCGTACAAGATCTTCATCGTTCTTATTGCGGAGGAGTATCAGTTCATGTTTTCCATTTAATATAACTTTGTTGTAGTCTTCAGCGAATCCTAGAAGCATTTTTAGAGGTACATAGAAATTGAAAAATCAATTTGCAAGAGTGACATCGTCAATTTTGTTCCATCCAGCATTTTGCATCACATTGCTTTCGTTTGGTGATAGAGAAACCAAGTTCTTTATGGTGCTCGTGGCTCCTAAATATCTTGTATGATCAATTTCAATTCCATTGAGCTCATAGCGAATTTCATCAAATATATATGCTACAAAGTTGTTTTTTAATTTAAAGTTCTCTGAAGAAGAAGAAGATTTAGGGGCATTATCATCGGCAACAAACCCCTCTACATAAATGTAGCTCTCACTGGGTAGCACGTATAAATCTTGATTTTGTATTGAAATTCTGATTTCATCATTATTGTTGTAAGATTGTAAGTATGGTACATATGTATGATAGTCCTTTTTGATTATATTCTCATCCGACAAGGGTTTATCTAAGACATCTATTATTGAACTCATTTTGTCTTCAATTTAAAATTCAAGGACTTTAGAAAATGTTTATTTGATTTTGTTAGAGTTTTTTGTTGAGCTGGTCGCTTTAATGTTGTTGTTGTTAGTTGACCTCAAATGTATTCGTATTGTAATTTCCTCTCCGTGAAAATTAATTAAATCACCGTATTGATCAACTACGCGCAGCGCTAGTAAACTTATCTCTTTGGTGTTCACAGGTAAATAGATGAGATTTCTTGGAACCTCATCTATTTTATAGCCTGGAGGCACATTAATCGGAAATTCATGAAGTGTATGCGATTTGGAGTTATTCATATACTTTCAATTCGCAAGAGATTCACTTTAAAAATATTAACTGAAAGATCTGTTTAATAATATTTGTTTGGTGTTAGGATTTTGCTATTGAATCCTAAAAGTTTTCCAATTGTGTTGTCTTTATTAAAATATACAGGATCCTTGGAACTATTAACTTTAACTTGCATTGTATTGTTATTGGCTTCAATACAAATCTTATTTTCTGGATAGAGTCGTTTGTATTGCTCTTCTATAAAATCAACTATATCATTTAATTCGTAAGATCCAATTAGTATTTCAATTGTATGTTCCCCTATATGAAACATATTGTTGTAGGTATCTACATTTGGAATACTGTTGTATGAATGAAAATCAGTTAAAGCACACTCATATGCACCATCTAATTCAATAGGAGGAAAGTAACTAGCAGATAAGTCTGATGAGTTAGAGCTTAGAGTAAGTGTTATTAACACTATAACAGACTGATTACAATTAAATAAAGTTTAGTACACAGTATGGGTTATAAGCATAATTTTCATATTTATTTCATTTTCTTATTTTAAAATTAACATTAGTTTCTTAATATTACTACTATTGTTGTTGATGGTGGTGGTGTTTAGCTACAATATTTCATTCTTACTTATCCAAGAATTGTGTTGATTAGAAAATCCCAACCATTTAACGTATGCCTCATTTCCTTTAGTTTTAAGAACCTTTTCAACTAGATATGTATTTGGATATCTAGTTTTCGAAAGTTCTTCAGTATAGAATCCACCTTTAGTAGGATTACCAAGATAATCTTCTAATATGAATGTTGTAGGATTTGTATTTTGAACTCTTGTAATTGTGAAAATTTCTGTGGTCCAATTTGGAGTATAACCTTTTTCAAATTTATGCTTATATTTGCTTATGCGTACATGATCTCCTACATTAATTTGCGACATTTTATAAATTTTCAAATGACTGTATACTGTATTTAGTAGCTTTGGCTCATTTGTTGAGTTAACTTTAATCGGAGACATTTTAATGGTGCGATGAACTTTTCTATTGTATGCATTAATTAAATCTTTGTATATATCAATCCACTTATATGAACCATTAATGCTAAATTCTTTCCACATCATTCCTTTCAATGTTCTGTTAAATCCTTCTACTATTGATGCTTTCATACTGCTATATGTTGAGTAGTGATTAATGTTGTATTTATCCATTAATTTTCCAAAGTGTTTGTTGAAAAATTGTTTACCATCATCTGTTTGTAAGTTTTTCGGTACTCGTCCTAATTCAAAAATATTTTCCATCGCCTTGGTTGTTTCGAGTGCAGTTTTAGTTTTTAGTGGTACTGCCCATGCCAATTTTGAAAATGTGTCAATTGCAGTTAACAAAAATCGATAATTTCTGTTTTCTCTAGAATAGATCCCCATTTCAACTAAATCAGCTTGCCAAAGATCATCTATTCCTTTCATTACAACTCTACGACGCATAAAAGCTTTTCGAGCTTGCTTATGCAGTTCATTTATTTAATTTCTTTTTGAAGACATTAAGTTGTTTTACAAATTTTTTGGAGAGTGTTGTGATCTACCTGACGCACTTTCAGCTATTGATACGAACATGTAATTTTCCAATCTATAAATTTTCTCATTAAGCTGTCCAATTTGTTCTTCAAAAGAAGATTTAATTTTAAGAATGTCTTTTTGAATTTTATAATTGTCTTCTATCTCTAATTTTATTTCGCGTTGTAGCTCTTCGATTTGCATTTGAATATCTTCTCGAATTATATTATTGTCTTCCTTAAAGTATGTTAATAATTTCTCTTCTAGTTTTTCGATTTGAGTTTGCAGAAACAATTTATTGATAACATCGTTTTCCTCCAGAGCTTTTGCAACATTTTTGAGTCTTTTGTTTTGGACATCAATGTTGTTGTTCGTATCCACAAAGAACCCCAGCAGTTTAGGTGCATTTTTCAAAGAAATTATGCTGCTAGTATCGTTTAAATAATGTCCAAATTTATCAACAGACATACTTTATACACATACATATGTATATATTTTTTAAAGCTAATGTATTATATTTGCTTCACGTAGTTCTACAATAATTGCTACAATATCGTTATTGTGATTAGTATGACCTGCACCTACTACTAACTCATTTGGATCGTCCCAGTATATATAGTTTGGCTTATGGGCATTAAATTCCATCATTCCATCACCTAAATAGCTACCTTTTGGCTTAGACCCTGTTGATTCGCTTAAATTCTTCTGGTTTTTCTCGTCAATAAATTTCTTAATAATATGTTTATATTTATATCCTCTAGTACCCTTAATTTGACCGTCAGGTTTATAGTCTCTTCTATATGCATTAGTAGTAGTTAAAATATTTTTATAAATTTCGAGTTCAAACTTATCATTTTTATACTACGAAGCTTTTTCTTCAAGACATTTCTTGTCAACACCAACTGTTTTAAAATTTTCTCATCCATGTTTAGCAAATAAGAGGTATCAGCTATTAGATCAGGTATCAGGTATCAGATCAGGTTATCAGATAGCTGGTCTGGTTTTCCGATCAGCTTATCAGGACCTGGTCTGGTTTTCAGATCAGCTTATCATGATCTGGTCTGGTTTTCAGATCAGCTTAAAGGTAATCTTTTATGAGTAGTTGCGTATATAGTTACGAAATAGTCAAATTGCTTTCTGTAGCGACCATCGTTTAATTCGTTATCTTTGCTTATCATCAAAAATCCATATTTATCCTTCCAACATTCTCGACAAATTACTTGAAACTTTTTATAGCTCATATCGCTGGCAACATGATCCTTATAAATATGCTTCATATTTGTCTCATCTTGCTTAAACATTATAATAACATTTGCATTGTGTCTTATTAAATGCTTGGGAATTCTGGTATAAGTTTGACACAGGTAGAATTAATCAACATCCCTATGTCACCCCATACAAAAATATGTACGTATATTATTCTGCTTTTCACATGCAACATCATCAAATATCATAATTGAATTAGTTTTAGCTTCGTCAGGTGGAATAACTGATTCATTATCGGTGAATGTATAATACCCCATACCTTTAATTGGTGAAATTAGTTTCTTTAGGTATTCATATTTAGGTTGATAGAGAGATTTTGAGTATAAATAGATGTTTTCAAACTTGAGTCCATTAGGACTTTTTATCACGCCAATCATAACATTAGTCTTTCCACAATTTGATGGTCCCACTATTAGAGCAAGAATAGAATTTAGTAAGAGAGGACTATGCTTTATTTTTGAACTGATGTTCGCTGAATCATCAATATTACGAACTAAAATATTTTTATGTTGTTTTACTAACTGCATTTTTGTAACTAAATGCATTTCATATATATTACCTCTTATATAGGAAAAATTAGATAATATGGTTATACGATATCAGAAAATTTTTAGTCATAAAAACACCGTCGTTGGAGGCAGTCTAGTAGACAAAATAATAAACTCTCTACCTATTGAACTTCATCTACCTGGATATCAGTACTGTGGACCTAGAACAAAACTACAAAAACGTTTAAATCGAGGGGATAAAGGAATTAATTTATTGGACTCTGCGTGTAAAAATCACCAATACTCTACCAAAACGAGCAAAGAAAAACATCAATGAAAAAGAATATTTCGACAGCTTTGGAAACTTACAACCTCCTTCAGAAGTAGTAAGATATCTTTGTACAAATATAAAATACAACTATAATCAACATCAGAATTTTAATACATTTACCTGTGGACATTTATGTCTTGAATTTCTTTATGAAATAACTGAAAATATTAAATAAAAACACAAACATTTATATTTTACAAATCTCTTTAATGTCTTTTTATTTATAATTTAAAAAACGTAATTAATATAATTTATTGCCAGACAGGATATTGGGAGTTTTGAATTAGAAATTCACTCAGCTCATTCTCAACGATTAGGGTTTCTTCACCTTCTCTACTTAAGCAATATGATCCTCTCGAGAGATCTTTAATATCGTCATATGTTAAAGTATTATATCGTTTAGGCAGGAACATTATATGTTTATCCATTTCAACTTTTAGTGTTGCTCCATATTTTGTTGTTACACGTTTCACATTTCGAATAGTATATTTCATGGACGTGTCAAGCTCCTTTACGTGGATTAAGGTTTTGTTGTTTAGAGAATTAAATTTTGAAATTAGATTTGTTGTGGAGTCCATTTTTTTATTTAGTTCTTCTCACTTTGAATGTTTAACTGGAAATGATCTTAAAAGTAGTGATGATGACTTCAAGAAGGCTAATCGAAAATAATTATGGTGAAATAGTGAATAAGTGGGGGATAGTGATAGAGAGAAAGAGATAGTTATAGAGAGAAAAGGGTTAGAGAGAGAGATAGAGTGCTAAAAAGAAATATGGAAAAGAGATGATAGTATAGATATTTGAAAAATTTAAAAAACAAATTAGTCTTAAAAAACCTTCCAACATTCATCATCATTCATTTATCAGCAAATAAAATAAGCCAAATTAGAAGTACTCTAAACCAATTTTTAAGAGATTTTGAAAGCTTCAGGCTTTTTGATCATTGGGAGATGATAAAATTTTTCCAAAATATGATGGATGAGAACGAAGAATATGGCATAATAGAAGATGAAGACAATACAGAAGGGCATTTTGGAAACTGCCCATGGTACGATCCGAACTGTGAGGACGGACCTGATACTTGTAGATGTACAATATATTTTTTACGGAAAAGTATATTAGAAAATTTAATAATTGGATACTATGAAATGTTTCCATCATTATAAATAAAATATTTAAGAAATTAAATTAAATGGTATTATTAACAGAAATAAAATAAAATAAAATTTTATTATTAAAATATTCCTCGTTTTGTATTATTTTTTCTAAAGGAAAATTAGGAATCATCTGTTCGAATAGAAAATAACAGAAACTTGTATGTACTGAAAAATATAAGGACTTAGCCGATTATCAAAATTTTTGGTCTTTACGAAAATATCTAATGAAATTTAATGGAATTTCATAATATTGTGAAATTCAATTTATCTTGTGCAGAACCTCAAAGAAAACAAGACTGTGCATGTTTAAGCGATATGAAAGCAAGAATTTGCAAATAAGCAAAAATAAAAATTTTTTTTATCCAACGAAGTAAAGCCAATAAAGAAATAAACACCATTCACATTTTCATTCTTTTTTCAATATTTTATTTAAAATTTTTTCTTAAAAATTCATTTACATATGTATAATAGTTTTTCTTAATAAATAAATAGGATTCTATTTACAATAATTTTTCTTAATAACTAAGATTTTATGTACAATTTAAAAATTAACTAATTAACTAAAAATTAATTAATTTTAAACATTTTTTTGCATTCTAGCAATCTCATCTAGCAACATTCAGGGTTAGTTTCCTTAATACGAAAATGATACCATGCATATGTGTTAATGTTGTTTGATCTAATTTTTTCCTTATCGTCTCCATAACTTAAGACTACCTTACTTAATTCACTAGTATATATTTGATGCAGCTTAGATTTAAATGTTAACATATTATCATATACGTTAGTCTTATTGAATAAACAATTTTTATAAGTAGCTAAACTATATTTATCTAATATGGCTCTCTTTACGCCCTTCGATTTTTTAGTGTCATTTTGGTTCTGTACACTAAATGAGTACATTTTTGATCGCAGCCCAACAAACTCTGTCATTATCTTACTGCAATTCTCATCCTTCATCATACCAATTACTTTTTTATTTACTAGTGGAAAATTATAAATATTGTCTGTAGGATAGTCCGATGTATCAAATTGTTCATGTATGTCATTTTTTATGTCAGCGTAAAAGTCGTCCGTCTTTATTGAATATATAAAAGAGTCCGTGTCCATATAATTTAATGAGAGTTATGTCTTAAACTTAGGTTGCATGTACCCGTAATGGAAATTATACATTTTCCATTTGGAAAGCTCCAGTACACAAAATCCTAAGTAAATTGGTTTATTGTAGCAGGTTTTTACTCTATTCATTTCGATAGCTACCAGATCTTCAGAAAATATAGATAAACTATGAAAATTTGGTTTTGATATCCAATCTTGGGCACCCAATTGATTACAATTCGTTTTCTCCCAACTATTGACAATTTTAACATCTCTCCTCTTATCCACATTTTCCATTGTTTTACCATACACTGCATTATTAAGTAGTTTGAAAAAGTTTTTTTCAAAAGCATTTTTAGCAGTGGCCCTATGTCTGGTATTTATGTCAATATAGCCTTTTAACTATGGATATTGTTTAAATGTTAGAATACGATGAGTTTTCTTTAAAACTAAGCCATATTCTAAGCACTGTTTCAGAACTCTAAAGTGTATCACGTATGATTGCTTTGTAGAGAAATCGGTTATCAACTTGTTATAATTCGCTTGCATAGGTTTCTTATTTTCAGCGCAAAAAGGAAGATCATTATGCAAGTCGAGTAAATGAGAGGGATAATCCAACGTGACCTCATATACATAACCGTCTGTTCCATTATCAGCTATGCTGTGTGGATCCAGATTCAGCTCGTCTTGCGATAACCATCTGAACCCACCATGAGGAAGATATTCCGACATCGCCCAACCATACAAATTGTTAGCGTCTAAATAGACGAGAAATTCTGAGGGCTTCTCTTTATCGAAATCTTCCAAGTATTTGATATTCGCTTTCGAATATCTTTGGCTACAATGTACGATTCCTCCACGTATACCTTTTTTCATAAAATTGTACATGTCTATGTCCGTCAATAATTCTAATTCAATTTTTGTGTATTTGAGCATTGCATCCCAGGAAAGTCCAGGAGCTGTATAATATTGACATGGATCCAGCTCATAAATACCCTTGCAAACTTTTCTAAAGTTCTCGAAAATATCTGTCAGTAAGAGGACATCTGTTTTTAAGTAAAGTTCCATGTAATCTTTCATAGTTTTGCAACCAAAAGTATTCCATACCTCTACAGCATGTGAGTATTCCTCTAAAGAACACTCTTTATTGTTCAACTTATTAAAGAAATCACTGTGTGAAGGCAGCTGACATTCATCTAATTTTTGGAATGAATTTAGGTACTCATAGGGGAAAATACCTTTTTTCTTAATAAGCTGAAATTCTTTTTCTAACTGAAATAAGGACCTTATAGTGCTGAAATCATTATTCGACAAATTGCAGGCTAATGATTCCAAACTCTCAGCCATAAACCGTATTGTATCAAGAAATCTTATTTCAAGCTTATGACCGTCGCTCATTTCTGTAAATTGGGAGAGCGAGATATATAAAGTTCCTTATTGAGAGGGAGTACTTTCAGTTGCATTGAAATTTCACCTAGTTCTTTAATAAAAAGATGTGAGTCATAATTTGAGTAATTGTGAAAGTTACAGTTATTGTGGGCTGCACCTCTTAATTTACCACTAATATGACAATGATCTCTAACGCGATCTTTACCTAAAAATTTTTGACAAATGTGACAATTCACTGCACTATAAAAATTATAAATATCAAAAGGGGATAAAGTATCCATTTGCCTATTAAATATGTCACGAATTTTTTGAGGCATCTTTGCCTGTATAAATCCTTAACTTATCTAACTTACTGCTATGGAGACACTTAATATAATAGCTAAATGCACAAGGAGTGTGCTTTTTGATAAGACTGGTTTTACTACTTACACTATCACTAATGTCTTCTAATATACATTCGAAGTCCCCATATACTACGAAGGGCACATCCATTTTTCTCTGATGCCCGTTAAACTGTAGTTAGCATCCGCACCTGATGGCATAGTTGTAGCGATTTTGCCGCATTCCCCCTTATGATTAGTCATTGCACTCTTGCAATGAGTGTACTGGAGACAGCTATTGCAGAAAATTAGTTTGTGTCCATTCCTGGTAGTCTGGTTCTGTAAAAGTCTGTGAATAATAAAAAATAGAAAAAAGTTTATAAATAAAACGTACATATTTTATAAAATATATAAAACTAATATATTTATCCTTAAAATAAAGAGTTGTATAATTTTTTAACTTACCTTGATATGTCCTTTATCAATATGCAGTGATGACATTCACCATTCTCTAAAAGCAGTAAGTTCACATGATTTATTTTCTAATCTTTGGTCACATAATAAGGACCAATGATCTGATTTACTCCCTCATCATACCCAAATACGTTCACACTTATTGCCGGATTATTCACCTCGAACTCCTTGATTTTGTTTAGTGCTAATGGGTACGTTAAATTTTTGAAATTTAACGCTACACCATTTGGCGTAACAATCGTCTCTGCAGTAATGTCAGGGATATTATACAAACTGCAACGTTTTGGCTGATCGTATTTTGTGGTATCCATTGCAGCAATCAGACACACTTGAAACAATATGCATCGCTGTTTTCTATGTTGATGCAAGCTTTCCTTCCTTCTAATTTTTGAGGTGTGGATATCCAATTCGAGCCTTTGACGAACGACGATTTGTTGATTTTTTCTCAGACTATGCGTGACAAGGTCCAACCAGAATCTCGCTCTTCAAATTCGGACATTTTGGTTGAAATCTCCTTAACCTGTTTACGGAATAACTCTTCAATGTTATCTGCATTCGTCAGCAAACTCATTTTGGCTACATGTGATATTATGCACAACTCCAATTCTTCTTCAAAAATTTTGATGTACTCTGCCACAATACTCACATGAAATTTAAAAATTATATGCTTAGTTAAATTCATTTGAAGCCTCTCAATAAAAATATTTTTGTTTTCCATAATAAATTCTTCCAAGAGAAGTTGATCTTTTTTATTTCGAATTGCGTATGTGGCGATATGATTTTTGAAGGCTTTCGATATTTTGAAATATCTCACATTCTCTTCGACTTCTTCCGTCCTAGCATGTGAAGTACTCATTGGAGTTGGCAGAGTTTCTTCTCTTCTTTCTTCTACTTCTACTTCTCTATCACTTTCCGGTAAACTTATATCCATAGCATCGTTGTATAAAGTCCCTCCATAGATATCCACACATTGTTGTTGAGCTTGTTGTTGTTGCTGCTTCTCTTGTTGATAATAATTAAGAGGTTGCCATTGCATCAAATTGGGATTATAATTGTAATTTGAATGCTCATATTGCATTGGCACTCCTGATCCCAAAAACTGATTATTCCATGACATTGGTGTAGGGTAACAGTTAGGCATAACGTATTGCTGATAACTCATTGGTAGTTGATATTGAGGGTATTGTAGAGATGGTTGTTGCTGATGATGATGATGAAAAGTGTTTAGCTGCTGCTGCTGATTTTAAAGAGATGTGCCCTCGCTTACCACCCGTTGATTCAGCACACTATGGGTCTTAAGATGATTCAAAAAGGATTTTTGATATTTGTAAACTTTGTTACATCTATTACACATATAACCTGAAGAACTAATTTTTAATTATTTTATTATTATTATTTCACTTTAACACAACTGATGATGCTGCTAAATACAATAAAGTACTGATGTGTTGGTTAGAAAAGTTTGCGTATTTATACGAAAATTAGTAGCAGTATCCTTGCAGCATATTTACTTTTTGTTTCTCTGCTGATGACTGTACTTAGTTGAAAATCCACTGCTTTAAAATAATCGTAGACAAAGAAAATGATTACGTTGCAAAATGTAAATGTATTCAATAAAATATTCCACGCACAAGTTCTCACGATCGCACAAATGTACATACATACATATGTACGTACATACATACATACATACACATTCAAGAATTTCATAATTTTATGAAATAAATATTTCTTAAACAAATAAACACAATATACAATTACCAGCGACAATCAAGCTGGACCACCCACACACAAGCATTAGGGTGTTCACATACATGAGAACATTTTATAAATAAATAAATAAAATAATTAAATAAATTAAATTAATTAGGAAATCACACAAACACATTCCCACGATTCATATGAGAATCGCATAGTAGTCTTCAAAACTATTTTCTCTGATACTACTAATATAGTGTTACGAAAAAAATCTCTACAGTCTGGCAACACCGGCAATATTCCCTTTGGTATTAGGATATAATAATCATGTTTTGCCGTCGGCATTTGAAAATAATATTCATGTTTTGCCGTAGGCATTCGGAAAAATAATTATTTTTTGCCGTCGGCATTTTAAAAAAATAATCATGCATTGACGTCGGCTTAAGGAAAAATTATTATGCATTGCCGTCGGCATTAGGAAAAATTAATTTTCACTATTTCACCATTGGTAGTAGGAAAAATCATCTCATGATTTTCCCGCTGGTATTAGGAAAAATCATTTGCATGATTTTTCCCGTCGGTATTTATGTATAGTTATGAAATCTTAATCTTATGAAACCCCTTAATCCACCCCACAAACCTACATACATATAAATTCCCGCGGTCATAAAAACCCAGACTTATTATTGTATCTTCAAAAATGAACTAATAATAAGTAATCAAATTTTAAATCTAAATATAATTATTATGCCCGACCAGTGTCGGACATAAATGAAGTAATAAAAAAAAAAAATGTAGTAATAAAAAAAAAACTGCTTATATAGGGTGTTTTTTATTGAGGTATAGAACTTTAAGTTGGCATCACTTTTTTAACTGGCGGCCATTTTGTCAGCTGTCAAGTGATTAATATTTAGTTTGGTTTGCCATTTCATCATGAACAGGTTGACAAAAGAACAACGCTTGCAAATCGTGCAAATTTATTTCGAAAATAATGGTTCAGTTCGCGAAGTTTACCGCAGCTCCGTCCATTTTATGGTCGACATAATCGTCCATCAGAGCAATTAATTCGGTTAACCGGTCAATTGGCCACCAAGATCGTGTGATTTGACACCATTGGATTATTTTCTTTGGGGATATGTGAAGTCGCTCGTCTACGCCAACAAACCAGAAACGTTAGGGGACTTGGAAGCCAACATTCGTGGCGTTATTGCCAACATACGGCCCCATATGCTCGAAAAAGTGGTTGAAAATTGGACCTGTAGAATTGGCTTTATTCGAGCCAGCCGCGGCGGCCACATGCCCGAAATCATATTTAAACGTTAATGGCATAAAATTATCCTTCCAATAAAGCCAAATTGATGGACATTAAAACGATTTTCTTGTGTTTTATTTCAATTCGAAGTTCTATACCTCTAAAAAAAACACCCTATATAAACAAAAAACAGTTAATGTAAACAAAAAAACTCCTAATATAAACAAAAAAAACAATTTCACAAATTTCAAATTTTATTTACCCAAATTTTAAAATTTCAGAAAATTTTGCATTGAAATTTACAAATTTCATCAAATATTCAGCAAAATTTCACAATTTTAATCGGCGCCAGTATTGGCAGTTCCCTACTACTTCTACTACAATAATAGGAGCTTTTGTCTTAAATTCTGATGCAGTTAGAAGCGGTTAAGATTCTTTCATATAGTACCTTTGTTGGAATCTTAGATACATATCATATAGAACGGCATAACGTTCATTTTTAAATTTTATGTTTATATCATCATATGGGTATGAGACTGAATTTAAATGTACTTTTAAATTAGTCAAATCACAATGAACAAACTTATTTTCTTGTTGAAAAGCGATGAACACAAAACGGGGGCGTTCTCTATTTGCAGCCAGTTTAACATTCCAAATATGGTTAGTTCCTGTGTTTAATTGTGGATTAATATGATAATCCCAACTGCGAAATGCCATGGGTATAGAAGCACCATTGTTAATAATTTTAATCATATTCAATTTGTTAAGGTCAGATAATAATTTCAGCACTATAAGATCCTCATTTCAGTCAGAAAAAGAGTTTCAACTCATTAAGAAAAAAGGTATTTTTCCGTATGAGTACCTAAACTCATTCCAACAACTAGATGAATGTCAGCTTCCTTCACGCAGTGATTTCTTTAATAAGCTGAACAATAAAGAGTGTTCTTTAGAGGAATACGCACATGCTGAAGAGGTATGGAATACTTTTGGTTGCAAAATTATGAAAGATTACATGGAACTTTTCTTAAAAACAGACGTGCTCTTACTAACAGATATTTTCGAGAACTTTAGAAAAGTTTGCAAGGGTATTTATGAGCTGGATCCATGTCAATTTTATACAGCTCCTGGACTTTCCTGGGATGCAATGCTCAAATACACAAAAATTGAATTATAATTATTGACAGACATAGAAGTGTACAATTTTATGAAAAAAGGTATACGTGGGGTAATCGTACAGTGAAGTCAAAGATATTTAAAGGCAAACAATAAGTATTTACAGGATTTTGATAAAGAAAAGCCTTCAGAATTTCTTGTATACTTAGACGCAAACAACCTCTACGGTTGGGCGATGTCGGAATATCTTCCTTATGATGGGTTCAGATGGTTATCGCATGACGAGCTGAGTCTGGACCCAAAGAGCATAGCTGACAATGGAACAGACGGTTATGTATATGAGGTCACTTTTTATTATCCTTCCCACCTACATGACTTGCATAATGACCTTCCTTTTTGCGCTGAAAATAAAAAAGTTATGCAAGCGAAGTATAACAAGTTGATAACCGAATTCTCTACAAAGCAATCATATGTGATAAACTATAGAGTTCTGAAACAATGCTTAGAATATGACTTAGTTTTAAAGAAAACTCATCGTATTCTAGGCTTTAAACAATCTTTATGGTTACAAGGCTATATTGACCTAAATACCAGACATAGAGCCACTGCTAAAAATGCTTTTGAAAAAAACTTTTTCAAACTCCTCAATAATGCAGTGTATGGTAAAACCATGGAAAATGTGGATGTTAAAATTGTCCGAAATTGGAACAGAACAAATCGGACCCATTTGGGGGCACAAGATTGGATATCCAAACCCAACTTTTATAGTTTATCTATATTTTCCGAAGATCTGGTAGCTATCGAAATGGATAAAGTCAAGACACACTACAATAAACAATTTACTTAGGATTTTGCGTACTGGAGCTTTTCAAATGGAAAATGTATAATTTCCTTTACGGGTACATGCAACCTAAGTTCAGGACAAAACTCTGATTTAACTATATGGACACCGACTCTTTTATTTATACAAAAAAAAAAGGAAGACTTTTATGCCGACATAAAGAATGACATAGAACAACAATTTGATACATCAGACTACCCTGCAGACAATATTTATAATCTTCCACTAGGTAATAAAAAAGTTTTAGGTATGATGAAGGATCAAAATTGTGGTAAAATAATGACAGAATTTGTTGGGCTGCGTTCAAAGATGTACTCATTTAGTGTACAAAACCAAACGACACTAAAAAATCGAAGGGGGTAAAGCGAGCAATATTAGATAAGTATAGTTTAGCCTCTTATAAAAATTTTCTATTTAATAAATCTAATGTATATGATAATATGTTAACATTTAAATCTAAGTTAAATCAAATATATACTAGTCAGTTTAATAAGGTAGTCTTAAGTTATGGAGACGATAAAAGAAAAATTAGATCTAATAACATTAATAATATGCAATACATATGCATAGTATCATTTTCGTATTAAGGAAACTAACCCTGAATACGAACTTGACATGTTGCTGGAAGAGATTGCTAGAATGCAAGAAAACGTATAAAATTAATTAAGAATTAATGTACATACAATTTTAGTTATTAAGAAAAATATTTTATTGTAAAAATAAGATAAAAAGTGATGTACATATACATAAGCATTTTTTAAGAAAAAATTTTAAATAAAATATTGAAAGCAGAATGAAATATGGAAATGCTTTTTTATTTCATCTTAAATTTACTAAATAGAAATTTGAACAACAAGGGTCTTATATGCATGTATTTTGTTTCTCTACTTGATGTAATTAGTTGGATCAAAAAATTTTTGTTTTTGCTTATTTGCAAATTTTTGTTTACATTATTTTGGTTTTATTTATATTTCACTTAAACATTCACAGACTTGTTAAAGTTTGCTTGAGGGGTTCTACACAAGAGGAATTGAATTTCACAATATTATGAAATTCCATTAAATTTCATTAGATATTTTCGTAAAGACCAAAAATTTAGATAATCGGATAAGTCCTTATATTTTTCACTACATACAAGTTTCTGTTATTTTCTATTCGAACAGATGATTCCTAATTTAATTTCAAATATAAAAAAAATATTCTGAAGAAGTTAACCAAAGGTTAACGAAATATCGAAGTACTAAAATAATAATAAATATTGTCCTAAAGCTCAAAAAATTAGTTTAATTGAATATATTGAAAAAGGTCGAAAAATTTGATATCAGAATTCCTAATTTTCCTTTAGAAAAAATAATACAAAACAAGGAATATTTTAATAATACAATTTTATTTTATTTTATTTCTGTTAATAATACCATTTAATTTAATTTCTTAAATGTTTTATTTATAATGATGGAAACATTTCATAGTATCCAATTTTTAGATGTTCTAATATACTTTTCCGTAAAAAATATATTGTACATGTACAAGTATCAGGTCCTTCCTCACACTCAGGATCATGCCAAGGACAGCTTTTGAAGTGTCCTTCTGTGTTGTCTTCATATTCTATTATGCTATATTCTTTTTTCTCATCCAGCATATTTTGGAAAAATTTTATCATCTCCCAATGATCAAAAAGCCTGAAGCTTTCAAAATCTCTTATAAATTGGTTTAGAGTACGTCTAATTTGGCTCATTTTATTTGCTGATAAATGAATGATGATGAATGTTGGAAGGTTTTTTAAGACTAATTTGTTCTTTAAATTTTTCAAATATCTATACTATCATCTCTATTCCATATTTCTTTTTAGCACTCTATCTCTCTCTAACCCTTTTCTTTTTATAACTATCTCTTCCTCTCTATCACTATCCCCCACTTATTCACTATTTCACCATAATTATTTTCGATTAACCTTCTTGAAGTCATCATCACTACTTTTAAGATCATTTCTAGTTAAACATTCAAAGTGAGAAGAACTAAATAAAAAAATGGACTCCACAACAAATCTAATTTCAAAATTTAATTCTCTAAACAACAAAACCTTAATCCACGTAAAGGAGCTTGACACGTCCATGAAATATACTATACGAAATGTGATACGTGTAACAAAAAAATATGGACCAACACTAAAAGTTGAAATGGATAATCATATAATGTTCCTGCCTAAACGATATAATACTTTAACAGATGACGATATTAAAGATTTCTCGAGCGGATCATCGAGAATGAGCTGAGTAAATTTCTAATTCAAAATTCCCAATATCCTGTCTGGCAATAAATTATATTAATTACGTTTTTTAAATTATGAATAAAAAGACATTAAAGAGTTTTGTAAAATATAAATGTTTGTGTTTTTATTTAATATTTTCAATTATTTCATAAATAAATTTAATACATAAATGTCCACAGGTAAATGTATTAAAATTCTGATTCAACTATAATGTATTTTATATTTGTACCTAGATATTTGACTACTTCTGAAGGAGGTTGTAAGTTTCCAAAGCTGTCGAAATATTCTTTTTCATTGATTTTTTTATAATATGCTACCCAATGTGTACCAGGTCTTGTTGATGGATCCAAATTGATTATTCCGCATTCAATTTTCTTTGTTCGTTTTGGTAGAGTATTCAACATGAAAACTCCTCTAAAATATGGAATATTTATAGAGAAACGGTTTAGGTCCACATCAGATAGAGGTCTGTTGGGCAGCATCTCTAAGAGTTTTTTGATTCCTCTTTGTGAACTAAACCATATCCCTTTTTATATGGTTTTAAGTAAAGTCCTTTTCCAACTGCTATAGATTCCATCGCTCTATTATGTCTAGTTGCTTCATCAAGTTGATTTTTAGCATTCTTTGTTGCATTTACAGCTTTAGCTATGGCAGCACCTCCAGTTGTTAGACTACCAATTGCACCCAGAGCAGTTAAAATCGGTAGTCGAGGTAAAAAACCACCAATTTTTGGAACTCGTATTACACGTGGTACTATAATTTGAGACTTTCTTCCTTTTAATGACTTGTTAATAGTTTTTCGTGCAATTTTAATAGCTGAGTTAATATCTAATGGTTTTTCCTTTTTTAATATTTTTGTTGCAGCTCTAATTGATGTTCTAAATAGTGTTTTAACATTTAATTTGTTCTTTTTAACATTTTTCTTTTTCTCCACACCCATACCAAATTTTGTTTTGGCTTTCATTGCGTTAGTAACCATATATGCAAATGATTTTTCAGCAAGACTACTATCTTTTGATAAAACTCGATCCCAAGCGGAGTTTTCTAGTATTTTATCAGCTTTATGTCTGGTACTTAAATCCTTATTTTTGGAATAAGCAATATCGTGATTTTTACACGCAGAGTCTAATAAATTAATTCCTTTATCACCACGATTTAAGCGATTTTGTAGTTTTGTTCCAGGTCCACAGTACTAATATCCAAGTAGATGAAGTTCAACAGGTAGCGAGTTTATTATTTTGTCTACTATACCTCCTCCAACGACGGTGTTTTTATGACTAAAAGTTTCCTGATATCGTATAACCATATTATCTAATTTTTCCTATATAAGAGGTAATATATATAAAATGCATTTAGTTACAAAAATTCAGTTAGTAAAACAACATAAAAATATTTTAGTTCGTAATATTGATGATTCAGCGAACATTAGTTCAAAAATAAAGCATAGTCCTCTCTTACCAAATTCTATTCGTGCTCTAATAGTGGGACCATCAAATTGTGGAAAGACTAATGTTATGATTGGCTTGCTAGAAAGTCCTAATGGACTCAAGTTTGAAAACATCTATTTATACTCAAAATCTCTCTATCAACATAAATATGAATACCTAAAAAAACTAATTTTACCAATTAAAGGTATGGGGTATTATACATTCACCGATAATGAATCAGTTATTCCACCTGACGAAGCTAAAACTAATTCAATTATGATATTTGATGATGTTGCATGTGAAAAGCAGAATAATATACGTACATATTTTTGTATGGGGCGACATAGGGATGTTGATTAAATTCTACCTACTTATACAAGAATTCCCAAGCATTTAATAAGACACAATGCAAATGTTATTATAATGTTTAAGCAAAAATATGAAGCATGTTTATAAGGACCATGTTGCCAGCGATATGAGCTATAAAAAGTTTCAAGTAATTTGTCGAGAATGTTGGAAGGATAAATATGGATTTTTGATGATAAGCAAAGATAACGATGTAAACGATGGTCGCTACAGAAAGCAATTTGACTATTTCATAACTATATACGCAACTACTCATAAAATATTACCTTTAAGCTGCTCTGAAAACCAGATCAGGTCCTAATAAGCTGATCTGAAAACCAGACCAGGTTCTGATAAGCTTATCTGAAAACCAGACCAGGTCCTGATAAGCTGATCTGAAAACCAGACAAGGCCCTGATAAGCTGATCTGAAAACCATACCAGGTCCTGATAAGCTGATCTGAAAACCAGACCAGCTACCTGATAACCTGATCTGATAGCTGATACCTGATCTAATAGCTGATACCTCTTATTTGCTAAACATGGATGAGAAAATTTTAAAACAGTTGGTGTTGACAAGAAATGTCTTGAAGAAAAAGCTTCGTAGTATAAAAACTGGTGAAATAGATACACGTGAACAACTAAGAGATACATTTAAACCTATAACAGAACCACTCAAAAATAGTTCTAAAAAAACTAAAAGCATTCCCATGAAAGAAGAAAGTAAAATGAAGACAGAAGTTGAAAATAATACAAGTTTTAAACCCGAAAAAACATCAGTCAAGATAGATACAAATACACCAAAGAAACAAGCAGAAGGAACAATATTCGATAATACCATCTTATTTAATGATGCTAATACTGTAAATGATGATGACGATGATGATGATAATTTTTACTCACAAACATCCAATACAGAAGATTCGTATACTGACTTATCAGTCTTGGAAGGAAGGAATGAATTAGATACAAACTATGGTCCACATAAAGATTTCAATAATGAATGGAAATTTGGTGATAGTAACCTCAAACTTAATGAAGATAAAATACAAGTTGGTGGTCAAATATGGGCTCTAACACAAGGACTATTTCCTCTAATGTTTCACAAAATGCCGAAAAATTATGATAAATTTGAACTCGAAATCTATAAAAAGATTTTAATTACTTTTAATGCATATAGAAGAGACTATAAACCTGACGGTCAAATTAAGGGTACTAGAGGATATAAATATAAACATATTAACTAAGAAATTTATTGATGAGAAAAACCAGAAGAATTTAAACGAATCAACAGCATATAAGTCAAAAGGTAGCTATTTAGGTGATGGAATGATGGAATTTAACGCCCATAAGTCAAACTATATATACTGGGACGATCCAAACGAGTTAGCAGATCGTCTTCGACTACTGCTTGCATCACAAGCTGCAGGTCATACTAATCACAATAACGATATTGTAGCAATTATTGAAGAACTACGTGAAGCAAATATAATACATTAGCTTTAAAAAATATATACATATGTATGTGTATAAAGTATGTCTGTTGATAAATTTGGACATTATTTAAACGATACTAGCAGCATAATTTCTTTGAAAAATGCACCTAAACTGCTGGGGTTCTTTGTGGATACGAACAACAACATTGATGTCCAAAACAAAAGAATCAAAAATGTTGCAAAAGCTCTGAAGGAAAACGATGTTATCAATAAATTGTTTCTGCAAACTCAAATCGAAAAACTAGAAGAGAAATTATTAACATACTTTAAGGAAGACAATAATATAATTAGAGAAGATATTTATGAAATCTTAATTTTATGAAACCCCTTAATCCACCCCTCAAACATACATACATATAAATTCCCAAGGTCATACAAAATCAAAATTACTGAACCGCCCTCGTATGTAGTAATAAAAAAAACTACTTATGCAAAGAAAAAAATTTTTATGTAAACAAAACACTCCTTATGTAAACAAAAAATTGGACGGACTTGTTGAACCACCCTCGTAGGTATCAAATTTCACAAATTTCCAAGAATTTCAAAATTTAAAATTTTAATTACCCAAATTTCACAATTTTAATTGATATATAATGCCCAGTTCCCTACTACTATTGTCAAGAATATGGCCACACAAAAACTTACTGCAAATTATCTACAGTTTGTGTTATCTGCGGTGAATTGCACGCTACTGCTAGCTGTACTAAGCCAAAAGATCAAGCAGAAAAAAAACAAACTATGGGACAAAAACCTAAACTAGCACCAGCTCAATCAGCCAACGCTTTTCCTCAAATAAGCCAACCAATTATTTCAAGTGTATCGTATGCCGATGTTGTTAAGACAAGTTCTATTTCCGCACAAAAAGTATATCCAAATAATTCAACAAATACAAACTCTAGCTTTAATTTAAATCGCCTTGAAGCTACTATTGATAATCTGGTGCAAACTATAAGCAATTTTACAACAAATATGAATAGCATGATACAAGAAATGCGGCGAATGCAGAATACACTGCTTCAAGCATTAATTAACAAGCCATGAACACGTTAAAAATATGTTTCTGAAACGCAAACGGCATTCGCCAACACAAAAATGAGCTCGAGCACTTCCTTTCGGAAATAATATTGATGTAATGTTGGTTTCTGGGAATCATTTGACTTTGAGGAGGTTATTTAAAATTAATGGCTACACCTTATATGATACTAAGGACCCGAGAGGAAGAGCATGCGGTGGATCAGCAATTCCAATAAAGTCAAGACTCAAGCACAATATTCTTGACAACATTTGTAAAGAACACCTACAAGAAACAAATAGCTGCATTGAAAATTTTTGTAAAAATTTCGTAATATCTGAGGATCAATACGAGAATTTCTACAAATCTCTTGGGACTTGTTTCGTAGCAGCTGGCGACTACAATTCAAAACATACGTTTGGTGTTCGCGTCTTATTACACCTAGAAGACGGGCGTTGTTCAAAGCAATTTAAAAAATGGGCTTAGACGTCATTTCGAGTGGGGAGCTCACTTACTGGCCTACGGACATACAAAAAATTCCAGATGATATAGATGTTGGCGTCATGAAAAATATCTCTAGGGATTAAATTAATGTTGAAGCTTTCCTAGATCTCTGCTCCGATCACTCTCCTACAATCGTTACAACTTGAAGCCCACTAAGAAGTGATCAATCGTGTTACTTGGCTGGTGTTCAAAAAATATCTCAGTAGTCATTGTGCGGAAAACATTAAGCTAAGAACATCCGAAGATATTGAATTTAACGTTGCCAATCTTAACATGCCACTAACTCCCAACGGCAGACTGGCTTTAATAGAATTTACTTTACGGATATTGAATGTCTTGTATGTGAAAAAAGGAGAGCTAGAAGAGAATGGTAACAACACAGATCACCCCTAAATAATATCAAATTTAAAGAATGTACTAAACGACTCAAAGATTAGTTACTCTTTATGGCGCGCTGCTAAAAATCTTAAAAGACCCGTTGATCTTAAATCACCACTGCGCACTTCGATCGGAGGATGGGTAAGAAGTGATAGTGAGAAAGATAAATTATTTGCTGAGCATTTAAAATCTGTATTCGCTCATTATTCATGTACGGGTGCTGTTGATTTGCCGAGTTTAGTTTCTCTACGCTCTCGTCCCTGAAAGTTTAAGCTGCTTGAAATACAAAAAATAATTGCTAAACTCAACACAAAGAAAGCTCCAGGTATTGGTGGAATTAGTAACAATAAGCTGATGAATTTGCCTCTAATTGCAGTAAGAATCCTGCTATTTATTTTTAATGCCATTTTACGAATGCAGTATTTTCCACATAACTGAAAACTTACGAAGATCAAAATGATTCCAAAACCGGGCAAAGATCCTACTAAGGCTGAGCATTATAGGCCTATAAGCTAACTATCAACAATCTTAAAGCTTTTCGAAAAGCTGCTCATGACTAAACTTTCCAAAATTTTAGCTGACAATGGGTTCATCCCTGACCATCAATTTGGGTTTAGAAGTCAGCATAGCACAATTGAGTAAGCGCATAGATTGGTTCAATTTATAAGGAAGACATATTAAGAAAAGAAGTATTGTTCTGCCCTCTTCATTAATGTTTCTCAGGCATTTGACAAAGTATGTCACGAAGGCTTATTTTAAAATTGAAGACATATCATACAAACACTTTTGGAAAGTTATATTACTGGTAGGAAGTTCACTATTGTAGAAGAAGACTTCATGAGTGTGCCCGAATCTATATCTTCCGGTGTCCCACAGGGTAGTATTCTGGGGCCAGTCTTGTATTTAATATATACTTGTGATTTGCCTGCGAGCAATAATATCCATACCTCTACATTTACCGATGATACAGCCTGTCTGAGTAGGTATGAAAATCATTATGAGGCATCCCGCAATCTCCAGGTACATATTACCCAGCTGGAAATATGGTTAAACTAATGGAGAATTAAAGTAAATGAGCAAAAGTGTGTCCATATATCCTTTACCTTAAGAAGAGATAGTTGTTCCCCCATTCGAATTAACAATCAAAATATTCCCCAACATTCTCAAGTGAAATTCCTTGGTATATACAATGATCGAAGGCTTACATGGAAACATCATATTGACTCTAAGCTAACCCAAATGAAACTTAAGTTAACTCAAATATATTTGTTGATTGGCAGAAATTCAATACTCGTCGCTTTTGAAACCAATATGGTGCTACGGAATTAAACTATGGAGCACTGCTTCAGCTTCCGATGTAGAGAGAATCCAACGAAGACAAAACAAAATTTTACGTTTGATAATATCGGCTCCATGGTACATTAAAAATTCAAATTTACATCGTGATTTAAATATCCCACTAGTGACTGAAGAAATTGCAAAATATTTTTTTTTTTTTTTTTTTTAATACATATATTTATTTATTGTATCTTCAAATATGAACTAACAATAATTATTCAAATCTTAAATCTAAATATAATTAATTAGGCCCGACCAGTGTCGGACATAAACTTAGTGATAGTTATTAATAATACATATGTAAGTCGTGATAAGCAAAAACAAAAGTATTTTCAAGCCATTTCTTCTGGAGTGTTGAGTATTAGAGCCCTTGTGTCCCTCTTTTTTAAGCGGATGTGTCCAGTAAAATTCAAGATATTACGAGCAAGCGGATTAGGATGAGACTCGAGTTTTATAAGATATTTGCCTGCGTATTTTGCAATTTCTTCAGTTACTTGTGGCATATTCAAATCACGATGTAAATTTGAATTTCTTATGTACCATGGAGCCGATGTTATTACCCGTAAAATTTTGTTTTGCCTTCGTTGAATTTTTTCTATATTTGAAGCTGAAGCAGTACCCCATAGCTGAATTCCGTAGCACCATATAGGTTTTAAAAGCGACTTGTATATCAAAAGTTTACAATCTAGACTGAGGGTTGAATTTCTACCAATCAGCCAATGTATCTGAGTTAGTTTAAGTTTCATTTGCGTTAGCTTAGAGTCAATGTGGTGTTTCCATGTAAGCCTTCGATCAAGGTGTATACCAAGGTATTTCACTTGTAAATTTTGAGGAACAATTTGATTATTGATTGTAATGGGGGAACAAGTGTCTTTTCGTAGGGTAAATGTTACCTGAGCACACTTCTGTTCGTTTACCTTTATTCTCCACCTGTTTAACCATAGTTCTAGCTGGGTAATATGTTGTTGAAGATATCGGGAAGCCTCGTGAGGGTTTTCGTGCATACTAAGGCAGGCTGTATCATCGGCAAATGTAGATGTGTGAATATTACTGCTCAAAGGCATATCACAAGTATAAATCAAATACAAAACTGGCCCCAGTATACTCTCCTGTGGCACACCGGATGAGATTTTTTCAGGCATACTCATAAAGTCTCCTTCCACAACAGTGAATTTCCGGGCAATAATGTAACTTTCCAAAAGATTTAGAATGTTTATCGGTAAGTAGGTCTTTAATTTTAAAATTAGGCCTTCATGCCACACTTTATCAAATGCCTGAGAAACGTCAATAAACAGCGCAGAGCAATACTTCTTTTCTTCAAAAGTTTTTCGTATAAATTGAACCAATCTATGAGTTTGTTCAATGGTGCTATGCTGACTTCTAAAACCAAATTGATGGTCCGGTATGCACTCATTATCAGTTAGAATTGGGGACAATTTTATCATGAGTAACTTTTCAAAGAGCTTTGACATTGTTGACAGTAAACTTATTGGCCTATATGACTCAGCCTTGGTAAGATCTTTGCCAGGCTTTGGAATCATTTTAACCTTGGCAAGCTTCCAGCTGTTTGGATAATATTCCAGACGTAAAATGGCATTAAAAATGAATAACAGGATTCTAATTGCAATACGAGGCAACTTCATCAGCATCTGGTTACTCCATCCCGGAGCTTTTTTCGGGTTGAGTTCAGCAATTAGTTTTTGTACATCACGCGTCTTAAATTTTATGGGTCGAGGGGGTAGCGCAACTACACTCGGCAAATCAACGGCACCAGTACATGAGTTTGGGGTAAATACGGACTTTAAATGCTCAGCAAATAATTTACCTTTTTCACAGTCGCTTCTTGCCCAATCTCCGGTAGATGTGCGCAGAGGTGGTTTAAACTCGACGGGTGTTTTAAGCTTTCTAGCAGCGCGCCACAAAGAGTAATTAGATGCTGGTGTGACATCAAGACCTTCCAGATAATTTTTAAGAGATGCAGTTTTTTCAAATGCAAGCAACTCTTGGAGTCGTTTAGTGCACTCTTTAAACCTAGTTTTATGTTGAGGTGATCTGTGCTGTTGCCATTCCCTTCTAGCTCTTCTTTTTTCACACACGAGACGTTCAATATCAGTAGAATAAATTCTATTAAACCCAGTCTGCGGATGGGAGGTAGTGGCATGTTCAGCAGCCTGTTTAATATTTTCATTAAGGTTGGCAATATTAGATTCAATATCATCGGGTGTTCTTAGCGTAATATTTTCTGTGCAATGAGTACTAAGATATTTTTTGAATCCCAGCCAATTAACACGATTTATCATCTTCACATAAGGATGAGGTAAGTCACATCTTAATGGGCTACAAATTGAAACCCCTAGAAATATTTTTCATGACGCCAAAATCTATAACATCCGGAATTTTTTGTATGTCTGTAGGCCAGTAAGTGGGCTCTCCACTTGAAATGACGTCCAAGCCCATTTTTGAAATTGTATTGAACAAAACTCTTCCTCTAGGTGTAATAAGGCGCGAACCCCAGAACGTATGTTTGGCATTATAGTCCCCAGCTGCTACGAAACAAGGGCCAAGAGATTTAAAGAAATCCTCGTATTGATCTTCAGTAATTGCGAATCTGGGAGGAGAGTAAATTGATGATATTACAAAATTAGTGCAAAAATTTTCAATACAAATATTCGTTGCTTGTAGATGTTCTTCAGAAATGTTGTCAATAATATAATGCTTGAGTCTTGACCTTATTAGAATTGCTGATCCACCGCATGCTATTCCTCTTGGGTCCTTTGAATCATATAAGGTGTAGCCAGAAATTTTAAAAATACTTCTCGAAGTCAAATGAGTCTCTGAGACCAACATTATATCAATATTTTTTTCCGTGAGGAAGTGCTCAAGTTCATTTTTATGCTGGCGAATGCCGTTTGCGTTCCAGAAACATATTTTTAACGTGTTCATGGTTTTTTAACTAATGCTTGAAGCAGAGTATTCTGCATTCGCAGCATTTCTTGCATCATGCTAGTCATATTTGTTGTAAAATTATTTATAGTTTGCACCAGATTATCAATAGTAGCTTCAAGGCGACTGAAATTAAAGCTTGAGTTTGTATTTGTTGAATTATTTGGTGGTGAAACATTTTGAGTAGGAATAAAATTTGTCTTAGCAGCATCGGCATACGATACACGGGAAGTAACTGGTTGGCTCACTTGCGCAATAGAGGCGGATAAAGCGTTTGCTGATTGGGCTGGAGCTAATTTAGGTTTTTGCCCCATAGTCTGTTTGACGAAAGAGTACACAGGACAACCTCTGTAGTTAGCGGTGTGATTACCTCCACAATTGCTGCATTTTTTATCACTTTGGCTTTTTGGCTTATTGCAACTAGCAGTGCCGTGTAATTCGCCGCACACAACACAAACAGTAGGTAAATTGCAGTAAGTTTTAGTATGGCCATATTCTTGACAATTATGGCACTGTACGGGTCCAGAACGCTTATGTGGTTCTTCAACTGTTATTTTTCGGTATAAAAGATATTTTAGATTATAAATTGGGTGCGTCTCATTTTTTCTCAATTTTATATCATTTGGCTGCAGTTCAACGCGAAATAGAGGTTGGGGGATCTTTTCCCTATTTATTATGTTCGATACATTTTTTACCTTAAATCCCTGGAGGACGAGTGCATCTTTTATTTCTTCGGGAGCGACATAGGAATCTATGCCCTTCAATACGATCTGCAGACCTTTAGCACTCTTGAGCTGATATGTGTAGAAATTTGTTTTACTTTTTTCAAATTCAGAAACCATTGTGCGAAAATCTTTTTCTTCAAAAAATTGGAATTTTCGTTTCATCAATGCTACCACGTTTTATTGGAACAATGTGAAATTTATTCTCGCCAATTACCGAAATTAATTTTTTAATAAGAGCGTTTGAGTTTTTTTCTCTTAAATAGATTGGTGGCGGCTTGGAGGTTTTGTTCGCAGATTCACCGGGTTTGTCGTTGTCATCTTGCAATATTTTAAAACGGTTTTGGCGATTAGTAGATGATGCGCTGTTATCCCTAGAGATCTTTGGAGCAGATGAAATTTTAGAAGATTTTGGGCTTCGCCCGCGCTTTACCACAGTTATATATCTGTCCATTCCGACTTGGACCTTGGGTTTTTGGCTACTCTTATCTATAGTGAAAACAGGGTTAAGTGATGACCACGAGCCCGAAGCGGATGATATCGCTGAGTTAAATGTAGAGGTACTAGGCAACGGCAATGTAAACGAATCACTAGTTGGCATTGGACAAAGCGAAGTTGATCGCTGACGAAAATGCGGCTTTGCCGTTAGAGAAAGTCTATCATCAGATTTTTTATTTTTATTGTTTTTATTAAGAGGTTCAGAACTCACAGTAAGTCTATTATCAGATTTGTTATTTTTATTGTTATCATTGAGAGCATCAGAACTCACAGTAAAATAGGCATTTCTGCCGTTATAACTCACTTCACAATTATTTGTTTTTGAGGTACTCATATAGAGTATTCCTCAAGGGTACTTTGTCTGTGTTTTTTTGTTTACGGTTTTTTTTTGTTTTTGTTATTTCTATATGTAAAAATATTAGCAAAGCAAAAAAAAAGCTTATTTATCAAAGTTAATATGTACTACGAATATTTTTTTGTATGATTTTTTTTGTTTAGTATGTATGTATGTAAGAAAAATTCCGCTATTACGTCTGTTCACTATGAAGGTACAACGAGAACTGAATTGCAAAATATGCAGGCAAGTACTTAACAAAACTCGAATCCCATCCTAATCCCCTTGCTCGTAGCATCTTGAATTTTACTGGACACATCCGCTTAAAAAAGAGGGACACTTGAATATACTTTTATTTATTTTTATTTTTTTGCTTAGTACAACTCTTATATATCATTGAGTGATAGTAAATCACTTAGTTTTTTTCGACATTGGTCGGGCTTAATAATTATATTTAGATTTAGGATTTGAACACTTATTGTTAGTTTATATTTGAAGATACAATGAATAAATATATTTAAAAATAATTTATATGAGAATGATTATTTTGATGGCAAGAACGCAACAGGATACATGTTGTTCTTTGTGCTACATTTGCCGTTGTAGTCAAATTAAACTAATGTCTGTTTTTGATGGATAGTATTCAAAAACAGTATTGACAATATAGCAAAATATGTAAATTAAGTTAGAGCCAAGAAATATTTTTTGTTGCAAAATAAAAAAGTTACAAAATTGTAATACTAATTACAAAAGTAATTATACTTAATACTATAATTCGCGAAAAGTTGCAATATTTTAAAAAGCCATAATATTGTTTAAGAATCGCGAAAACAGTAGAAATGCAAACAATTCGCAAAAATTACGAAAATTCGCAAAAAGTTACAAACAGCGGGAAGCTAAAAAAACAAGCAAACATCTGCTTGTTTGCGAACTTTAAAAAAAAACCGCGTAGAAGTCATAATATTGATTGAAAATCGCTAAAACTTTAAGGAATGCAAAAAGTTCGGCAAAAATTGCGGAAATAAAAAAAATTTGCAAAAACTTATTAACATTGTTTAAAAATCGGCAAAAGTCTTAGGAAGCTGAAAACATGCACAAAGTCGCTTTTATCGCAAACTTTGCAAAAAATCACGAGAAGTTGCAAAATTTTAAACAAGCATTGATAAAAAAAAAATTGCCAAAACTGTGAGGAATAAATAAAAAAAAAATCAAATTTTGGAAACGGTGGAAATTTGCGAAAAATTACTAACAGCGAGATAGAAGGAAAATTTATAAAACAGTCAGGAAGTTAAAATATGCAAAAGGCGCATTTATCGCAAAGTATGCAAAAATTCGCGAGAAGTTGCAAAATCGGAAGCAGGCCCTAAAATGTATTAGAAATCGCAAAAGCCATTAAAAATACGAAAAGTTTGGGAAAAACCCGAAAAAATCGCAAGTTACCGAAAAATTGCTAACTGTATTGAAGAAATTACTAAACCTGTAAATAGAAAAGTTCGCAAAAAAATATAAGAAAATAATCTGATTTATTTTTATATTTTTGAATAAACTATTTCATTTTTATAAATGTGAAATATTTGTAAGCGGCACCACTGAAATATATATTTATGGTGTTGCTGCCGTTTTCAAAATAATTAAGCAACTGGCTACTAGGCAACACTTGTTGCCAGGGGCACCTGTAGTCTTGCAGCCATGTAGCCTGCTGCTGTCTATGTCTTTATAGCATAAACATAGTAATCTGTTCAAATATGTGAAAAATGTTGAGCAACATTGATTATTTCATACGAAAAATTTGACATGTAAACAATATTAACCAGCCATGAAACTATGCTACAATTTCTTATACTTTAAAAACGCCCCATTTTTTTATTGTAAATTCCATGCGAAATAAGTGCCACCTATCTTATTTCGCATGAAAACTCAAAATGTTGAAGATACATTTCATACGCTTTTCCATAGATAAACAGAGTACTATTTCTGCAACATTTTTTCATTAACAAGTAGTGCACATTTTTTTTATATGTATTTTGACAGCATTTCGCGTGAAATGTTGTACAGAGTATAAGGTTGTAGAGAAAAAAAGTTGCAAATGTAAGAAAAAATACTAGAAATACACACACACACACACATGTTTTGTTTTTTAAATGTAGGCTTATAAATGCGTGTGTATTATGTGCATGAACTAGTAGCAACCCTACACGCTTATAGCTCCGTAAATACTAAACATATTTCAATAAAATATAAATTGTGCACACCTGTACAGAATATCCTTAACAACCATATACAACAGGTATGGAAAATGTTTTTTATAATTTTGTACAATGTATGAAAACAAAATGTACTTTTTAAACCATGAAGGTACCATTTTTTTATTATATATTAAGAAGACAAACTTAACAAAAATTTTTATAGAAATTCACAAATATACTATGAAAATAATGTATAAAACCAAAAAGGTACAGACATACATTATATACTTTTCAGTAACTGACTTTCAGTATCAGTTATTACACTAATTTTCGTTCTAAAATATTTTAGACTATAAACTTTCTGTTATTTTAAAATTGGAGCAATACGAATTTGTTAGTATAAAATTGAAAAGAGAAGAAACGTTTAGATAGTCTGTCTATTAATTTCCTTGGAAAGGAAAGACTTCGTTCGACATTGACTGACGAATTTGGAATAGACAGAAAGAATTTAACTTACAACTCTTGAATTGTGTATGAATGTGAACTAATTTTTGTAATATTTTAGACCAAAAACTTGGCTCTGTGAGAAATTTGTAAGTTTTTATGTTTATTACTTATTGCCTGAAATTTGGTTTGTTCATATGGAAACATTTTCACCAGAAACTATACTATTGAATTTGTTTTTCCGAAAATTATATTTTCTAGAATAAACTTACAGCGAACCATCCTAGGACTTCATTATCAAAATCTACCTTTGATCTTAGAACACTACAAAATTGTGAATAAAAGCTCCAGCATATGATTTAAATTTTTTATGGTATCATTGTCAATATTATTTGCTGAAGTATACACATCAACTTCCATATCACAATAAGTTTCATATATATGTATGTTATTTTTGGAAATGTTCACATTGGATACATCACATTGATCTAGAACCATCTCTTTAAAAAATGTGGCAAAACTTAGTGAAATAAAAATATTGATCTGGATAAAAATATTTGCATTCGTGCCTTCTCCGATTGCATTTCTATATTCACAGAATATATGTATATTATTAAGTGCCATTATTACAACTTGTCGATAGTTAACGGCAAGGATTTTGTCTGCCCGATAAAAAGCTTTACATTATTACAACTTAAATTTTTGTTTGTTATTATTATAAATAATAATAATATTTGATGGATAAAAAATAATAAATAAAGGTTTTTTAATGCTAAGCCATTTATCCGTCCCAAAAAATCTTGCCTTTAACTATCGGCAAGTTCTAATAATGGCCCCAAGAATATGTAAACAAAATGGTTCACTAATAAAAAGGGGTTTTAGACCTGATGAAAGAATTGTTATACTTTCATTTTTTGATTTAGCCTCAAAGTCACACAATGTAAAATAATAATTAGGACGGTCTTGTGAGAGCGATTTTTTTATGAATATTTAAAGACTATATGAATTTCTGGTCTAGAATAATCTTCAAAATTTATTAAATAATCTCTTCGATTATTGCTATAGCAAAAGCGGTTGTTCAAATCTCTCATATTTAGCAGCAGCTAACGAACGATGTCGAAGGTAGTATGTGGCAAATGCATCCAATTGTATACAAATGTGAGACTATATTCAAAATATAGTCTCAGATCTATTATATGTACAAAAATATGTCATGACATTGACCACAAAAAATTCGAACAACTGTCAGGGTTTTCGGGACAGTACAGTCGTGCCTTCGTCAATAACTAAATAATAGTAATTATTTCTGTAATAATTGAAAATAGAGCAGGTGCTCTAGAGTTTAAACTGTGACTATTGACCGACTTTCACTGAGATTTTTAAATTGTACCAAGTATGTCGCTGTAGTACCACGGTACTAACAATATCGAAAATGTACCAAAAAAGTACAATTGTACCATAAATTCCATCCCTGATGTAAAATTTTTCAAAATCGATGCAGTAGTACCGGAGTAAAAGGGATTACAAAAAACGTGTTTGCTTATAAATTATAAAGATATATTATAATGCTTCTCCGGAACTTACTAATTGAAATACAATTAAAGCATGATGTTCAAAACATAGACATAATTGAGTTAGAGTTTCTCGAAAACCCAGGAACTGTTTACGAGAAGCACATTCTCGAGTATCGGAAATTTAGGTTTAGAATCACAATAACAATATGTGGGCCGGACAAAAAGAGAACTTCTACATGCAACTCCATCCAGCTCATGAGTTTTAAGAACAACATAGGCTTTTTTGATTAAAAAACAAGTTTATTCAAAAAGTTCATTATTATAAAAATTGTTGTAACAGAATTTTTATAAATGAGCTTGTTACAAATGTACTATATGTATATGTTGTAGACACAATTTGAAGACATATGACAAGAATATATACATTCTCAAGATTTCAGCGCCTCCAAAATTAAACAATGGATAAAACGTGGAACGTGGTCAGGGCAATCATGAATAAAATTCTGCGTGAAATTTTTCCCGGGGAATAATTCCACTTAATAACAAGTAATAACGAAAACAAACTATTCTAATTGGAAAAGGGAGAAATTTCACGCAGAATGTTATTAATGATTGCCCTGACTATGTTTATGTCTTGGAATTAACGCCGCCAACTTTTAAACAATTCAAATTGTTCTTTTAATGTTGAGATTTGTTAAACTGTTATCACTTTTTAAGAAATTTAAACAAATGTTTACTAATTTTTTTTCATGTTGTGAGCAATGTTGCTTCATCATATATTTTTAGTATATCTCTAGCGATTTAAGGTTTAAATTAGACTTGCTAAGCAACATGGAAATATCCAAACCAAAATTCAATTGATTTACATATATGGTTATGGCTATGGCGTTATGACGAGTCGTCTAGAACACTGTTCTGCAAGAAATTTAAAAGTCGGGAGCAACAACTTTATTATGTGATTTTAATGGAGTTTTGTGTGCTGAATCCAAATGTGCTCTCACGTCTGGTTTTGAGCTATTTTCAATAAAATAAAATACTGATATTGGAGTATAAAACACGTATTTATTATAATAAAAGTAAGAAATCTTACACATAAATGGCTTCTATGATATAAATTAAAATCTTTAATGAAATCAAACACTAGTATAACACAAAAAATCAACTACTAATTAGTAAATCGCTTTCTTTTATAATTTTTATTTGCTGTTTCACAATTGGTTTCACAGCAGAAATCAGTTCATATTTCTGGGAATCACTTGCCGCTATACCTACCTTCCATGTGCGCAATATCTCGTTAGAACCTTTCACCATGCTATCCAGATATGATACCACAAAGAAATCTAAATTCGAAAGCAGGAAGTTTTTTAATGACACGTTGAATCTGCGTTGTTGATATGAAAGAAGAAGGTCTTGTACCAGTTTTTCGTAATTTGGATCCCTTCTATTTTCAATTTGTGATATAGATCTTCGAAACCTACCAATGCCCCTCTCTTTTTATTTACCAACTTAGATTTGAGCTATTCTTTAAAAATTTCTCATATTTGGGACAACTACGCATTCCTTCGATTTGGTCTCACTTACACATGGAAATATACTTTCCACGTGTTTAATTGCCTTTCCATCTCTCTTCATAGCTTATATCGAATCGTTTATTAAGCCTAATTTGATGCACGCTGCTGTGACAAATATTTTTTGGCTGTCCACCAATTCACAAAAATGCAACCATATTTTGTATATCAGATTTGATGAAGGTAGTTCGATCTAACGGGGAACGTGACAGAATTAAATTAGTGAATTATTCATTATGACGCCGGCGACTGCCTCAATGCCTTATGATAACCACATTCACTCAATGCTTTGTTTCCGATAAGCACGAGCTTATTTCAATTGTATATACTTATGTGTATGTATATGGAGCTCCTCGCTGAACTTTCATAGTGAACAGACCGTCTTAGCGGAGTTTTTTTTTCATATACTAAACAAACAAAATATCATACAAAAAAATATTCGTAATACATAATAACCGTAATTTATATTAACTTTAATAAATAAGCAAAGCAAATATTGCTAATATTCTTTTTACATAGCCAGAAACAAAAAAACAAAAAACAAACAAAAAACCGCAAACAAAGTGCCCTTGAGGAATACTCTACATGAGTACCTCAAATAAGAAAAATTTTGAAGTGAGTTCTAACTGCAGAAATGCCTATTTTACTGTGAGTTCTGAAGCTTTGAATGAAAACAATAAAAGTAAAAAACCTGATGATAGTCTTTTTTTAACGGCGAAGCCACTTTTACGTCAGCGATCAACTTCGCTTTGTCCAATACCAACTAGTGATTCGATAACGTTACAGTTGCATAGTACTTCATCATTTAAGCCAGCGACATCATCTACTACGCAAGGTCCAAGTCGGAATGGACAGATATATAACCGTGGTAAAGCGTGGGCAAAGCCCAAATTCTTAAAAAATTTCATCTGCTTAAAAGATGTCTAGGGATAACAGCGCATCATCTACTAACCGTCAAAATCGGTTTTCATTACTGCAAGACAATAAATACAAGCCCGTTGAGAGAAAAAACTCTAACGCGCTTTTAAAAAAACTATTGTCGGCCATTGGTGAAAATACTTTTCACATCGTTCCAATTAAACGAGGTAATATTGATGAAACTCCAAATATATGATGAAAAAGATTTCTGAAAAATTATTAGTGAATTTGAAAAAAAAAACAAAGCAAATTTTTACACTTACCAACTTAAAAGTGCTAAAGGCCTACAAATAGTATTAAAGGGCATAGATTCGTATGTTGACCTCGAAGAAGTAAAATGTGCCCTTATCGACATAGAATTTAAGGTAAAAATGTTACTAATATAATTAACAAAGAAAAGGTCCTCCAACCCCTATTTCGGGTCGAACTGGAGCCGAATGACATACATTTGAAAAAAAATGAAACCCATTCACCGAAAAATCACAGTTAAACAGCCACGTAAGCGTTCAGGTCCCGTTCAGTGCCACAATTGCCAAGAATATGGCCACACTAAAACTTACTTTAAATTACCTACAGTTTTTGTTATCTGCGGTGAATTGCACGGTTCTGCTAGCTGTACGAAGCCAAAAGATCAAGTTGAAAAAATAAAGTAGTAATTGTGGAGGTAATTATACTACTAACTACAGAGGATGTCCTGTATATTCTTTCGTTAAACAGACTATGGGACAAAAACCTAAATTAGCTCCAGCTCAATCAGCAAACGCTTTCTCCGCCAATTTTCCTCAAATGAGCCAACCAAGTACTTCATGTGTATCATATGCCGATGCTGTTAAGAGAAATTCTTTTCTTACGCAGAAAGTGTCCTCACCAAGTAATTCCACAAATGCTAACACAAGTTTTAATTTCAGTCGCCTTGAAGCCACTATTGATAATCTAGTGCAAACTATAAGCAATTTTACAACAAATATGACTAGCATGATGCAAGAAATGCTGCGAGTGTAGAATACTCTGCTTCAAGCAATAATTAACAAGCCATGAACACGTTAAAAATATGTTTCTGGAACGCAAACGGCATTCGCCAACACAAAAATGATCTCGAACACTTCCTTTCGGAATAAAAATTTTGATGTAATGTTGGTTTCTGGGAATCATTTGACTTTGAGGAGCTTATTTAAAATTAATGGCTACAACTTATATGATACTAAGGACCCGAGAGGAAGAGTATGCGGTGGATCAGCAATTTTAATAAAGTCAAAACTGAAGCACTATATTCTTGATAACATCTGTGCAGAACATCTACAAGCAACTAATATTTGTGTTGAAAATTTTTCTACAATTTTCGTTATATCATAAATATACTCCGCTACAAGATTCTTAATCACTGAGGATGAATACGAGGATTTCTACAAATCTCTTGGGCCTTGTTTCGTAGCAGCTGGAGGCTACAATGTAAAACATACGTTTTGGAGTTCAGGTCTTATTACACCTAGAGGAAGAGCGTTGCTCAACACAATATCAAAAGTGGGCTTGCACGTCATTTCGAGTGGAGAGCCCACTTACTGGCCTACAGACATACAAAAAATTCCGGATGTTATAGATTTTGGAGTCAAAAACGTTTAGCAAGAGGCGGTAAGGGAATAAATTCATTAGATGCAGCTTGTAAGGAACATGATATTGCATATTCACAAACAATCGATATTAATAAAAGACATCAAGCTGATAAAATACTAGCTGAAAAAGCGTGGCAACGAATAAAATCTAAAGATAGTGGCTTAAAAGAACGAGCACATGCTCCTCTTTTGATTCCATTAATTCCAATCCTAAGAGCTTTGTCAGCACTTGGAGATTTGGCTTATACGAAGGCTGTAAACGATATAAAAAATGAAAAAGAACAACTACTCGACATAATAGACATATGGAATCAATTGCGATGGGAAAAGGTTTATACCTTAAAGTATATAAATCTGGATATGGACTTTATTATAAGCAAGCTCCAAAAAACTTCTAAATAATCTACCCAACCGACCATTAACTGATCAAGATTTAGCGAAATTTATATAACTCTCGTGGTGCTGGAACTCATTGGGTTTCCTATTATAAAAAATAAATATTAAATATTAAGAATATTTTGATAGCTTTGGAAACTTACAACCTCCAATTGAAGTTGTTAATTATTTAAAGATACCCATTGAATATAATTATGAGCGAAAACAACACTTTAATACATTTAATTGTGGTCACCTATGTTTAAAACTTGTATTCAAGAAATGTAACTTGAAATAAATAAAACAAATATATTACGTGTTGCATTTTATTTTTTTTTCCTTAATCAAGCTTTTGGTTTAAATTATGTGAAAATATAGTTACTAATTGTAAGTTATGTATATATATATATATGTTATATATATACTAATATTCAATTTTCATAAAAATATCATCATCCTCATCATTTAGAAATAGATCTGTAAAATTATTTATTCTTTGTTTTTCTATATCATCAATTTCGATTAGAGAATTATCGTAAGTATCATTCATTATTGTTCTTCATAATGTCCCCAAGCAAGGGTATCTACATTATTTTTGCGAACATATCTTTTCTCATCTACATAGCTTAAAGATAGTTTATTTCTTAAGGAAGTATACATATTGTGCAGCTTTTACTTAAATATATACATAATCCCATAGTAAATTTGTTTATTGTACAAAAATTTTTTATAATCACTTAAACTTAACTTAGCACAACAATTATTTTTTACACCTTTTGTTTTTTTTATTTTTCTTCCGTCTTCAGTACTAAAAGAATGCATTTAAGATCTCAAAGCAATAAATTGTCTCATGATGACTCCGTTATTTTCATCCTTCATCCTTCCCAAATTTTTTTTATTTTTTTTGGGGAATATTCAATTTATTATCACTATCATAATCAGACGTATCAAATCTATCATCAATGTCATTGTAAATATCTCTATAAAAATCCTCAGTATAGATTGTATAAATAAAGGAGTCTGTATCCATATAATTAAGTTTTACTTTAGATTCATATTTGGGAAGCATGTAATCGTAATGGAAATTATACATTTTCCACTTAGATATCTCTAAAACACAAAATCCTAGATATATTGGTTTATTATAAGTAGAATGTGTTTTATTTAATTCAATTGCAATCATATTTTCATCAAAAATACTTAAAGAACTGAATTCTGGTTTTGCAATTAGAGCCCGAGCTCCTAGCTTTTTCCCAACGTTATCCCAATAGTTAACAATTTTTATATTTTTCGGTTTTTCTACGTTCTCCATTGTTTTTCCGAATATTACATTATTTAATAACTTAAAAAAATTTTGTTGAAATTTATTTTTGGCTTTCATCCTTAATAGATATGTAACTTTTTAATGAAGCGGACTGCTTAAATTTCAATATTCTATGTATTTTGTTTAACTTTAAACCATGTTTTAGACACTTTTGCAAGTTTTTATAATATATAACATATTTAGTTTTGTTAGTTAAATCCAGGATAAGTTTTGAATCTTTAGCCTTTGGAGATACTTTGTTTTCTCAACAAAATGGTAAAAAGTTATGGCGATCATGAATCTCTTTTGGATATGTCAAATCCACTTCTAAAGTATATCCAATAGAATTATTCGAATCTAAATACATTAGATATTTAGATGGAAGTTTATCGTCGTTTATCTGTCATATATTTATTATTAGCTTTTGAATGTCTTTTCGAACATTGAATGATTCCTCCTCTTATTCCCTTTTGGATGAACATAATCATATCAATATCACTCAAAAGTTGTAATTTTAATTAAAGCCCTGGCGCTGTATAGTAGTGACATGGATCTAATTTATATATGTTTTTACATAATAATCTGAAATTCTCACAAACGTCTGTCAGAAGTAAAACATCAGTTTTGAGGTAAAGCATTAGATAATATTGTAATGTCTCACAATTAAAAACGTTCCACACTTCCTGGGCATCGTTATAATCGTCTACCGAACATTCTGTATCTGTAAGTATATTAAAAAAAATTTTCCCTCGTTGGTAAATTCCGTTCTTTAAGTTTTCCAACTGAATTTAAATAATTATATGGAAAAACTCCTTTTCTCATTAGCAAAGAAAGCTGCTTTTCATCTTCAATACTTGATTTTAATGTAGTAAAATCATTTCTGGATAAATTATGTGCCAATGAGTCTAAACTTGGCCGCATAAATCTATATGAGTCTAAAAATCTAATTTCAATATTGATATTATCTATACTGATAATTTTTGAAATGGATATGTACAATTCCTTATTTAATGGGATAATATTTATTGTACTATCATTAATATGATTAAGTGCCTTTATAAACAAATGTGAATCATACGAAGAAAGATTATGAAAGACAACAGGAATAAAACGTAGAACTTTGAAATTTAAATTACATTTCTGATGTACAGGTCCTCTATATTTCCCACTTAAATGACAATGATCTTTTACCTTAACTTCATTGATGATAGGATTTAAGCAAATGTTACAATTATTGGAATTTTTAAAACTTAATTGCTCGTCTTCGGTCAAGGGATTCATTGGTTTAATATTATTTTAAAAATTTGTGAATAATAAGACTATATGCTTCACTAGTTCACTTATGAATTCTTTGGGTGAATCTTCTCCCTTAAAATACTTAAAGTTATCTAATTTTTTATCATAACTACATTTTAAATTATATGAGAAAGCATAAGATATATGCTTGTTTATCAATGTTGTTGATGATTTATTTGGATTCGGAATGCATGTTTCAATATTCTGAAATATGCATTCATGATCTTTAAATTCTAAAATTACTTTATCTTCATTTGGAAGATATACCACCCGCTTTATGCATTCTGATATGTGTTTTTTTAGTCTGTCCTTTGTAAAATGTTGTAAGCAATAGTTGCATAGATAATTCCTCCCCTTAAACTTGCTAGTTTGGTTTCTACTCAATCTATATATATATAACAAACAAAATAATCAATTAAAAGTAATTTATAAAAATTTTAAGTTTTATATTACCTTGAAATATTTTTTTTTTTACATATAATGGGCCGTTGTTGTTGATCTAATTTCCTCTTGAATGAAGAGAAGATTGATATGATGCGATTTAACTTCTTTTGTTTTATAGTATGGTCTGCTAATAATATTCTGTTCCTCATCATATCCGAAAACATTTACACTAATCCATTCATTATGGTTTTCAAACAGCTCTACATCTTTTATCTGTAGAGAAAAGCATAAACCTTCAAAATTCAAAATTTCTCTATGGGTATTTATTTTTGTTGAATTTATATTGACTTGATATGATGATGTACGAATCACATTTTTGTTAAAATTATATATTGACGACACTAGGCCCATTTAAAACAAATTTGGTCATGGTTCTGCACATTTACACAAGCTTTTCTACTGCTCATCTTCTGAGCAGTGGAAAATATGTAGATATTTATTGAGGTTCATTTCTAATTTTATAATTTCAATCAACGTTCATCCACTATCTCTTTCCTGGAACTCCTCCATTTTCTTTATAACTTCTTTTATTTTATGGGGAAATACTTCATTAAGGCTAATTTCATTAAAAATTTATTTCATTTTCGTTTGAAATGTTTTAATCTCTAATGGAGTATCATCCATATTTTCTATAGAGAGCTTGGCGTATAATTCCGATAGCTCAATATTAATTTTCATGGCTTTATATACATTTAACCACAAATTAATTCCGGGTTTTAAAGCTAACTAAGCCTTATTAAAAAATTCCTCAAGAAAGAGACATCCCTCATCACTGTTTGCAAATAGTAATGTTTGGATTCTGGATTTGAATGCGCTACGTATTCTGTTAACACCGTTTTGAGGAATAGGGAGTTCTGCTACATATTTTGATGATCCAGCATGGGTTTTTTAATGCTCAAATAAATTTTTTTGATTAATGAAAAGTTTTCCACATTCCACACAACTATATAAGTTTTTAATTTTTTTTATTATAATTTACAGTGCTTAGGAACTGAACTTTTACTGCCAAAATATTTTTTATTTAATTTAAAATTGTTGGAAATCGTCCTTTTTTATTTTTTGTTACTTTCATAGCAATTTATTTATTTTCATGGATACACTTATCACTGCATACATAAAATTTATATAATTTAAAGTTTTTAAGTACTGTTTTATTTTTTTGAATGATGTCACAAGACTAGAATTTCGTTTGAAAAAATGTCGTATTTTATTATTTTTCTGAACACAATACATACATACATTCATCTATAGAAAATTAACTTTCATTGGAAAATCCTCATATTCATCTACATTTATGATCTTGTAAATTGCTAAGTTTAAACAATGAAGTAGAACGATTTGCTTGTCCTTCATAGAAATATGTATTTTTGTAATGAGTTTTTCGCAGACCCTTTTTCTCAGAAACAATAAAAAGCAGATTTAGCTAATGCACCCACATACAGCGGTGTGTAAAAGAAAAGCAAGTATGCGCATGTGTTTCTTTAGAGTTTTTCCATACAAACAGATGTTTCACTTTGTTTTGGAAATTTCCATATCTTATTTTCAAATTGTCCAATCCTTTTTCTTAAAATGAAAATTAAATTTAAGCATGCAAAAAAAAGCATGCATACGCATGTATTTCGCTCCTAATAGTTCTTCGCGTAATTTATTGATTTCTTAAGTTAAGAATTTTTAAAATTTTCATATAAATGGAAAAGATAATAAAACATTTTAATGCAGATATGACAATGTGTCTTGCACATGCATGTTTACCTTTCATTAAATTTTTAAATGTCCTTTCCTTTTGAATGAAATGAAAATAAATAAGAAATAAGATAACTCATTTAAAACATAAATTCTCATATTCATAAAATTTAAAATGAATTTGAAATATGTACATGAATTTTATTTAAAATGTTTCCTACAAATTGTTCCTAAAATGGATTTAGTTCATTTTATTTTATGAACTGAGGGTTTATGAATAAGGGGGATAAAATACAAGCATGCGCACGTTTAACATAAAAATAAATAAATAATCAGCTCTCACTTCACTCTACTAAACACATTTATTATTTTAAAACATTTTTCAACTACATCAAATTTGTTATGTTGTTATGACAAATAAAGAAATTAGCTATAGTTTAGTTCGAATATTGCTGAACCATTTGGTGATTGACGTCCTTTGTACATAATCGTAAAAATTTTTTCATTAATTTTTGCTAAGTAAGGATCCTCTGTGTTCAAATATTTAACGATTCATTGTGGAAGATAAAACTACTTATTGTTGTCTGAATACGCAATAACTTTGGATCCATATTGTGTAACCTTCCATTCAAAATTTAAGATATTGTAAGGTTCATTTAAGGGAATATCATAAATTTTCGTGTATTCTGACTTTATTCCTTGGGAAATGTTCATTAGTTGTTCATAGATCTAAGAACAAAACAAAAATTAATTAAATTTTTTATGTATTTGTTAATCTTTCATATAATAATTCAAAAAATTCTAGTGTTATGTTAAACTTCATTCTTACCATTTTTGTTGAATGTAGTTTCTATGAAATTCCAAGTAACTTTGAAGAACAATAACTCAAATTAAATTCTGAATGGTCTTTTATATAAATTTTTGTGGGACAATCGAACCCTCATTTAAGTTTTAATAAAAACGCTCAAATGAGAATCTGATTGACGTTGTTCTTGGTTCAATTTATTATGGGGGAGGAAAAAAATATCTCATTTGAAGTTAATTTTGTTGTATGAAGTATGTTTTGGAATCACAATAATTTTTGAAGAAGCCTTATAGAGAAAATATGTGTATGTGTTGGAATATCCTTCCTTATGGGAAAATATATGTATTGGAATATCCTTCCTAAATGGGAAAATATATGTATTGGAATATCCATCCTTATGGGAAAATACATGTATTGGAATATCCTTCCTTATGGGAAAATAAATGTATTGGAATATCCTTCCTTATGGGAAAATACATGTATTGGAATATACTTCCTTATGGAGAAAATACATTGCGCTAGTATCCGTATATATATACTACTGAAGTAAATAGTAAAAATGAATATTTTTTAATGAAAATGTTAAAAATGAAGTCTGTAATCATTTGTAAACAAATTTTAATCACTTTTTTAATATTAATAATCTTTTACACACTGTTTTTAAAATAAACACTACAAAATCTTTTTTTAATTTTGTAAAAATTTTCTCTTGTTCATTCCACAAATTACGCATTTTCTCTTGTTTGTTTTGATTATATCGTTAGCAAATTAATAACAAATATACTACAGTTGTCTCTTTCTCGCCGAACCTGGGTAAAAGCTGATTTTAGCTTTTTTCATCACTCATTTTCTTCATCTCTGTGCACTTTGTGGTATGCCGATGCTGTTAAGATAATATCTGTTCCCACTCAGAACGTGTCCCCACCAATTAATTCCACAAATGCTAACACAAGCTTTAATTTCAGTCGCCTTGAAGCCACTAAAGATTATCTGGTACAAACGATAAACAACTTTACAACAAATATGACTAGCATGATGCAAGAAATGCTGCGAATGCAGAATACACTGCTTCAAGCATTACTTAACAAGCCATGATCAAGTTAAAAATATGTTTCTGGAACGCAAACGGCATTCGAAAAACATAAAAATGAACTTAAGCACTTCCTCATGGAAAAAAATATTGATATCATGTTGGTTTATGAGTCTCATTTGACTTCAAGTAGCATTTTCCTTATGTGATACATAGGACCCAAGAGGAAGAGCATGCGGTGGATCAGCAATTCTAATAAAGTCAAGACTCAAGCACTATATTCTTGACAACATTTATTAAGAACACCTACAAGCAACAAATATCTTTATTTAAAATTTTTGTACAAATTTCGTGATATCATCAATTTACTCCCCTCCCAGATTCTCAATCACTGAGGCTCAATACGAGAATTTTTACCAATCTCTGGGATTCGCGTCTTATTACGCCTAAAGGTCAAGCGTTGTTCAACACAATTTCAAAAATGATCTTCGATATCATTTCAAGTGGGAAGCCCACTTACTGGCCTACGGATGTACAAAAAATTCCGGGTGTTATAGATTTTAATTAATGTTGATGCTTCACTAGATCTCTCCTCCGATCACTCTCCCATAATCGTTACAATTTGTAGCCTACTAAGAAGTGACTTACCTTACCCATATGTGAAGATGATCAATCGTGTTAATTGGCTGGGGTTCAAAAAGTATCTCAGTAGTCATTGTACGGAAAACATTAAGCTAAGAACATCCGAAGATATTGAATTTAACGTTGCCAATCTTAACGAAAATATTAAACAGGCTCCTGAACATACCACTACCTCCCAACCGCACGCAGACTGGATTTAATAGAATTTATTCTACGGATATTGAAATTCTTGTATGTGAAAAAAGGAGAGCTAGAAGAGAATGGCAGCAACACAGATCACCACTAATTTAAATCAGACTTAAAGAATGTACTAAATGACTCAAAGAGTTGCTATCGTCTGAAAAAACTGAATTATTGTAAAAATATCTAGAAGGTCTCGATGTCACGTCAGCATCTAATTACTCTTTATAGCGCGCTACTAGAAATCTTAAAAGACCCGTTGAGCTGAAATCACCATTCCGCACTTCGACCGCAGGATGGGCCAGAAGCGATAGTGAGCATTTAAATATCTTTTCACTCCCTATTCATATACGGGTGCTGTTAATTTGCCGAGTGTAGTTTCTCTACCCCCTCGTCCTTTAAGCTACGCGAAGTACAAAAATTAATTGCTGAACTCAACCCGAAGAAAGCTCCAGGTATTGATGGACTTAGTCACAAGATGCTGCTGAATTTGCCTCTAATTGCAATAAGAATCCTGCTACTTATTTTTTGTGCCTTTTTAAGAATGCAAATTTTCCACATAACTGGAAACTTGCGAAGATCAAAATCATTCCAAGGCCGGACAAAGATCCTACAAAGGCTGAGTCATATAGGCCTATATTACTATCAATAATCTCAAAGCTTTTCGAAAAGCTGCTCATGACTAAATTTTCCAAAAATTTAGCTGATAATAGGTGCATCCCTGACCATCAATTTGGTTTTAGAAGTCAACATAGCACAATTGAGCAAACGCACAATTGAGATTGGTTCAATTCATAAGGAAGACATTTGAAGAAAAGAAGTATTATTCTGCCCTCTTCATTGATGTTTTGTAAAGTTATATTACTGATAGAAAGTTCACTGTTTTGTAAGGAGACTTCGTGGGTGTGCCCGAATCTATATCCTCTGGTGTCCCACAGGGTAGTATTTTGGGGCCAGTCTTGTATTTAATATATACTTACGATATGCCTGTGAGTAATAATATCCATACCTCTACATTTGCCGATGAGTATGCATGAAAACCTTAAAGCAAATGAACAAAACTGTGTCCATATATTATTTACCTTAAGAAGAGATACTTGTTCCCCCAACACTCAACATTCTCAAGTGAAATACCTTGGTATATACCTTGATCGAACGCTTACATGGAAACATCATATTGACTCTAAGCTAACTTAAGTTAAGTCAAATACATAGGTTGATTGACAGAAATTTAACACAGCCTAGACTGCAAACTGTTAATATACAAGTCGCCTTTCAAACTAATATGGTGCTACGGAATTAAGCTATGAGGCACTGCTTCAGCTTCTAATGTAGAGAGAATCCAACGAAGACAAAACAAAATTTTACGTTGGATAACATCGGCTCCATGGTACATTAAAAATTCAAATTTACATCGTGATTTAAATATGCCACTAGTGACTGAAGAAATTAAAAATACGCAGGTATGTATTATTGCTTACTATCACTATAGGCCTGACACTGGTTGGGCCTAATTATTATATCTAGATTTAAGATTTGAACACTTATTGTTAGTTCATATTTGAAGATACAATAAAAAAATATAAGCATGTCAAAAAAAAAATTGGATACATATGTTCCTACTATTACATTATTTTTTCATTCCAGGAACCATAAAAAATAATTCCTTTATGATGTATTACACAATGTTTGTCAAAGAGGGATATCTGCTTTAAATGTAAATAATTTTAAAATTTTGCACAGATTTTCTTTTTTAATAGCTGTTTTATTCCCAGCATATCTAGCTTTTCGAAAAGTAACAAAGATGTAAAATTTTTGCGGTTTTACTTTTTTTACAATTTTGTAAAAAAAATCATTTTTGCATTACAAATATTTTTTGTTGCCACTAGTTTCTAATTAATTCCGAAACCGTTAAAAATCGAAAATATTTAATTTTGATTTTAAGATAATTTTATTTTGCATAGTGTTTAATTTATTAATATTTGTCACGCCCATTAAAAAAAATTTGTACGTCATAGACAAAAACTGAAAACGGATTTGAGTTAGGGCACGAATGTCCATATAAAACACGTATTTTTATTGAATTTTTTTTGCAGAATAGTGTAATCAATCAGTGTTGCCCATTGGTGTGGTTCGAACAGCTATTTTGTATGGTAATGGTTATGGCACGTCTTATTTAAGCTTAAAAACTGATAAGTGCTTAAAATCGCCTTATATCTACAAAATAAGGAAAGCTGGAACACTAACACAGATGACATCCAAATTACAAAATCATTGTCATATTTAAACGCCGTTATAAAAAAGAAAGCAGTATTATTAAGAAGTCTGGTAACAAAAACTTTCAAATACGTGTGGTACAATTTGAGATCATGTCACTTAACGAGTACTATTCTCAAACTAAGGTCAGTGCTGTAAATATAATGTTTTTTTACCAATTTGATAAAGAACTATATCCAGGTATCGATGTATACATACATAAAAACATAGCTTTACAATGGTGAAATAAATAATTTATATAATTTTAGTGCCTCAAAACTACCCTAATACAAATATATACATATGTATATGCATATATTTGTTTTTAATGAAAAATTATTAAGATACCAACCTGGAATAACTTGTTCTTAAAACACGTTCCGCCCACGTTTGCGCCCTTGGTATATCTCTTAGGACTCCAACTTGTTTTTTGTCTAAGTAATCAATTACATCGTCATAGTAATTTGTTCTGTAGTTATACATGTATTTGTATTGGAGGAACTTTGGCCTAAATACTTTCTTGATATATTAACTTCATTTTAACGTTCAAATTATACTACCTGACCCAATGCCTATACAACTGAACAGGTTTTCTATAACCATCATCCTCAGGGGGCGGTGGAGGTGGTGCTAAATCATCGTTGCCACTTTCTTTATTTGATTGGTCAGATGCTTCGCCTTCTGTTTGATTCACTGAAATGTCTTGATGGGGTGGTTCCTGGGGAGGCTCATTTGTCTCAGGTGTCTCATCGACTGCCCATGGATCTTCTTCATCAGCCATTTCTTAAAAAAGGTTTATTTACATGCATTAGTACATCTTTAATAAAAAATCTGTCTAAATTTGTGAAGAAACAATTGCATACGTACATAAGTACATACATATGTACATATGCAGTAAAATTTTTATGAGCTACATAACTCAAAAATTTGTTTTATTTTTATTTATTTAATTAATTAAATCTATAAATTTAACCTTGCACGTTATTAACAATTGTAGCAAAATATAATAGATACATACATATCGCACACTAAATCATAAACAGTCACAACTCAAAATGATAAAAGTAGTTTTGCTTTTTTACATATCAGTTAATTGAACAAATCTTTAACGACCGCAACGATTTCTTTTGCAATACAGTCTTCTTGAATAATATAAAATACCTATGCTTGTTTTCATGTTACATACTTGCGCCATTTTTACAGTATCAAGAGTTGTTTGCCACTAAGCATCTGAAATTTTTATACCCTTCACCAAAAATGGTAAAGGGTATATATAGGTTTGTCCAGATTTTTGTAACTTCTACAATATTCATTTCCTGCCAGATAAAGTTAGTTATTCTGAATCCTTATGAACAGGAGATGAAAAAAAGACATGTCCGTCTGTCCGTCTATCCGTCTGTCCGTCTGTCTGTACGGATTTTATATGGGTGGCGTGAAACGCGGTTTTTGAAGCTCCCAAACAAGTTAGAGAGCTCGGAGTTGGACTGAAACGACCGCACTTGCCTCAGCACAATTGGTTATGAAAATCAGCAAAAAAAAATAATCGGTTCATAAAATTTTGAAATATATGGTTTTATCATACATTTTTAAAATTTCATGAAAAAACTACCTACCGCGCATAGAACCAAGTATATTCAAAGTTCTAATCAACCACACTAGTCACTCTGCTGCTGAAGCTCGCTTAAATGCGATAAATATTTACTATACTTAAGCATTTGCTTTAATTTGTATTATTTCGTATTAAACCCCTTTTTGTCACCAATACATAGACTTTGCCTTATGGTATTTTTGCTTGGCACATTCTTTTTCGTATGCATGCATATGAATGGATGTGTATAACAATCAGTAGCCTCATGCAAAAAACATTATGTAGATATGTATGTATAAATATACGATAGCATGAAGACCATTCCCTCGTACATACACACATACATATGTATGTGCATAAGAGTGTTCATATGAACAACTACAACAACAACAATATGCGACAAATAGTATTCAGAGAAGAATATTTAATTGTTTGTACGTATGTATGTAGTCAACTCTACGCACAGCAACAATATGCTAGCAAACGTATTGAAAGAAGAATATTAAGTTGTTTGTGGTAAGAACTGGGAATTTTTTTTTGTATACAAATAAAGTATTGTGCTAATGAATGCGTGTTGATAAAATATATTAAATATATGTGCGCTTAATTATGAAAGTGGTCTAAGTCATATATTTCTTTCATCGAGATATTTAATAGATTACTTTGAAGAAATTAAAAAATATTTTTATATTATGCAACATTTTAATTTATAAATTCATAGAAGTTTATTTAATGTTTATTGAATTTTTTTAGAGATTTATTTCATATTTCGATGCAGAAACGCATATGACTTAGACCACTTTCATACTTAAGGGCACATATGTATGATTGTAAATACGTATGTATGTACATACATACATACAAAAGGGGATAGGATTGTTTGAATCTGTTTGATTTGCTTATTTGTTTTCTGAATATGTTTTGCAACAAAATGAATGGCTATCATGGTTAATAAGTTAGAAGTCGGCCTGTTATGATTCGTTTGTTGAGTTTCGAACTTACACTTGAAAGTTTTTTTTCAATATACATACATATGTATGTATTTTTGCAAAATAAATTAATCGGGGACCAAAAATAGTCATTATTTTCGAACTTTAAAAAAAAGCAACTGTATAGAAGGGAAACATCAAACAACGTGGACAACCACACCATTTTAATTGTTCTAAACTAGATTTTTCTAAACTTCAATGGGTTTAAAATTTAAATTTTTGTTTTTTAAGCAGAAATAAATGTTATTTCCGGATTTTTTGTTTTTAACCGGAAATAATTGTTATTTCTTGATTTTTCTTTTTTCAAGCAGAAATAATTGTTAGTGGTTTTGTTTTGTTGGTGTTTGTCAGAATATTTCCAATTAACTTTGGTGTTATTTGTTCCTTAAAAATTATCACATGTAATTTGGCTTATAAAGAGATACGAACTTTAGCCTACTTAAATTTTAATTATAGAAATAATTATTTTCCGATTTTTATTTTTTCGAGAATAAATCAAAGTCAATTTGTGATTTCTACTTTTTCGGACAGAAATTAAATTAAGTTACATTGTGGGAAAAAATGCATATGCCTACATACATACACACTATGAACTTATAGGTACATATAGGATATAACTACTACGACAGGATCAACGTGTGGAGATTCCGTAGCCAAAAAACGTGGTAGCCGCCCCAAAGCGGCGAACCGATATTTTTCACACTTTTATGATATGGCTGTCAAATGATAGGGATTTTCCAATGGAAAAATCATGGTGAAATCATTATGAAAATTTGAACTCATTTACTGATATATGGCGTTGTTTTAGTAAAAACACATACCTACACATTTTTAACCCTTATACCTACTTATGCATATCTTAGTCACATACATATATTCCAGGTTCACCCAATTTAATTCAAAAATTTTAAAATGTGTACATAGGTACATATTTATAAAATTTCGGTACTTTGTACACACAGCCATACAAGTAAACAATTATTTCAACACGTGTATTTGCTATAAATACTGCCAAAAAGGAACTTTGCAGTGAAACTCCTATAGATTATATAAACATAATATATTTTAATATGTATATACGAAAACATCTTAAACACAAATGCTTTAATCACAGAGAAATTTTGCATTTGCGTTTAAAATTGCTGTGTTCGATATACTAAGGTACTTTTTTATTTTTGGTAGGTACATAAATACCTAATATAAGTTTTGTAAAAGTTGAAATGGCTCTTATGTAGCTCCTGCAAGATATACATTTTTGGTTGTAAAATTATGTGCCTTCTTGAGTTATTTTACCCTACAATAAATCATGTGTTTTATTGTTGTAAAAATTAAACTATAGCGCCTCGCACTGAATTAGAGTGAAATTGTTTTTATAAAATTCAATTATTTATATATAACATACATACATATGTATGTATGTGTAGGTATAAATCTATGAAACGAAGATGTAATAAAACGAAAGCTTATGCTTGCTAACTTATAACTATTTATTAATTATATTCACAGACAGGTATACATACATACGAGTATGTACTTAAAGACTTATGTAAGTGCTATTTAAAATTTTACTGGTTTCAAACCTTAACTTTTACAGCTCTTGATTTCTTTGTAATTTAAACAAAAATTTTCGAAGATGCGTAAAAAAGCGTAACCAGTAATTACTAATGAAAACTGTTTGATTCAGACACGTACATACTTATTAAGTTGAACAGTTTCATGCATAACTAATAGGCAATTTTAGAAAATCCAACATGATTGGAAACAGTTTAAATCAATAAATACATGTCTGAATCAAACAGTTTTTCATTAGTAATTGCTGGTTACGCTTTTTTTTGGCAGATGGCACACAAGAAATGCCAGATGTAAAATCAGCCTAACAAACTGCAAGAAATGAGCCGGATGGATCACACAAACCTCCAAAGTCTGATACATTTTCATTTATTTTTGCATGGACATAATATGTACTACATGTGATGAAAATTGCGCCCTTAAAAATATAAACTATTTTTTATAAATAAGGCAATTTTTTTAAAAATTAAGCCTTGCAATTATTTATGTATAGATATTTATTAGCGCAATATTGACTTCGGTGTGCATCGATATACTTATGTATCTATTTGCAATTGTACAACAATAAAACATGTATGCGTCCCCTACAATTAAAAAATCGGCATCATTTGCTTACGCAGATTATTTGCAAGGAAATTGCATGAACACTTCTCCTAGTTTGTTTATATTTTTTTTTTCGATATGTATATACATATGTACATACATACACATGTTTGCACAAACGAAATTCCCAATTACCCAGCGGGAAAAAGAAAGAGCAAGGATACTTTCTAGAAGGCCGTTGTACTCCTTACTTTGGATGTACAAGGCCTACTCGCTCCATTCCACTCTTATATCATTTTTGCTTTTCCCTCTCGCTTTTTTTGCCAGCCATTCTGAAAAGTCTTCAAATTAATAGATTTTATTTTCGTTTGGTAAAAAAAAAAAAATTTGCTCCTCTTCCCCCTTCTCTTAAAAGGAAATGTGGAATGTGTATCTTATCTTTTATGCAAAAGTGTAGCGACCTTCTATAAGGCGTTCTTTAGCAGTAAGATAAAAATAGTAATTGATTTGATAAGACCTGAAGTAACAAGATATTCTGAGTTTTCCTGCTGGGTAGTAACGTGCTCGCTTTGTATCAAAGTAGTGGTTTGCGTACACATTGTCATGCATACTATTGTAAATACATCCAGTGTTGCCAGAAAATGCTGATGAGAGAATGCTAAATCGGTCAAAAAAATTCTGCTAAAATGTTCTACAGAAGAAAAGTATAATGCTAGATGTAAATGTAGAAAAAATTATTAAAATAGCTTTGAATTTTATGTTTATACAAACTCATTAGTAATTACATGAATTTTTATAGTACATAAAATAGTTAATAATTGGTGTGTTTTGGAAATGTTATAATTACGTTAAAAAAACTTTAACTCACTAATAATCTCAAATTATTATTTTACCCATTCAGTAAAATATTTGTTTATTAAAAATACGTACATTGAAATTGATTATTGAAGGGTTAGCTGGATGCTATGCGCATTTCACTGTTGCTAGTGCAGATCATCAGGAAACCTTTACCCTGAAATACATGTACATTTATGAGAAAAATCCTCCATACAGAAGAATTTTGTTAAGAAATTAAAATTTTTTATTTGCAACAAACTCTGCTAGAAAGCATTTAGCAGAATTTTTTGATAGTTAAATGCTGCTTAACTAATGGAAATTCCAGACCTAGCAGTGGAAATGCTAAAATGGCAACAATGAAACTATCCCAAGCGCTTTTTGTTGTCATAGTGGATTATTAGTTAAAAATTTTAAACGTAATTGCAACATTTCCTATAAAAATACCTGTAAATACTAATAAGTTCATATAAACATGAAATTCAAAGCTATTACAATAATTTTTCTACATTTAAATCTAGCATTATACGTTTCTTCTGTAGAACATTTTATCAGAATTTTTTGACCGATTTGGCATTCTCTCACCATAATTTTCTGGCAACACTGGTTGTTGTGTTGAAACTTATGAATTTTTTTTAAAGACATGTTGATACATACATACGAGTACATATATGTATATAAATATGTCCAAGTAAATATAAATGTGTCTGTATATGTATGTGAAAAAAAGTAAGCCCTTGCTAAAGATCATGGATGTCTTATAAATATTTTAAAGTGGACGAGATTGTTTGTTTGAGGGTGCTTGTTGTTGCTATTTTATTTCATTCATGTGGTTTTTGTTTTTTTTTTCAATAAATGTATTAAAAAGTACTTCTGCTTAGTTAAGCTGGATTGATTCGCTGGGTGAGTTCAATTTATGATGTATGTATGTATGTATATATGTACATATGTATGTAAATACCTATATTTTTTAAAAAAATATACAAATAGGTACATATGTATACTAATGTAGGTATCTTTTTATTTTATATTATTTTCTAAAATTCTTCAGAAAAACTCCTTTATAGTATATACATATTTACATATGTATGTATGTAAATACATACATATGTATGTGGTAGTATATGAAAGAAATATTTTTTAATACGTAGGAAAAAAAACATAAATGTTGAGATGAGAATATGAACTCACGTTCTCATATTTTCAGAACGAATGTTTTATTCACATTTTGTTTTATTGGCATTTTGCACTTATTTTAAAGATCTAAAACTTAGGTTAATTACATACATATGTATGTACCTATGTAGCTGCTTATGTAAATATGTATATGTAAATAAATATGTATGTAATACCCAAGAATGATAAAATAATTATTTTATCATTCTTGTGTAATACCTACATGAATGTATCTTAGTATGTATATTATTGCAAATAATAAATTTATTAATGTTTTCCCCAGCAAAAAAAAATAATGCGTTCAAAATTTAATAGTTTTCATGCTTTCTTTAGCATTTGTGCAAATCGTAATAAAGCTATAGTTTTTGAACTCATCATAAACGCATACGATATTGCTGGGTAATTAATACATTGAAATAAATATCCGGCGAAATAGCCATGTAAAAACGGAATTAAATCATCATATTGAGATATTGTCATAAAACCAGTTTTATCTGCGTGAAATAATAAGTACACACTAGGTCGATGGTAGAGAGTATGTCTTAACAGTCTTAATAGCGAGGTTCGTATCCTGGCAGAGAAAAATGCTTTTTTTCTTAGCTTTGTGAAAAACGTCATCGAATAAGGGAACTTTCGTGGGTTCTAAGCACTCATTTCAATGACGAGCAGTTTTGTTAAATGTAAACACATGGTCGTCAATGACACGCCTGTGTTTAAATCTTGCGTTCTGCACCTAAATTGAACCCATGCATTAACTATTTCTTTTTCATGTCGTTTTTGCTGGGTCCGAAAATAACTTAATTATTCGATTGCTAAATAAACTTACCTATAGAGAAGTGTTGGTTTTAAAAAAAGAAAATTGCTAACTTTTATATCTAAAGCCAGTTTGTATTCCTGCATTTTATTGGTGCTTATGTTTACTCATTGGTAGAAGTGCAGCAGTAATGTTTAAAAAGTTTATTTTTAAACTGTCTTAGGTATTATAAGAACTTTGAACGGAACATAGTAGGCTAGTAGGTTATTTGCAACTTAAAAAAATACATACATATCTCTCATTTTCTAAAACAACATCACATATCAAAAAATGAGATTTTTGAGTTAATGATGCAAAATTAATCCTCATATTGATATTGTGTAAAAATTTCATACAAATATCTTGTATACTAAACTATCGAGAGAAAAATTAAATTTTCATTAAGTTGTGTGTAAATTGAATACTTTAAAGTTTAAAATGAACTATATTGAGGGGTAACAAAAACTTTTTTCAAGTGAGTCGCTCCAATGTACATATTTTAAAAAATTTATCGGAAGAGTAAATGAAAAATGTTTTATAAACTAAAATATATTGGGGGCTATTCTGGAAAACGCGTCGAAAAAGTGAAACTTTACATTAAAATAAAAACAAATTTTCAAAAATTGTTTTTGTTTGTAATACATTTCTAAAATAAAATAAACGTGAGAATTTCAACGCGTTTCTCTCTCTTTTAAAAACGGTTAATTTTGTATGCGAAACAAAAAAATTTTTTTTTACATTTACACAGTTTTGTTTTTGTTTTGCATGTAACTTTCACCAATTCGACGCGTATTCCAGAATAGTCCCCATTGTGTCCTATATGTATATAAAACACATATATTTTAACCCTTATACCCATGCATATTGCTGCAAAGTGCCTATATTTCAGTTTCACTTGACTTAATTCATAAGGGCCTGTTCTGCAAATCACGACATGTCAAAACACGGTGATTTTAAAAAATTAATGAAAGATAAATAATTGGTTTTTTAAATTGCACGATTTACAGCGTTAGAAGTTGGAAAAAAATATTCTATTATAAATGACAAAAATACAAGTTCGCTGCTGAGCAAAATGCAGTTTTGCGCTGCATATTGCAGTTTAATTGCATGTTTACGTATCTACGTATGTATATATATACATACGTACATATGCACGCATGTCTTTTCTCTACATTTTATGATTTGTGAAGGGTATATAAGATTCGGCACAGCCGAATATAGCACTCTTACTTGTTTGAGTTGTGACTGTTTATTTTAGTGTGCGATATGTATATTAAAGACAAAATAATAAAATATATATAATAATATTTAAGTTCTTATTAAAGTCTAAATAAGGATACAGTTTGTTAAATTCATCACAAATTTTATGGAAAGGATCACAATTGGCATAGTTCGAAGTGTAATAGTAAATGCTCAAAGGATTATAATTTTTAGTTGGACGGCAAGAAATGTAAATTTATTCTATTCAGAAGAAATATAGAGTTTATATCACCATTTATTTTTTTCAGCAGGAAGGTAACCTTCAGCATTTCACGACGACTTTTTAAAGTAGGTAATCTTATTAGCGCCAGACGTTTTTCATAAAATGGTAGCCTTGTGTGAGAATCCTTACCTAAGCGCCAAAGACAAAATAACAAAAATTGAACTTGAACAGTCTCAATTTTATTAGAATTAACTGCATAATATGGGTCCATACAAATGATCTATACTCACGTATTGGTCGAACCAAAGAGGTAAATAAATTATTATGCCGAGTACACATTTGGCACACATGTTCCAAAAAAAGCGTAACCACTAATTACTAATAAAAACTGTTTGATCTAGACACGTGTTTATTAAGTTGAACAGTTTAATACATATCTACTAGACAATTTTATGGAATCCAACATGATTGCAAACTGTTTAAACCAATAAATACATGTCTGAATCAAACAGTTTTTGATTCGCAATTAGTGGTTACGCTTTTTGGGCACATGTGTGCCAGAATTGTACTCGGCATAACATACTTAAAAGCGCTCGACAAAAAATTTCTGCCATATTTATACATAAAAATATATTTGGGTATTCAAACAGTCTTAAGTGTCATAGTGTCATAATGTTTTACATTATTTTATTACAATTGTTTCTTGGATGCCATTTTCTGACGGTGTGGTACCGGAAATCACTGAATTTTGAAACAAGATGACGACTTCAAGTATTTTGAATTTTTAAAATTTTTATTACAATTGTTTTTGTTCCTTTTTGAACTATTAATGGGCTTTTCAGGTCATGTTATGACTATGATTTTTTTTTATTTTTTGTATAAACATATGTGTAAAGACAATTTAGTCCTTAAATGTATATATCGTTATCTGAAATATCGTTACATATTCTATTTGTACTGAAAAAATATATATAAAGAGCTGAAGCGTACACCAACTGACACTATACATAGTTGACCAAACACAAAAACGCTGATGATGAAGGTGTGGCGGCCTTCGAAAACAGCATATTGATCCGTTCTGCTAGTGTTTCTCAGAATATTTACAATTAACTTTGGTGTTATTTAGTCCTTAAAAATGATCACAAGTTCGAAAAGTAATGATGAAGATTACCCCACTAAAATATTTTTAATTTTACAATGGAAAATATCGAGGTTTTGATTGCAAATTTTTACAGTTAAATAAAATTTAGGGATTATTTCACTCAAATACAACACAATTTATAAAAAGGCACATTTTAAATTTTTTCTTAGACAGGAATTTTTTTCATTTAATCACAGAGAAAAAACTGCCTAATATAATCAAGAAGATTTTCTCTATGATACGTTTTTAAGCTAAAAGGGTATCCCAGCAGAAAGAAGCAAAGATTTTTACATAGAGATTCCTTATTATTTTTATGTGGTAAATCTTATAAATTTTATCAAGAACAAAACCACATAAAATCATGAAAAAATCTTGTTATTTACAATTTTTTTACTCAATTTGCGTTATTTTTGGCACCAAAACAATCCATAGAGAAAAAGTTTTTGATTCTATTAGGTTTACTTATAAATTGCATAATATAGGGATTTCTTATTAATTTCATTAGGTTGCCTTATTAATTTTTTGAAAAAGGTTTTCCTTATTGATTTCATTAGGTTGCCTTATTGATTTTTTCAGAAAGGTATTCTTATTGTTTTTATTATGTTCCTATATGATTATGTGTAAAGCATCTTATTATTTTTTTTAATGAGGAAATCTTCTTGATTTTATTAGGTTTCTTGTTATTTCAAATCTATAAATAAACATAGAGAAATTTTTTTTCATGATCTTTATCATTTTTGTAAAAGCATGTTTGTACAATAATAACAATGCGGATTCAAGCTGCCTGTTAGCATATTGGTTAGAGTGCTTGTCTATCAGTCAGAAGGTTGATGGTTTAATACTTGTCTCCTCTCAAGTAATAATATGTATGTATGGTGAGTTAATTAAGAATATAATATCACATGTATGTATATATAAATAACATCTACATATACTACATACGTACATAAGTATATGGTATAGAATTTAAATGAAAATACATAAGTACAAAGAATAAAGACATAAAAATTAAGTTTTTATAAGGTCGCCTAATAAAAACAAGAAGAAAACCTTTTTGAACAAATCAATAAGATAACCTAATAAATATTACAAGATTTCTTCTTGATTTTTTCAAAAAAGGGTTTCCTTTTGAAAAAAAAACCATAGAGATATCTTATTAATTTTGTTCTATTTTATGAGATATTTATTAGACACTGTTTTCTCTGTGAGGTGACGATATATGTATGTATGTACATAATTTGTTCGAAATTGTGTATGTATATATGTATATTTATTTATTGATACATATTATACAAAGTAAATTTGCATAATATGCTTGCACAAATATGGGCTGAGTAACGACACTATATGCCCAAGATGTTATTAACAGTATTTTACATGACCTATGCCTTCACATAATAAGAAGCAACGTTGTTGTTAAAGAAAATCCACAAAAGATCCGCAAGAATATACGGTTATCCGTTGCAGATCAGTCAACCAGTACGAGCGAGACAAAACACACACAAGCTTGACCAAACTTAAGAAATAATTACGATGACACGAGAGCTGTTCTTCAGCCCAGAGTTGCTTAACAACTGTATCTATGTATATTTATTTACAAGATCTGCACTGGGAGTCAAATTTTCCAGATCAACATCTAATAAATTCAAACATGAAAGCATAGGTCTGCAACAGTGATGCCAAAAGTAGGGAATTTGCCCTTTTTGTAGGGATTTTTCTGTAAAATTTTGAGCGTAAAGAAAAAAGGACAGATATCTTATTTTGAAAAAAATGAAGGAATTTTTTAAAAATTACCGCTTTTTTAATTTGTAAGACAAAAAATGCAAAAATATTTCGAGGATTTTTATTTAAGAGCTGAAATTTTTCACATAGCTTAAAATTTGTTTGCAGAAATCCTATATTATGAATTCTAACAAACTAGAAATCACTTACAATATTCATACATAGTTAAATATCACAAATCACAAAAAAATATATATATACAGGTTACACATGCATTGTGTAAACTATCTTGCATATGCAACATATAAAATTGTGTAACCAATGATCCACAAGGTGATATTTTTTATACTTGGACATTTTACGAAACTACTTAATAAGAAATAAGTAAAATAGTGCGTTAACAAATTTTAAACTTAAATTGTAACAATTCTCACAAAAAACACTAATTAAAATAGTTTTAGTTTAACAAGAGGAATATTTTCATAAAAAGAGAGGAATACAACTAACTAAATGTATTTCAATCTAATAAGAGAAATACAAATTGATATTTACTATGTATTCTACTGCTTGACTTAAACCAAATTTTTCATAACTTAGTACGTTTACTAAATTATCTCACCAACAACAATTTAATTTTACCAAAATACATTCCAAGAATTTGTATAGTTAATATTTCTGTGGCAATAAGGAAAAAGTTCTTAAGTCAGGAGAGCACTTTTTTTTAGCGTTCAAGTCGATTTTGAGAAATTCATTTGTTTTGCAGTTATATTGGCAAATTTTCTGTTAACAGTTATGTATGTTAAGAAAATAAATGTAAATAAAATTGTAACAATTCCCATAAAAAAACACTTATTACTAGGGACAGGGGTTTCATGCAAATTCATGTTTTTCCCCTTAACCCTGATAGTGGCAGGAACGAAATAGATTTACGAATCAATGAATTTGCGTAAAAATGGCATCGATATGTTAGTGCATATTTTTGCATATTTTGCTGAAAATTCATATTTTTGCATAATTTGGTAATAAATGCATGGTTTTGTGTCATACTTTGTCAAAAATTTAAATTTCAAAAAATATTATTGTTTTTTGGCTTGAATTGTAATAGAATTGTAGAACGATTGTACAAGCACACACCTACCAAATTAAATGGAAATTATCATTTTGATGATTTCAAGAGGGAATTGTCTGCTATTAAAGCCGAAAGTCATGAAATAATTCTCCGGAAACTTGATGATGTTTGAAAAATACTAACAGATTTAAAAAAAATCTAATAGCTGGTACTCAATTCACTATAATGGTTGAATTAAATAAATATACAACATTATATAAAAATAATCATTTAAATTTGAGACGATTACATCAACAGACGTTATAATGCATTTTTCAATACACAAAAGCTTTCTAAGTACAAATTAAGTAAAAGTAAAGTAAATTAAAAGTTTATTGAGAACAAATAAATTGAACTTCAAATTCGAAAGTATAAAATATATAAAATTTTTTATTTTTTTTTATTTTTAGTTTTTTTTATAAAATTTTTTAATGAAAATAAAAAAATAACAACACTTTTCTTTTTCTATTTATATATCGTTCCTTTACTGTAATGTAAACATATCTCGCATGTTTGGAGTTAACAATGAAGAAAAATCGTAATATCATATTTAATCTTATGTAGAAAATATATATATATTTAATTAGTTGTATGTAAATTGAAAGCTTTTCTTAAGAATAAATTTTTTTTTAAAATATGTGCATATTTGATTGTTTTACTACATATTTTGCGTTTTTGATGTCATATTTTAAGCGCCTAAAATACCATTTTTATACAACAAAAAAAATTAACCTCGAAAATGGGATGTTTTCTTAGCTAATTTAAGGTCGCTGAACACTAATATGGCATTCATTTATTTTTCTTAAGAAGCGTTTTCGAGATATTAGCGAAAAATGTGTTTTTTCCAGCTTACATAGATATTTCCAAAAATCTTGAGAACTGTTTGTTCAAATTAAACATCACTGAAAATATATGTTTTTGTACAGGGTGGGCCAAAAGTTACCAGGGGGTTTAAAAGTTTAATAACTTTTCCGTTTATTAATTTTTTTTTTTCTCAGATTATATAATATACAAAATGGAAATTTTTTTTACACTAAGTATGAAAAATAATGTCTCTTAAATGACCACCGTTTTCAGCTTCGCACTGATGGGCGATTATGATTATGAGTGATGAAGCTCATTTTCATTTGAATGGCTTTGTTAATAAGCAGAACTGTAGGTTCTGGGGTTCTGAAAATCCAAGAGCCATTCATAAACGCCAATTGCACCCCATTAGGTGTACAATATGGTGTGGGATCACATCTGAAAATATCATTGGGCCTTACTTCTTCGAGAATGAAGATGGAAGTGCTGTAACCGTAAATGGAGAGCGGTATCGGTTTATGATAGAAAATTTTTTACGCCTTGCTCTTGAAAACATACCTGGTATGTGGTTTCAGCAGGACGGAGCCATTGCCCGCACTGCCCGAGACACAATGGCACTTTTAAGTCAAATTTTTGGAGAGCGAATAATTTCCAGAAATTCGGAAATAATTTGGCCCAGCGCGATCGCCAGTTATGACAGCACCCGACTATTTTCTTCGGGGTTATTTGAAGTAGCGAGTGTATGTGAACAAGCCAGAGACAATCCTTGAACTCAAGGCAAACATTGTTGCAGAAATTCGAACGCTACAGCCACAAATTTTGAAAGATGTTATGGAAAATGATCTAAAACGAGCCCATCAGTGCGAAGCTGAAAACGGTGGTGATTTAAAAGACATTATTTTTCATACTTAGTATAAAAAAATTTCCATTTTGTATATTATATAATCGGAGAAAAAAAAATTAATAAACTAAAGTTATTAAACTTTTAAGTCCCATGGTAACTTTTGGCCCACCCTGTATTATCAGCCCATATTTTTAATGGGTTGATCGGATAAAAATTCATTGAGTTATGGCCCTTTAGATTTAAAAAAATTTGCAGTTTTTAGATTTTTGTTTTAAATTCAGTATTTTAAGTTGTGCTCTTAGGCAAACAAAAATTCTAAAATTTCTTTTAAGACTGTATCTAAAATAAAATTTTGCAGCCAACTTATTTAGCGTTAAACTATTTTCATCGGACGAAAAATTAAATAGTTACGACATATATATTGAAAATATCCGAATTTTAATTTTCGGATGATGTCACTAAAATTTAAAATTTTTTTAAACCTGTGAATTTTTATGCGACCACACACCTTAAATATGGGGAGATAAAAGAAAAACATATATTTTCAGCAGTGTAAAATTTGCGTAATTTAAATAATAATATATTCAAAATACATTATGACTGCAACAAACCAATAACCTACCGGCGAAATATTAAACTTAAATTATAACAATTCCCATCAAAAAACACTAAAAATACTTGTGTGGCAACACTCTATTCTTGAATAGCTGTTGTTGTTATACATATACATATATATATATATATATTTATTTTCTTTTCATACTTCTTAAGCCTATAGTACAGGGCATGTAAAAAGCCACATGCGTATGTGGCGATGATGTCACGGGAATTCTCAGCATGTTGGTTGCATTTGATCCAAAATACATATGTGGCATATGTAACTGAATTAAACACAGCACATCTGTAAGAATGTGAATATCTATATGTACATATGTTACTAGTACACAGCATGTAGCAAATGTAGCTTCGTGATGACGTCAAAATTACGTCAGAACCACATGCGCATTTATTTTTTTGCATGCCGTGTACTATAAGCTTTACAAACTACAACTAGAACTGAAAAAAGTCAGCCGATATAGCAAGAAAAGTAAGAAAATAAAATACATGTTGATTATTGAGTTCTTGTTTCAACTTTGTTATTTGTTGAGATTCTTATTTGTTTAAATGAAAGTTTAACTCTATTTGTTTTAAGAAATTTTTGGGTAAAGGTTCCCTGATGATCTACATTAGCAACAGTGAAATGCGCAGAGGATCTAGCTAAGCCCCTCAATAATCAATTTCAATGTATTTTTAATGAAAAAAAAATACTTTACTGAAAAAGTAAAATAATAATTCGGGATTATTAGTGCGTTAACAAATATTAAATTTAAATAAAATTTTGTTATAAAAAAAATTTATATCTTTCATTATTTTATATTCGAATTGATCTTATTGGTTAAAATCATAAAAAATTTTGTATATCAGTAAATTGCAGTTAATTTTTATGTTGTAAAATTCTTCTTTAATAATATAAAAAATAATTACTTAGAGATTGTTTCCAAAAATCTGTCAATTTTATCGAGGGACTTAGAAGTCGTCATATTTTTTTTTAAAGTGTACAGAAATAAAATAGATTCATATCGAATAAAAATTTTTTGCTGAGTATTGTATAAGTTTCTAAGCCTACTACGCTTGTTTTTCTTTTCTGATTTTCAAAAACAATAATTGTGAATTCTTAAATGGTTTTTGAAAGTCTATGCATAAGATAAGAGGTTTCTGACTGTTCAAAATGTGTATTTGAAGTCTACTAACGATTTGTTAAAGCAACAATGAAATGCATATAGACAATGCTTAACCACCAGCAAATAAATTTAACTTATAATAGAATTATGACAACATGTCGAATAATAAATTTCTTTTAATATTTTATATGTCTAAAATTTTGTTTTTTTGAATTTAAATATTTTTAAATTTTATTTCTATCATCATTTCTTACCATTTTAAAGTCGCTTAAATCGCTTTAAATAACCTTTAATTATAATTTGTTGATTGTTATTTTCAACAAATTCGTTAATGCTAAATAATTGTTTTTGTATATTTTGTCGTGTTTATCGTCTATAGTCCCAAATAACCATTTTCGTATACGAGGTTTGTTCAAAACCTATCGCAAATTTTGAATTTTTGCGGGTTACGTACATTCGAATTTTGATTTTTTTATGGCGTTAGGTTGGTATTCATGTCTCTCACAATATCGATCATTTTGGATGTTCCGTTAATTCTTGACAGCTGCTTTGTTTGCACGTGTTTTGGCTCGTCTTCGATTTTTACCTATTAACAAAAATGGAACAAAAAACCTGTATCAAATTTTGTATGAAAAACGAAATTAAGTGCGCGGATGCATTCCGAATGTTGACTGTGGCATACGGAGAAGCTACCTTGGAATGTTTATCGGTGGTACAAAATGTAATCAAAAGGCCGAGAAGATGTAAACGACGAACAGCGTGTCGGACGCCCGAGCACTTCAACAACAGACGAAAAAAACTATGAAGTGAAGAAAATGGTATTGGCCAATCGTCGAATCACCATTAGAGAAGTTGCTGAGAACCTAGACATATCGATTGGCTCATGCTATTCGATTTTATCAATGATTTTTCAGCAATATACAAATCGCTTGTGTGGCTATTAGCCTAAGTCGAATGCAATTCTACATTCTCGTTACCTGAAAATTCCTTTATTCTTGATTTCGTTGTCGGCAATAATCTTTCTCAGTTTATCGAACTTAGTGAAATATCCGTCCAATTGTTCACTTATTGTTACAATCTTTCTATCATTCAGCGAGTATGCTGCCGCAAATTGGGAAAACTTATATATTGTTATGAAAACTTAAATCCCTTCATCACATACGTATCTACATGTACTATTTTATTCTTTTCTGATGGTGTTTCTTTATTTAAGAAATTCGGTTTAATTTATTTTTTACTATATTTCACTTCCTGACAAACTTCGCATCTGTGTTGCCATAATATGTAAGAGGAAAAGTGCTAGATTGCAGAAGTGCTAAAATGTTCTACAGCACACATAACAAAATGCTAAAATCAGTTAAAATTTTTAGTTTCTCTTATTTCTTAAGCGGCCCATATATTTGCAATGAAATTGTGAATTTTTGGTATTCTATATCATCGCTAATGTGTATATCATATATATGGATGGCACAATATATTTTTTCATAACAAAGAAAATAGAATTATATTGTGTAATGTTTTGGAAAAATTATATATAGTATTATGTTAAGTTTTTTACTGTGAGAAAAATTTCGCCCTATTTTTTGAAAGATTTGTATCAATCATTCCATGGTACGAGAAAAAGTCAAACCGACAATAATATAATGGTATTGCGTAAACTGTGCAAGAGTTCACCTTTTTGCGTAACCCCAAATATGTGAACAATAACATATTCAATAAATTGTATGTATAGGCCGTTGTTTAGTTTGTAAAATTTGAATCCAGCTGCGAATGGAATATCAAGAAAGAAAAAACTTTAAGAGTGTTAAATAGAGTAAATAATTAAAAATATATTTATTTTCTACGCAGATAAATCAGATGAACCGATTTAATTAACAGATATATGTAAAAATTGCACAAGTTGTATAAGTTTACTGAAATATAATCGTATGACCGACAACTAAGGGCTTGGACTCACTTGAGCTTTGACTGTGCTTTTTGTTAAGCTGATCAATAACCTTATTAACACTATAAGCTTTTAAAAAGAATAAAACTTAAAAAAAGTTTTGTTAATTTACTATTTCTAATGGTGTACTTTAATGAGGGCAATTATGAATAAAATTCCGCTAGAAATTTTTCCCGGGGAAAAACTCTAACTAATGGCAAGTAACAGATAAAACAAAAAATTCTAATTGGAATATGGAGAAATTTCTCGCGAAATTTTATTCATAATTGCCCTGAATATATTTGTACATATATGTGTATCTTAGAGCGGTTCAGTTATATGACCCCTGTTATTTTTAACACTTAATGAAGATATATAAATTTTATTAACATATTATGGCTCGCAATTTGTCTTAAGGAACTATCTATAGAAAATTTATAAATCTAATGAAATAAATAAGTGCAAATGTGTCAAATAGTTTTCAGAAAGTGCTAAACTAGCACTTAGCATTATTTTCAAAATCTTCAATGATAAACGAAGAAAAAAAGTGCTAAATCTAGCACTAAAAATGCTAAAATGGCAAGCCTGCTTTGCATTGGTTAATAACTAACTGAATTATTTTCATAAGCTTTAAGGCTGAACTATAATATGCAATAGCTAACTTAAGCCAGAAACTGTGCGGTTTGATATAAAACATATGTAAGTGTAACGTAAGTGAACTTTACGTCAACTTTCGTCAAATGTCATTTGCAACTGTTTGTGTATACATATGTTAAAGTCAAATAGAAAGCAGCAGAAAATATTCATTGCTATTAAATATATTTTTATTATTTGTTCATTTTAAGCTCCTAAAATAAAGAAAAACTATTATTTTCACTAATTTTTTTTACAATATACATACATACATATGTACATATGCACATGTGTTTATTTATGTATATTCACTGTTGTACAAAAGAAAACATGGCAAATCCAAATAAAACATGTAGTGAACATGAAATGAACATTCCAACAAGTTAATAAGATTGTACATTCCGAAAAGTTAGTAAGATTAAATTGCATTCATTTAGGAGTTATGAGAAGAAACAAAATTACTGCAAAATTATGAACAATACCTATATGTGCAGCTAAGCCTATAGAATGCGTTCATGTAAGTATAGTGAAGCCACCTGAAAGTCAAATCTGAATTTCTTAAGCATTTGACAGGCTTATCGTTCAATTCTGACATAAGCTTAAGCCATCTTATGCATGTTATAGTTGGGCCTTTAGGTAGTAAATTTTATTCTTAACTTCATTATATGTTTCGTTTATACTGGAGCATACGCTTTTCCTGACATGGTAGAGGAATATTTGTCTGACAGCCTCTACTTCAGTTTCTCTATCTTGAGCCCTCATTGTACATTTAGTCAAATTTATATGTCTATCGTTTGCGAACATTTGTATTAGTTTTTCCTGTACCACGTTGTAACTTATTTCAGAGAGATCCGAAAATATACCTATTTTTCCTTTTCTAATATATCTCCTAAATATGTCCTTCATCTCATTAAAATCGTACTCCGCTATAAAAATTATCCATTTGCGGTGCAGCATTTTAGTATATCGAGCACGTTTTTCGATTTTATCGTAAGCGACATATTATCGAAAGTAGGCTTTTTTATTGATATTAAAATTTTATGGGCCTACCCATCGTTTAGAATTATCAAAATGCTAAAATTGTTGATAACTTTAAGATACTGGTTGTAAAATTTTAACGTAGGTGACAATTTACGTACAAAAACATATTTGAATATTTTAAAAATACCTTCGCCTGAAAACTTTAATTTTTGTAGCTTATGATAAAATCGAAAATAAGGCTCGATATGATAATACCAAACTCGTTTGCCTGCCTTAACTGCTATTTAAATGGTTGTGGTTGTATCCAAGTGGTACACAAGGATAAGTAAATTGTAAAAGTTTGGTATTGTATCCAAGTGCTAAACAAGGATAAATAAATTGCAAGAAGTTGTGAGTTTTATCAAAGTGGTACACAAAGATAAATAGGATGAAGTAATCAATTAATTATGCAGGATAATCTAATTGACCGAGGGAAGTGTAGTGAATGAAAATTTAAGTTGCAATCACAATCTTTATTGAATAATTATTGTATTTATACAAAATGCAAAAATAACTTAAAATTAATACAAAAACAAACAAAAAATCAATTATAAAAAATAATAATAATAATATAATTTAAGCAGACCGGAAATTGTTCATTATTTTCTTACCAAATTCATTCCCATCGTAAGCTAAGCAAAACAGATATTAAATTTCACTACTGTCTGGCCGGTAATTTAAAGCACATGTGGAAAATAAATTTTTTATTTATTTCATTGTGCCATCAATTATGCTGACACGGTCGTTCTCATACCTTGCTTGAAATGTGGGAAATAAATTTATTTTATTTTAATTAAATTGTGGGAAAGAATTTAAGTTTACTTGAGACTTGACTGAAATATTTAAAAAAACCAAACAAAAATGAAGTAAGCGTTTTGCTTAAATTTTAATTCGATTAGCGATTCTTTTTATTTTGATACAAAAATAAAGAGAAGAGTTGCTATAAACACATATTCATGCTCCACATTATTTATCACATTAAAGTTTGAATTTTGATCGACTGTTGAAAATTTTTTTCTTTAACATTTTCCAATCTACTTTAAAAGCCCGCTACTCTATTTTCTTCGCCTTTTATACACTTAATCTAAAAATCATATTCGCCTAATTATATGAGCCACTTTTATTGTCTCTGAGACATGTCTTTTCCTTTATATTTGTATTTTAAGAACTTAATAGGGTGATGATCTGTGAGAATTTACTATCCCCATATAAATATTTTTTTTAATATTATTTTTATTTTATTTTTTATTTTATTACTGAGTCTCAGTTCTCGTTGAACCTTCATAGTGAACATACGTGTTAGCGGTTTTTTTATACATACATATCAAACAAACAAAAAATCATACAAAAAATATTCGTAATACATAATATTCGTAATAGATATTAACTTTGATAAATAAGCAAAGCAAATATTAATAATATTTTTTACATAGTTAGAAACAACAAAAACAAACAATAAACCACAAACAAAGTGACATTGAGAAATACTCTATATGAGTACCTCAAATAAAAAAAATTGTGAAGTGAAGTTCTAACGGCAGAAATGCATATTTTACTGTGAGTTCTGAAGCTCTTAATGAAAACAATAAAAATAAAAAACCTGATGATAGTCTTTTTTTAACGGCGAAGCCACTTTTACGTCAGCGATCAACTTCGCTTTGTCCAATGCCAACTAGTGATTCGTTAACATTACAATTGCCTAGTACTTCTTCATATAAGTCAGCTATATATTCACCTTCGGGCAGATAACAGTAGATCAAAACCCGAGGTCCAAGTCGGAATGGACAGCGTGGGCGAAGCCCAAAATCTTCTAAAATTTCATCTGCTCCAAAGATGTCTAGAGATAACAGCGCAGCCTCTACTAATCGTCTAAACCGTTTTAAAATTTTGCAAGATGACAACGACAAACCCGATGTATCCTCGAACAAAACCTCCAAACCACCACCAATCTATTTGAGAGAAAAAAACTCAAACCCCCTTATTAAAAAATTAATCTCGATCGTTGGTGAAAATAAATTTCACATTGTTATGAAGAAAAAGATTTTCGCAAAATGGTTACTGAATTTGAAAAAAGTAAAACAAGTTTCTACACTTACCAGCTCAAGAGTGCTAAAGGCTTACAGATTGTGTTGACGGGCATATATTCGTATGTTGTTCCCCAAGAAATGAAAGATGCGCTCGTCCTCCAAAGATTTAAGGTAAAAAATGTATCAAACATATTAAATAGGGAGAAGATCCCCTAACCTCTATTTCGCGTTGAAATTGAGCCAAATGATATAAAATTGAGAAAAATGAGACGCATCCAATTTATAGTTTAAAATATCTAAAGGGTCCACCATCTAACGTTTTTTTTCAACTAGTGCTTATTTCGAGAATGGTAACACTTAGCTCATGTCTGATTTGACAGATAATTAGTTTTATCCTTCCGCTGAACGAATAAGGTTGTGTCTACGCTTCGCTAAGTGGGCCTGCGATCGACTTACAGAAGATGCCGATTTTGTCAAAAAAAATCATCTTTTCAGATGAAGCTCATTTTGATCTTGGCGGGTATGTAAACAAAAAAAATTGTCGCATTTGGGGCACAAAAAACCCGCACGCATACATTGAAAAGCCGACGCACCGGAATCGAGTCACTATTTGGTGCGGATTTTGGTCCAGAGGCATAATTGGGAAATTTTTTTTCGAAAATGAGCAAGGAGTGGGCGTTAGAGTCAATGGCGATCGTTATCGGGCCATGTTGAACGAATTTTTGTTCACAAAAATTGAAGAGGAGGAACAGGACGGCGCTACGTGCCGTACAGCCGAAGCTACACTCGATGTTTTGCGCCATGTTTTTGAAGATCGCATTATCAGCCGCAGAGCTGATGTCGTTTGGCCACCTCGTAGCTGCGATTTGACACCGTTGGACTATTATTTATGGGGTGCCGTCAAATATTAGAGTTACGCCGATAAGCCAGAGATAATTGACGCTTTAAAGGACAATATTCGTGAAGCCATTGGTGAAATACAGCTGCACACAATCGATAATGTGCATAAAAATTGGACCGATCGTGTAGGCTACTGCATGGCCAGCCGAGGCAGCCATTTGAATGAAATTATTTTTCATTATTAACCGAAAGGATTGTACTTTCAAATAAAAAAAGAAATTTGAGAAAATATTCAGTAGTTTTTTTATAGCATTTAAAAAAAAAGTTATCTGGCGGACCCTTTATTATACCGCAAAATAAAAGTTGAAGAACCACACAAGCGTTCAGGGCCCGTACAGTGCCACAATTGCCAAGAATATGGCTACAGAAAAACTTACTGCAAATTACCTACAGTTTGATCTGCGGTGAATTGCACGGTACTGCTAGCTGTACTAAGCCAAAAGATCAAGCTGAAAAAAGTGTAGTAATTGCGGAGGTAATCACACTGCTAACTACAGGGGATGTCCTGTATATTCTTTCGTTAAACAAACTATGGAGCAAAAACTTAAATTAGCTCCAGCTCAATCAGACAACGCTTCCTCCGCCACTTTTCCTCAAATGAGCCAACCAATTACTTTACAAGTATCGTATGCCGATGGTCTTAAGACAAACTCTGTTCCCGCACAAAAAGTATCACCGCCAAATAGTACGACAAATATAAACTCTAGCTTTAATTTTAATCGCCTTGAAGCAACTGTTGATAATCTGGTGCAAACTATAAACAATTTTACAACAAATGTGACTAGCATGATGCAAGAAATGCTCCGAATACAGCATACTCTGCTTCAAGCATTTATTAACAAGCCATGAACACGTTAAAAATATGTTTCTGAAACGCAAACGGCATTCGCCAACACAAAAATGAGCTCGAGCACTTCCTTTCGGAAAAAATATTGATGTAATGTTGGTTTCTGGGAATCATTTGACTTTGAGGAGGTTATTTAAAATTAATGGCTACACCTTATATGATACTAAGTGTTACATCGTATTACGTACCCTGACATACAATGTAAATTAAAATGCATCAATGAAACTAAGTACACTAATATACAACTGTGTTTAAATAAATCTGATGACGTGGCAAAAACTCAATTTCCTTTTGGCTGGACAAAAAAACGAGAAGTACTTCGTCACTTATCGACAGTCAGCTTAATTGATTATACTAAATTTAAAATCCCTGTTCAACTGCTGGTTAAATTTACAAGAAAACATAAATGTATGTATAAGTACGTTGTAATTACTAATTTGAATGTGAAACCATGTATAGATAATAAGAAAAATTTATATGAACTATTAAATTTCAGATTTTAGCTGTGAATAAAACTGAATTGTTAAACCAGCTCAAAATAAGTTTTATTTATTAACCAAGCGAACGAACAAAACTAAAATATTTTTTTTTGCTATATTGGGACTTACGATCGTAAGTAAAGTGAGCCGAGCAAACGAAACTTGCCATGCCGACTGCTCATGGAGATAAGGACTGCACCGCATCCGGCACTGTTCAACTATCCGACACTTCCACCGACACACCTGCAAACCGCGCAGCCACCGCCGCAAACTCCGCCGGGGCCATACTAACGCCTTCGGATACCAGCTCGGCAACCGCTCCACTTCTTGCAGCCAAAGTCATCGAAGGGCAATTAAAAACTGTAGCCGACAAGGTAAAACCAACTATCTCCAACACCAAAAGGTCGAGCAAGGTAAGTAAATTATCAGTTATCGCTCCGCCAACAACTCGTTCCGGTCTCGTACGCAAGGCCTCTGCGACTAAGCGTCCGCGAGTAAGTGCAAGGACATTAGATAAATCTCTTTCAAAAGGCCAACAAAGCATAGGGCAAGCCATTTGCCATATCACTTCGCTTATTACAACGCAAGCGAATCAAACTGGTCCAACTGCAGATTTAGTTACATCTCACATGTCCACACTCACACTCACGGGCGCGACTAATGATAAAGAAACTCAACAAGCCTCAGTATTCTCTGCGAGACAAAATTTCTTTGTTCCAGTGGCATCGAGTTCTAGAATGTTTGATAAAGGTCCAAATACATTTGCCCATAATTTTAATGCAACAAATCAACAGCATACTCACGCAATTAATCAACAAAATTCGGCCGTCAACTTGCAACAGCCAGTAGGACCAAATATTAGTGCTAATGTTATTGGAAATACACTACCCGGTGGTAATACAAATAGCGGCGTAGCACCATCGAATATATTTTATAATCCTAAGCCTGCCGCCACTCTTCACGCGCCAAACACTTCTACACCATGTCAAATGAATCATGCGCCATTTAACAACAATTTTAATTACATACTGTCAAATGCGAATTCTTATTGTACTCCACACCCAAATAATTCAAACTTGCCACAAGGTAATAACACGTACATTCCGTTTAATACTCCGCTGCCAACATTATTTCAATGCTCAAATCCACTTAGTAGTGCAGCCGATGTAACATTATCGACTTCACATATAGCAGCCCGACAAGTTATTAGTAAAGATTTACCGGTCTTCTCAGGAAAACCAGAAGACTGGCCCATCTTTATTACCAATTACATACAATCAACAGAAAGGTGCGGATTTAGTGATCAGGAAAATTTAATACGGCTGCAAAAGTGTCTAAAGGGTGCTGCTCTTGATGCTGTAAGGGGCAAGTTAATGATGCCCAGCACGGTGAATTTTGCTATAGAGACATTGAGAATGTTATATGGACGTCCCGAAATTATACACCATGCCTTACAAAAAAACTTGAGAAACGAGCCTACTGTACGTAAAGAGAAGCTTGAAACGTTGATTAATTTCGCCCTTGCCGTACAAAACTACCGAAGTACGATGCAATCTATGGGTCTTTCTGATTTTCTAAATGATCCCATGCTACTTAGCGAACTAGTAGACAAGCTGCCGGCTGATTTGAAATTAGATTGGGGTAGGTATAGACTCATGCTAAGCAAAGTAGACTTAGTCTGTTTTGATACTTGGTTGTATAACCTTGCAACGTGCGCATCTCAAGTCACTACATTTTCACCGTATACTGGAGAAACAAAAAACATAAAAAAAGAACGTGTTTTAGTGCATGGCGTCATTACTGATAACAACACAAATAGCCAATCAAATTTATGTTGCAAGTGCAATAACAACCACCGTCTCTTTGAGTGCCCTGAATTTACCGCGTTAAGTACAAATGAGAGATGGAATTTTATAAGATCAAATAGTTTGTGCTTACGCTGTTTTAAAAAACACCACATAAAAAAATGTAAATCAAAACGTCGATGCGGGGTAGACGACTGTAAAATGCCGCACAATTCATTACTGCACAAGCGTGTTGTGGCTCAGCAGCAACAACAAAGGTACAATAACGACAATCAACCTATTTTATTTCACGCAAAAGAGAAAGTGCTCTTCAAATACATTCCGGTAACTCTTTTTGGAAACGGTTACACACTCAATACTTATGCTCTAATTGATGAGGGTGCATCATGCTCTCTAATTGAAAGTGAACTGGCAGAGCAATTAGGATTAGATGGTCCAGCTGATGAGTTATGTTTACAGTGGACAGGTGAAATAATGCAAAGAGAAGAATGCTCAAAAACTGTATCCTTGTACATATCGGATCGTAGCCAAAATTCTAAATTCCTGTTGAGTAATGTACGCACAATTACAAAACTTGATTTACCTGTGCAAACATTAACAAAAGCACAAATTGATAAACGTGAACATTTTAACGGCTTGCCAATTATGCCCTATAGCGCAGCAAAAGCTAAAATTCTCATTGGGCTTGATAATGCAAAACTATGTGTCCCCTTCGAGTTAAGAGAAAGTCTCAACGATGGATTAATCGCCACAAGGTGCCGAATCGGATGGGGGGTACACGGACGTCACCAGACGAGCAATTCTTCGAAAGAACAAGTATTTCATATTTGCTCATGCAACAATAACAATAGCTATTTGGATGATATGGTAAAACAATACTTCTCGTTAGACGCCGTAGGAGTTAAATTAAGTCAATACCCCTTACGTTCAATAGAAGACGAACGAGCCATATCAATTATGGAAAACACGACTAAATATTTAGCTGATGAGAAACGCTGGGAAACTGGACTATTGTGGAAACACGATAATATATGTTTGCCAAATTCATTTCTAATGGCGAAAAGGCGCCTAATATGCTTGGAAGCGAAAATGAATCGTGACGAAAAGGTAAAATCATTTTTAATTCAAAAAATAAAGGAATACGAAAAAAACGGATATATACGAAAGTTAAAACCGAGTGAGATTCATAATGACAACCAATCTTGGTACATACCTATATTTACGGTGCAGAATAAAAACAAAAATAAAACACGTATAGTTTGGGATGCGGCGGCCGCCGTTGATGGCATTTCATTAAATTCAGTATTGTTGAAGGACCCTGACCTACTCAAGTCATTAGTAGGTGTTCTCATCCGATTTAGAGAGCGCCCAGTGGCAATTTGTGGAGACATTCGTGAAATGTTTCACCAAATCCGTTTGAAAAAAGAGGATCAACATTTCCAGCAATTTCTGTGGCGCGGAGGTGACTCATCTAAAGCAATTGAGACTTATGTGATGACCGTTATGACGTTCGGGGCATCATGTTCTCCATCCTCGGCGAATTATATCAAAAACAAGAACGCAGAACGATTTGCTCACACACACCCGGTCGCTGTACAATCTATTTTGAACAATACATTTGTAGATGACTGGCTGCAAAGTGCAGACACTGAAGCCGAAATGGTCGAATTAGCTAAAGTAGTCCGAGCAATACACCAAGACGGCGGATTTGAGATGCGCAATTGGATTTCTAATTCACAAAAGGTACTCAACAGCCTTGACTATAACAACAATTTACAAAAGGTTTTTGTTAACCCTGACGATAAATTGGAAAAGGTTCTGGGCATATTATGGGATCCCACTCGCGATTCATTCACATTTTATACAAATTTTAGCTCTGACATTTTTGACGTATCAGTGTGCCCAACAAAACGAAATGTTTTACGCGTAGTAATGTCCATCTTTGACCCACTAGGTTTTCTAGGCAATTTTGTTATATACGCTAAGATACTACTGCAGGATATATGGCGGTCCGGTGTTAGGTGGGATGAGAAAATAAAGGAATCTGAGCTTGAAAAATGGTACCAGTGGACATCAGTTTTACAGAAAATTTCAAATGTTTGTATTCCTAGGTGTTACCAGCTCGCCAGCAAATCGAATAACGTTCAGCTCCACATATTTACAGATGCAAGCATAGATGCATATGCCGCAGTAGCATATTTTCGATCGGAAATTGGAAATAACATAAAATGCTCTCTTGTTGCATCCAAAACGCGAGTGGCGCCCTTAAAACCCATATCAGTCCCTAAACTAGAACTAATGGCTGCTATACTTGGGCTACTTCTCAGTAAATTTTGCTGTAAGGAGTCTTCATTCAAAATAAATCGCCGAGTGTTCTGGTCTGACTCAAGAGACGTTTTATATTGGATTAAATCAGACGCAAGAAAATTCCAACAGTTCGTAGCGGTACGTGTCGGGGAGATTTTAGAAGACTCAGACGTATCCGAATGGAGGTGGGTACCATCGCCACAAAATGTCGCAGATGACGCCACTAAGTGGATAAGTGTTCCCGACTTTAGTCAGAATAGTCGCTGGTTTAGAGGCCCATTGTTTTTGAGTTATGATGAGAATGCTTGGCCAACTTCAGACTTGAACCATCACCATATTAAGAATGAAATTATATGCCACGTATCGTTGCAAAGGCCAATGCAAAAGTTTTCGTTAATTACAGCTGATCCAATACGTTTCAGCACCTGGGAGAAATTCCGCAGGTGCCACATGGTCGTTTTAAAATTCTTACGAAAACTGCTTAGATGGGAAAGAGCACTAACAGAATTTAAACCTTTCATTGAGAATACTAGGATAGAAGCAGCGGATTATCTTATATTTAGAGCATGCCAAGAACAGGCCTTCTGCCAGGAAATAGAGCAGCTTAAAGCTGACAAGTGTCTGAATAGAAAGAGCATTTTGTACAAATTAACACCCTATTTAGATAAATTTGGATTGCTAAGAATCAAGGGCAGAATTGATGAAGTAGATGGCGTGCCATTCAGTTTAAAAAGACCCATTATTTTGCCGCGAAAACATGCTACCACAAATTTAATTATTGATTATTTTCATCGAATGTATCATCACCACCATAATGAAATAATTGTAAACGAAATTAGGCAGCTATTCTGGATATTTGGCTTACGAGCCGCCGTACGCGCTGTTGCCAAATCCTGCCAACACTGCAAAATACAACGCGCTTCTCCAAAGGCTCCAATGATGGCCGACCTACCGGTAGAAAGACTCGCCAGTTTTACGAGACCCTTTTATTACACCGGCGTAGACTATTTCGGACCCATGGAGATTGTTGTCGGCCGTCGAAGGGAAAAACGTTGGGGTGTCCTATTTACCTGTATGACCGTACGAGCAGTACATTTAGAAATAGCGCCATCACTATCAACAGATTCTTTCTTATTGGTCCTTAAACAATTTGTCTGTCGGAGAGGCACACCACGTAAAATTTTGTCAGACAACGCTACTAATTTCAGAGGCGCAAGCCGAGTGCTGCGCGAAGAGGTGGAAAAAATTTCCTCCAGTGAAGTGGAACGTAAATTCCCAACTATTGAATGGGAATTCTTGCCACCATCAACTCCCCATATGGGAGGAACCTGGGAGAGGATGGTTCGCTCAGTTAAATCCGTACTAATGGATATATTACCACGTAGAAGTCTCCGTGAAGAACAGCTTAGATGTGCATTAGCTGATGTTGAAAACATTTTGAACTCGAGGCCCTTAACATACGTTTCAGTGGAATCTGCTGATAGGGAGGCATTAACGCCTAATCACTTCCTGATTGGGTCGTCAAGCGGTGTACGAGAGTATGCGAGTCCTCAGTGTTGTGGTGCTGTACTAAGCAAAAATTTTCGACTATCAAATATGATAGCAAATGAGTTTTGGAAGCGTTGGATACGTGAGTACTTGCCTTGCTTGACCCGACGCACGAAGTGGTATGAAACGCCGACACAGCCAATAGCGATTGGTGACCTTGTAATAATAGTTGATGAAAATGCCAAGCGAAACGAGTGGTTGAAGGGTGTCGTTGTTGGAGTACACCGTGGAAAGGATGAAGCTGTAAGAAGTGCCGTTGTGAAAACGAGACACGGCCTCTGTACACGACCTACGGTTAAGCTTGCCAAGCTCGATGTAAAGCGGTAAACTCCTACTCGCGCTACGAAGTTTACGGAGGGGCATATGTTACATCGTATTACGTACCCTGACATACAATGTAAATTAAAATGCATCAATGAAACTAAGTACACTAATATACAACTGTGTTTAAATAAATCTGATGACGTGGCAAAAACTCAATTTCCTTTTGGCTGGACAAAAAAACGAGAAGTACTTCGTCACTTATCGACAGTCAGCTTAATTGATTATACTAAATTTAAAATCCCTGTTCAACTGCTGGTTAAATTTACAAGAAAACATAAATGTATGTATAAGTACGTTGTAATTACTAATTTGAATGTGAAACCATGTATAGATAATAAGAAAAATTTATATGAACTATTAAATTTCAGATTTTAGCTGTGAATAAAACTGAATTGTTAAACCAGCTCAAAATAAGTTTTATTTATTAACCAAGCGAACGAACACTAAGGACCCGAGAGGAAGAGCATGCGGTGGATCAGCAATTCTCATAAAGTCGAGACTCAAGCACTATATTCTTGATAGTATTTGTGAAGAACACCTAAAAGAAACAAATATCTGCATTGAAAATTTTTTTTTTACAAATTTCGTGATATCGTCAATTTACTCCCCTCCCAGATCAATACGAGAGGATCAATACGAGAATTTCTACAAATCTCTTGGGCCTTGTTTAGTAGCAGCTGGCGACTACAATGCAAAATATACTTTCTGGGGTTCGCGTCTTATTACGCCGAAAGGTCGGGCGTTTTTCAACACAATTTTAAAAAGGGATTGTATATTATTTTGACTGGGGAGCCCACTTACTGGCCTACGGCTATACAAAAAATTCCGGATGTTACAGATTTTGGTGTCATGAAAAATATATCGAGGGATTTAATTAATGTTGAAGCTTCCCTAGATCTCTCCTCCGATCACGCTCCCACAATCGTTACAATTTGTAGCCCACTAAGAAGTGCCTTCCCTCACGCATATGAGAAGATGATCAATCGTGTTAATTGGCTGGGGTTCAAAAAATATCTCAGTAGTCATTGTACGGAAAATATTAAGCTAAGAGCATCTGACGATATTGAATTTAACGTTGCCAATCTTAACGTAATTATTAAAATGGTTTCTGAACATGCCACTACCTCCTAACTTCAGACTGGGCTTAACAAAATTTATTCTACGGATATTGAACGCCTTGTATATGAAAAAAGGACAGCTAGAAGAATATAGAAACAACACAGATCACCCCTAAATAAAATAAGACTCAAAGAATGTACTAAGCGACGCAAAGAGTTTCTATCGTCGGAAAAAACTGCATCACTGGAAAAATATCTAGAATGTATCGATGTCACGTCAGCATCTAATTATTCGTTATGGCGCGCCGATAGAAATCTGAAAAGACCCGTTGTGCTGAAATCACCACCGCGCACTTCGACCGGAGCATGGGAAGAAGCGATAGTGAGAAAGGTAATTTATTTTCTGAGCATTTAAAATCGTTATTCACTCCCTATTCATGTACGGGTGCTCTCGATTTTCCGAGTGTAGTTTCCCTACCCCGTCGTCCCTTAAGGTTTGAGCTGCGTGAAGTACAAAAAATAATTTTGAACTCAATCCGAAGAAAGCTCCAGGTATCGATGGAATAGTAACAAGATGTTGATGAATTTGCCTCTAATTGCAATAATAATCCTGCTATTTATTTTTAATGCCATTCTACGAATGCAGTATTTTCCACATAACTGGAAACTTGCGAAGATCAAAATGATTCCAAAGCCCGACAAAGATCCTACCAAGACTGAGTCATATAGGTCTATAAGCTTACTATCAACAATCTCAAAACTTTTCGAAAAGCTGCTCATGAGTAAATTTTCCAAGATCTTAGCTGATAATGGGTGCATCCCTGATCATCAATTTGGTTTTAGAAGTCAGTATAGCACAATTGAGCAAACGCATAGATTGGTTCAATTTATAAGGAGGACATTTGAAGAAAATAAGTATTGTTCTGCCCTCTTTATAGATGTTTCTCAGGCATTTGACAAAGTATGGCACGAAGGCCTAGTTTTAAAATTGAAAACATATCTGCCAATAAACTTCCAAACACTTTTGGAAAGCTATATTACTGATAGGAAGTTCACTGTTATAGAAGGAGACTTCATGAGTGCGGTGTCCCACAGGGTAGTATTTTGGGTCCAAACATCTTGATTTTAACTGGACACATCCGTTCAAAAAAGAGGGACACCACGGCTCTAACACCCAACACTCCAGATGTAGCTTCTTGAATATACTTTAATACTTTTATTTTTTTCGCTTAGCACGACTCTTATATATCATTTACTATCAGTAAGTTTATGTCCGACATTGATCGGGCCTATTAATTATATTTAGATTTAAGATTTGAACACTTATTGTTAGTTCATATTTGAAGATACAATAAATATATATATGTACAAAAAAAAAATTACTGAATCTGTCTGTGCGACATTCACAATAAGTATTAAAACCTTAACCTTAAATTATTTATGTTGGTACTGCTACTGCAGCACTTAACATTTAGTTCGAACAAAAAAAATATCTAGCCAAATCAAAAGTTTGCAACCGTTTAAGACGCCCATGGCCTTCAAATGAAAGCAAGTCCCTCGCAAATGGATTGGGATGACCAGTAACTTTTGCAACATAGCTCGTACATGATTTTTTAATCTCTTCTCGGATGTTAGGAATATTGAGGTCTTTGTGGATGTTATTATTTCGTATGTACCAAGGAGCGCACGTAATCATTCTCAATATCTTTGACTGTCTTCTTTGTAACTTATCAACGTTTGATGCGGAGGCGGAACCCCATAACTGGATACCATAAGACCATATTGGTTTTAATGCCGCTTTGTATAAGAGTACTTTGTGGTCTAAGTTTATCGAAGAGTGTGGCCCAATTAAACAGAAAAACTGGGTGGTTTTAATTTTCAGCTGCGTGATTTTGGCTGCAATATGGTGGACCCACGTGAGCCGCCGGTCGAGATGAATTCCCAAGTACCTCACTTGGCTATGTTCTGGGATTGTAACTCCATTTATGGAAATAGGCGGAAAGCTTTTCTGACTTAATGTAAAAGTTATGTGAACGCTTTTCGAGGCATTGACCTTTATTTTCCACTTATGCAGCCATTTTTCAAAATCAGCAATGTGGCTTTGAAGTTGTTGAAATGCCATTTCTGGGTGTTTGTGGCTACTTAGAAACGCTGTATCATCAGCAAATGTGGATGTGTGTGTGAGTGAACTTGTAGGCAAATCTGCGGTGTACAATAGGTATAAGAATGGCTCAAGTATACTCCCCTGCGGGAAACCAGGTGAAATTTTTTTGACTGATGAATAAGTACTTTTTGATCTTACTACAAAAGATTTATTTGCCAAATAGCTCGTGAGCAGTTTGTGAACGTTTTCGGGAAGCAGCGTTGTAATTTTATACACAAGGCCTTCGTGCCAGTCTTTGTCGAACGCATGAGATATGTCAATAAATAGTGGAGAGCAGTACTGCTTACTTTCAAAAGTTTCACGAATTAAATTCGTAATTATATGTACTTGTTCGATGGTGCTGTGTTTTTTCCTAAACCCAAACTGGTGGTTGGGGATTAGGTTTGTCGAATCGATATGCGGCAGTAAAGATTTCAAAAGTAGCCTTTCAAAAATTTTTGAGAGAACGGGCAATAAGCTAATTGGACGATATGACGACACCTGCGTAACATCTTTGTCAGGCTTGCGTATCATAACTATTTCCGATTGTTTCCAAGACGATGTAAAGTAGCCAGTTCTTAGCATTGAATTAAAAATAAACATAACAGTTCTTAAAGCTGAATTTGGCAGGTTTATAATCATAGTATTGGTGATTTTGTCGCTACCGGGAGCCTTTTTTGGATTCAAATCACTAATGATTGCTTTCAGAGCAGGTAGGCAAATTTTTAGCGGGTAAAAAACACGTTCTTGAACAGCAGTTGGTGTTAAACAAGAGTCTATTGCGTTTGGGACAAAAACCGTCTCCAGGTGATTGGAAAACTCTTCAACTTTTTCACTGGAATTTTTGCCCGCTTTCCACTTTGTAGGCGAATTGGAGCTTCGTAGACGATAGGGCATTTCATTTTTCGGGCAGCCTTCCACAAGCTGTAGTCCGTCTTCTCGGTAGCATTCAAGTTCTGGAAAAATTTGTTAAGATTTAACTCTTTTTCTTTCTGAAGGGCCTCGTGCAATCTTTTCTGGCACTGGTTCAATTGTGTCTTTAAAATGGGGGAACGAAACTCTTGCCATTGGCGCCTTAGTCGTCTCTTTTCACTTATTAGAGATTGAACATGGCTTGGAGTGTTAATAGACATTTTCGTACATAACGACGCAGTCGGCGTTGATAACTTAGCAGCGTCAGTCAGTATATTTGTGAGAAGGTTTACAGCAGACTGAATTTCGTCTTCGGTTTTTACATACATTTTATATTTAAGCCAATTTGTCTTTCTATTTGGAAAGTAAATAGCGTTCTGGTCACAATTTTGTTGAACATTGCTTAGCGTTAAAAAGGTTGGAGAATAATCCGATGAAAGATCCAGAGAAGGAAACTATAAAATATGCTCGCGATTTATGTTTCTAAAAACCGCAAAGTCAATCACGTCGGGAATTTTGTTTAAATCCGTAGGCCAGTATGTAGCGTGCCCTGTGATAATGTTTTAAAAAAGTGGGTAAACTGCTCCTTACTAATATTGTGCCTCGGAGTTCAATATACTGATGATATAGCGATCCCTGTAGCGGGTATGTTAATGGTTGTGGCCTGTATGTGATCTGTTTTATATTCCGCCATAGGGAAATGATCCACATTTTTGTAAACAAGGATTGCTGAACCTCCACAAACTCTGCCACTTGGGTGTTTTGTATCATAAATATAATACCCATTTATTCGAAAACAGTTTTTGATCGAAAAATGGGTTTCGGAAACAAGCAAAACATCTATTTGAGGTGTGTGTGCAGGAAATGTTGAACTTCGTTTTTATATTGGCTTAAGCAACCGGTTAATTTTTTATTGTCTAGCAAAATCTGCATTAACATGCTTTGATTTGGCAACATTTGCTGGAACATGCTCTCCATGTTTGTCATAAATCGATCCATTGCTTGGATTAATTTATTGATAGAATTTGGATTGTTTTCATAGCCACCGCAATAGGTTGATTTTTTTTTTATTATTATTTTCACTGTTAATATTTACAGGGGCAGCCGTACCTTTTTTTAATGTTTGTGCATAAGACAAATGCTGTGTCACCATTATTTTGTTGTTGCGATGTAGATGGGAAATTTGGAAACACAGTGTTGTGATACTGATTGTGTGCTGGCTTTTTAGTAGTTTTCTGCTTAAGTCGCAAATATACTTCACAACCGCGATAGTTTGCTGTGTGGTTACCGCCGTAATTGCTGCAATTAAGAACTTTGGCATCATTTTCAGCGTGGGTGCAGCCCAAGCTCTTATGAATGTCTCCGCATCTTACGCAAACTGATGGCAATTTGCAATAGGTTTTCGTGTGGCCAAATTCTTGACATTTTTGGCACTGTGGTGGCCCTTTGCGTTTAATAGGCTCCTCCACTACGATTCTGCGGTTTAGCAGATACCTTAAACCATAAATTGGATACAGTTCACCCTTTGTTTTCATTTGCGAAGAGTTGAAAGTTTTCAACTCTAAACATTGGTTGAGGAATCTTATTTTTATTCAAAATATTGTGAATTTACTTCACTTCATAGCCCTCTTTATCCAGGCCGTCTTGCAAATCTTTTACTAACACCGAACTATTAATGCCCTTGATGACAACTACTAAGCCCTTTGCACTTTTCAGTTGGTATGTGTAATAGCTTTTTTTCTCTGACTCGAGACTATTTACCACTTTTCTATAACTATTTTCATTCATTACCTGTATTTTCGTTTCAAGGACATTCCCCTTTCGTAGCGATGCTACATAAAAATTTTCCTTGCCAACTACTAGTGTCAGCTTATTGACCAATTCATTTGTAGTAGCTTCTCTTAGATATAGTGGAGGTGGTTTAAGTAGGAGCAGTTGTTTCAGTTTCAGCACTATCAAGGAGAGCAAATCGATTTTGAGATGCCGTGGAGTTCTTAGGCTGCTTTGAGTTTGGCTCAAATTTTGCCGACCGAGGGTTAGATTTACGTTTTGTAATCGTTACGTAACGATCCATACCTGTTAGCACCCTATTAGTCGAATTCGTTGTTGTTGCTTTTGGTGTATTGCCTGTATCGTTAATAGATTCTATGCTTACACTTGGTGAAGCAATTTTATTACTTTTATCATTAAAGAAAAATTCATTAAGCTGCGGTGCACTTGTACTTGCACTCAAACTTGGGTTTGTTGTTTTTGCACTTAAATACTGTTTATTTAACATTGAATCAGCAATGTTTTGTTGTTCATTGTTATGTTCAGAATTCAACACAATATATGCATTTCTGTTGTTTACACTGAGCCTTCTCTCTCTATTCGGAGAGTTTGTTAAGCTCATTTATTATTTATTACACTGTTTGTTTGATGCTTATTGTTGTTATTATTTTTTTTATATTTTTAAGTTTGTTATTGTATGCCAATAAAAAGGCAAAAATTAACAAATCAAAAGAATTCAATTATAACGGTATTCAGTATTTTTATAAATACTTAGCGACTTAAAAACTAACACGTCCGTTCACTTCAAGTATCACAACTCCCCATATAAATATGATCTGAAATAGTTCACACTCCATAAAATTGCAATAAAATCTTTATAGGTTGCGGTATAATTTGTTCATGGTTGTTTAATGTTCGAGAGACAAAACATATAAGATGGTGCTCTATTGGTGCTTTCGTAATAACTTCATATATACTTAATAATAGCCTTTCTACTTATGGTACTAAATTCTATAGGAGTTCTCAACAAAATTCTTTGGTTTCCTGTTACATATGTTGCTATGAATTAAACTAATGTTTGCATCTGTGTCTATCAATGCTTTGTATTTCATTGCGCCAATTGTGATGATTATGGTAGGTAAACAGTCTAAGGCTGTTTTTGAAAAAAAAAAAATTTCAAATAAACGGTAATAATCAAGGTGTAGTGGCAACCTTGGTTATTACCGTTTATTTGATTTTTTTTTCATTACAGATTACTTCATTTACTTGACTGTTGCTTTTCAATTGAATGTTATCTATTTCCATGGGCTCCGCTTGGGTTTCTCTGGGTTGATTCATGTGATTTTGGCCGATACTTTCTGAACTACTGTCTAATACAACTATCCTCATACCTTTTCTGCATCAGTATTTCTATTATGGTCACTAGTTCCTCTCCGAGTATATATTATGTAGTAATATTCCCGGTGTAATTTTTTTGCTATATTGGTCAATAAACTGCCCACGTTAGATAAATCTAAACACTGATCATTTTGATAATAAATACTTCATTCGGCACTTTTATGCTTAAGATTTTCAGTGGTGTTCTCAGTAGTAGGGAACTGGGCATTCGGGCGCCGATTAAAATTGTTAAATTGTGGCTGAAATTGTTAAATTGTGGGCTGAAATTGTTAAATTGTGGGCTGAAATTGTTAAATTGTGGCTGAAATTGTTAAATTGTGGCTGAAATTGTTAAATTTTGGCTGAAATTTTAAAATTCTTGGAAATTTGTGAAATTTGATACCTACGTGTGTGTGTCCGTCCGTCCGTCTGTGTTTTTTGTTTACATTAGGAGTTTTTTGTTTATATTAACTTTTTTTATTTATATTAAGTATATGTATGTATGTATGACCGCGGGAACTTGTGCGTGGAATATTTTGTGGGAATACATTAAGGGGGTTTATAGCTTTAAGATTTTTATATTTGTATGATTTTTCCTAATGCCGACGGGAAAACATCTTTATTTTTTCTAATGCCGACGGGAAAGTTATGATTGTTGTTAGACTGTGGAAATTTGTTGATGTCCGTGATTTGGGCAGGTGAGGTTTTTGTAACATGTAACCGTGGGAATTTGCGGGTGTATCTAGGCAGCCTGTGTTTGGTGGGGGCGGGTGTTGTTGTAATATGTATCCGTGGGAATTTGTGTGCGGAATATTTTGTAGGAATACATTAAGGGGTTTATAGGTTTGAGGATTTTATATGTGTATGATTTCCTGATGCCAACGGGAAAACATGTTTATTTTTTTCAAATGCCGACGGGAAAACATCTTTATTTTTTTCAAATGCCGACGGGAAAACATGTTTATTTTTTTCAAATGCTGACGGGAAAATCATGGAAATGATTTTTCCTAATGCCGACGGAAAATTTGTGGGTGTGTCTAGCTGTAGGATTTGAAGTCTGGCTATGATTCTTGGAGGACGAGGTGTGTCTAGCTGTAGGAATTGAAGTCTGGCTGTGCTTGGTGGAGGGCGGGGTGTGTCTAGATTGTGAGACCTTAAGGCTGTCTGAGATTTATGAAAGGCGAGGTGAGAGTGTTCATGTAATACGTATCCGTGGGAATCTGTGTATATGTATGTTCGTAGGATTTTAAGGCTGATTGTGATTTGAGGTGGGGGAGGGTGTCGGTGTGATAGATAGATAGAATGTGCCTATGTGTGTGTGTGTGTGTGTATGTATGTATAGCAGTTTAAGTCTGGCCTTGATTTGAGGTAGGCGGGCGGCGTTATTGTAATATGTATCTATAGGAATTTGGGAGTTTATATGTTTGTAGAAATTTTTGTGTATGTATGTCTGTAGAAGTTTAAGGCTGATCGTGATTTATGAGGGGCGAAGTGTTCATGAAATATATAACAGCGCAATTTGTGTGTATATCTGTAGGAGTTTAAGGCTGATAATGATTAATGAGAGGTGAGGTGAAGGTGTTAATGTATATGTATCCGTATTTGTGTGCATGTATGTCTATATGAGTTTAAGGCTGATCGTGATTTAAGTTGTTGAGATTGATAGATTGTATATTACCTTGTAATTTTGTGTATGTATATCTATAAGAACTTTAGGCTGAGTGTGATTTGTGAGGGGAGGGGCGTTGTTGAAATAGGTGTAATTTTTCGTAGATGAATTTTAGCATGTGTGTGTGTATGTGATTTTCTCACCATAGTATTTATATGTACGTAGAAATAAATTCTTTCTCATATGAACATTTTTTTGCTAGAAAATATTATCATATATCTGAACTCCCTAATCCTAGTATGTTTTTTCATATTGGAGGATGAGATTGCTTTATATTTTATCAAGCTTAAATTTGTCCAGTGTTAAAGTCTGTCGGTCAGAAATTTGTTTATATTTGTATAAATATTAATTTCAGATTTTGCAAAATTCTTGCGTACGATCGTGGTGATTTTTGTGTGTGTGTGTGTATGCGCGATAGAGTTTGACTGGTCTGTGATAAGTTTGTTTATTTAAGTACATTTGTCTTCTTCGACTTTCGTCTTCAAGCGTCAATAGCTTGGAGAACGGTTTGTATGTTTTCATGATGTAGATATGTAAGTGCGATTGTTAAAATCCAATAAATACTTGAGCATGGGTAAGAAATTTGATAATATGTGTACATATGTACATATGGATCTACAAATTGATTTTATGTATGTATGTATGTACATACAAATAAGTCTGGAGCTCCCTGTTTAAATACATTTTTTTTTATCATGTGCTGTTGTTGCTGTTGTAAATATTCGCGTGGTCTTTTGTGTATAGATGTGAAATATCTCGGTAGTTTTTTTATTTGAAATTAAAAAAACATTGTTTTAATTTTTAGATATATTTATTTAAAAGTTTGTGAGGAGTTTCTGGTTTAAGTAAAATTGAATTCCTCTCTAGTTGTAGTAACTATAGTATAAATATTTAATATTTTTTATTTCCATTTGTTTAAAGTTGATGTAGCCTATATAGTCAACGTTAGAAATTTTTCGGTGTAAAATTTTTTCCAACTATCATCTTTTTTCTTCACCTTTTTCATATATTTAAACATCTTGAATTGGCTTTAAAAAATGACAAACGCTTTGAAATGAAACTGATCCAGCAGTCCAGCTTAGGTGATGATAGTTTTTTGTTAACCACTTTGCTTCTCTTTCCTTTTTTATTGATAAGCACTTAAAATCAAATGGCGGTTTTATAATGAAATTGTTATACTCATTATTGTTAAAAAATCATTCGAAACCTTACTCGTCTATTAAAACCATTTTTTCATTCATATTACTTAATTTATAAGACTTTCAGGACTTTCTATTATTCGATCATCAGTAAAAATACAGTAGCTGAGATCCTTGCTTACTGTTTCATATTAAATTTCTATATCAATTGGGCCGCTATTGAATAAAACGAACTTTTATCTTAAACTTTAGTGCATTTGGAAGTGCTTGAGATTCTTTCATATAATAGCTTTGTTGGAATCTTAGATACGAGTACATATAATATAGAATTGCATAACGTTTATTTTTAATTTTTATGTTAAGATCATTATCATTTGTATATGTACTTTTAAATTAGTTAAATCATAATGAGGAAACTTGTTTTCTTCTTGAATAGCGATCAACAGAAAACGAAATCGTTTTCTTACAATTTAGGTCTGGTCTCTCAACGGTTCCTCTAGTATATAAGATGACTTTCTATGTCAACATATCTCTCTACTCTTTGTCAGCGTTAAGGGACAATTAAATGTTAAAATTTTAACTCCTCAAATTGTGTTACTTCATACTGATAATATGTTTTCATTAATAAGGTATATGTTTATATTATGAAGGTTACTCGCCTATGGCTTTTATTTGATGTTCTAGATGATTTTTTTTTCTCATTTTATTAAAGTTCAGCGTATTGTGCATATATTTCTGATATTTTTAAGCGCGCTTTATTTACCTGTCAGACAAAGTGTACGTATCAGTTGATCACTCAGTCTCTCTTTTTAATAATTTTTTTCTTTTAATATGCCACTTCTATTTTTTCAGATTTTACTACTTGAAAAAGAGAATATTTATGTAATTTTTAAATGTATTCATATATACATATAGGTAAATATATGTATATATATATAGAGAAATGACTTTATCTACAAAGAAATACATGTTTAATAATCAACTATTCTAGAAAATCAATCTCAAATAACGCAGTTACCTCCACCATCAATTCACCGTCGGTGTTTTTATAGTGTCAGAAACACTAGAATATCTATGTTTGAGAGAATTTTTACATCGAGTTTTTCTACATAAGGTTTGCTGGTTGACATCCTTGAAGTTATTGTTGACGTAGGCTGGGTTGTATCACATTCAGATGTAATCATTTCCTACTTAAAAAATGTCCTCATTACTATCAACTATATCTGTATACATTTCGTTAATGAGTTGGGTTGATCCAGATACAATTGCTGTCTACAGATTAATGACTAGAAACAAGTTTCTCATCACCTTCTAACAGATTTATATATTTTGCTAGCATGCATGCCTTAGCATGCTTCTATCGATAGTGACGCGAGAGTCCGACATGTAGTGGTGTTTCAATTAAAAATCTATACTATTAGATTTTACGATTTCGCTCTTTTTATTCTTTTACAAAGTAGATACATATTTATGTATTTCATTTAGCACAGAGTCATAAAATTTCTTTGCTTACAAAATTGTGTGACATTCTTTTAAATTTGCATGCTTAGGCATGCTTTCAATATTTTTTCTGTAAATTTATTTGATACTCATACAGATACAGATATAAAGTAAGATCTGCTGATATTGCATTTTACAATTTATGTATGCTTCAGCATGATTCCAGTTGAAGTCCATATTTATTCAGTAAGTTTGTTTGATACTAATTCATACACATATACATTCTTAAAGATTGGAAATCTAAGTCCAATTTATGTAGTTTATCTATATTTTCTAAAGATTTGATAGCTATAGAAATTAATAGAGTAAAGATCTATTATAATAGCCCATGGGCATATTTTAAAATTTCGCTTGCTAGAGTTTTCGAAATGGAAAATGTACAATTTTCACTATAAAAAGTGATAATATTAGGTGTTACTGAATATTACACTGTGTTGTAATTTATTTTGAACACTTAAGTTTTCACAATATTTCATACAGGCCAACAAGTTTAGAGAATTTCCAGTATATTAAGTTAATTATCTTTCTTAAGACCTATCATTCCTTCAAAAATACAAACCAAACTAGATTTTTCCTGTTTAATTTTATTTTTTACTTTCATTAAATTTCAACATTTTGTTCATCTTCAAATTATTATATTTAGCAGCTTTTTCTCATTTGTTGAGTTAACTTTAATCGGAAACATTTAAATAGTGAGATGAACTTTTATATTGTATGCGAGTACATTAAGTAATTCTTTGTATATTTCATTTATATGAACCATCATCACATAATTCCTTTGGATGATCTATTAAATCATTCTACTATTGATGCTTTCATATTAAGTAATGTTTAATATTCTACATATGCATGAATTTTCCACTGTCTATTAAAAAATTCTTTACAATCATCCATTTGTAAGCTTTTTGGTACTCATAACATTTCAAAAATATTTTCCACAGCCTAGGTTTTTTCGAATGCAACTTTTATTTTCAACGGTATTGACCATAGAAACTTTGTGAATGAATCATTTACAGTCTACAATAATCAATAATTTCTATTTTCTGTAGAATAGTTTCCCATTTCACCTAAATCAGCTCCATAAAAGATCAACTATTCCTTTCATTACATATCTACAATGCACAAAAAATTTTCGAGATTTATTATAGAGTTCGTCTACTAAATTTCTTTTTAAAGACATTGAGTTATTTTAAAGATTTTTTGGAGAGTGTTGTGATCTACTTGATGCACTTTCAGCTATTTATACTATCATGCAGTTCATTTTCCAATCTATAAATTTTTTCGTTCAGCTGTTCAATTTGTTTTTTCAAAAGATGATTTGATTTTTAGTATGTATTTTATCAATTTTATAACTATCTTCTATCTCTAATTGTATTTCACGTTGTACTCTATCAATTTGCATTTTAATATATTGTTGAATTATATTAATTCCTTAAGCTATATTATTAATTTGTCCTATAGTTTATCGTTTGGAGTTTCCAGAAACAATTTACTGATAACATCATTCTCTGTCAGTGAATGATGATGATGATTAGTAGAAATTATATATTTTATATAGTTTTCAACATCAAATTTTTCATAGTATTTCCATGTTTTATTATCAATCATTAAAGAAAATAAAGCTACTATTAGGGCCTATATTTGACCATCAACTTGTATTTTATCTTCATTTAGTTTTAGGTTACTATCACCAAACTTTCATTCATTATTCAAATCTTGATGTGAGCCATAGTTTGTATCTAATTCAATTCTTCCTTCCAAGACTGATAAATGAGTATAAGTCTCTTCAGAATTGGAAGTCTATGAGTAAAAATCATCTTCATCATCCTTGTCATCATTCTCAGTATTAGCATCATTAAATAAGATGATATCATCAAATATTGTTCCTTCTGAAAGTTTCTTTGGTGTACTTGTCTCTATATTGACTGATGGCTTTAAACTTGTATTATTTTCAGCTTCTATCTTGATCTTACTTTCTTCTTTCTTGCGAATTCTTTCAATATTTCTAGAACTATTTATGAATTCTTTGAGAGGTTCTGTTATAGGTTTAAATGTATCTTTTATTGCTCACATGTATCTATTTCACCAGTTTTTATACTACGAAGCTTTTTCTTCAAGACATTTCTTGTCAACACCAACTGTTTTAAAATTTTCTCATCCATGTTTAATAATAGTAAATAACAGGTATCAGCTATTAGATCAGGTATCAGCTATCAGATCAGGTTATCAGGTAACTGGTCTGGTTTTCAGATCAGCTTATCAGGACCTGGTCTGTTTTTCAGATCAGCTTATCATGACCTTGTCTGGTTTTCAGATCAGCTTATCAGGACCTGATCTGGTTTTCAGATCAGCTTAATAGGACCTGGTCTGGTTTTCAGATCAGCTTATCAGGACCTGGTCTGGTTTTCAGATCAGCTTATCAGGACCTGGTCTGGTTTTCAGAGCAGCTTATCAGGACCTGGTCTGGTTTTCAGATCAGCTTATCAGGACCTGGTCTGGTTTTCAGATCAGCTTATCAGGACCTGGTCTGGTTTTCAGATCAGCTTAATAGGACCTGGTCTGGTTTTCAGATCAGCTTATCAGGACCTGGTCTGGTTTTCAGATCAGCTTTTCAGGACCTGGTCTGGTTTTCAGATCAGCTTATCAGGACCTGGTATGGTTTTCAGATCAGCTTATCTGATTCAGATAGGGTTATCAGTTTACAAGTAGCTGCCCATTTATAACATTTAGATGAATGCAGTTTAAGGTGGTTAGTGAAACAACCTAAAAATAGCATGGTACGAAATTTTTGATGATTCATCAAACGTTAGTTCAAAAACAAGTCATAGTTCCCCCTCTATCAAATTTTATTTGCGCAAAAATAGTTGGTCTGTCAAATTGTAAAAAAAAATAAAATAAAAAATAATATGTTATGATTGGCTTGCTAAAAAGTCTTAAGGAACTAAAATTTTAAAACATCTACATATTAATTCTCAAAATCTCTCTATCAACCCAAATATGGATACTTAAAGATATTACATAATTTCATTAATTAAAGGAATGGGATAATACCCATTTACAGATACTGAATCTGTTATTTCTCCTAACAAAGCTAAAAGTAATTCCGATATGATATTTAACGATGTTAGATGTGAGAAACATATTTTTGTATGGAGTGAGATAAGAATGTTGATGCATTCTGCTGATGTCAAACTTATACCATAATCACCAAACATTTGATACTAGATAATCATAATGTAATTATAATTTTTAAGTAAGATGAGACAAATAAAATGCATGTTGAAAGGATAAATATGGATTTTGATTATAAGCAACGATATTGAATTGAACGATGATCGTTATAAAAACAAAGAGAATTTGACTACATAAAAGTTTACTTTTTCGTTTTTCATTTGACCTTAAACTGCATTCATCTAAATGTTATAAATGGGCAGCTACTTGTAAACTGATAACCCAATCTGAATCAGATAAGCTGATCTGAAAACCATACCAGGTCCTGATAAGCTGATCTGAAAACCAGACCAGGTCCTGAAAAGCTGATCTGAAAACCAGACCAGGTCCTGATAAGCTGATCTGAAAACCAGACCAGGTCATATTAAGCTGATCTGAAAACCAGACCAGGTCCTGATAAGCTGATCTGAAAACCAGACCAGGTCCTGATAAGCTGATCTGAAAACCAGACCAGGTCCTGATAAGCTGATCTGAAAACCAGACCAGGTCCTGATAAGCTGATCTGAAAACTAGACCAGGTCCTATTAAGCTGATCTGAAAACCAGATCAGGTCCTGATAAGCTGATCTGATAGCTGATACCTGATCTAATAGCTGATACCTGTTATTTACTATTATTAAACATGGATGAGAAAATTTTAAAACAGTTGGTGTTGACAAGAAATGTCTTGAAGAAAAAGCTTCGTAGTATAAAAACTGGTGAAATAGATACATGTGAGCAATAAAAGATACATTTAAACCTATAACAGAACCTCTCAAAGAATTCATAAATAGTTCTAGAAATATTGAAAGAATTCGCAAGAAAGAAGAAAGTAAAATCAAGATAGAAGCTGAAAATAATACAAGTTTAAAGCCATCAGTCAATATAGAGACAAGTACACCAAAGAAACTTTCAGAAGGAACAATATTTGATGATATCATCTTATTTAATGATGCTAATACTGAGAATGATGATAAGGATGATGAAGATGATTTTTACTCATAGACTTCCAATTCTGAAGACACTTATACTCATTTATCAGTCTTGGAAGGAAGAATTGAATTAGATACAAACTATGGCCCACATCAAGATTTGAATAATGAATGAAAGTTTGGTGATAGTAACCTAAAACTAAATGAAGATAAAATACAAGTTGATGGTCAAATATAGGCCCTAATAGTAGCTTTATTTTCTTTAATGATTGATAATAAAACATGGAAATACTATGAAAAATTTGATGTTGAAAACTATATAAAATATATAATTTCTACTAATCATCATCATCATTCACTGACAGAGAATGATGTTATCAGTAAATTGTTTCTGGAAGCTCCAAACGATAAACTATAGGACAAATTAATAATATAGCTTAAGGAATTAATATAATTCAAGAATATATTAAAATGCAAATTGATAGAGTACAACGTGAAATACAATTAGAGATAGAAGATAGTTATAAAATTGATAAAATACATACTAAAAATCAAATCATCTTTTGAAAAAACAAATTGAACAGCTGGACGATAAAATTTATAAATTGGAAAATGAACTACATGATAGTATAAATAGCTGAAAGTGCATCAAGTAGATCACAACACTCTCCAAAAAATCTTTAAAATAACTCAATGTCTTTAAAAAGAAATTTAGTAGACGAACTCTATAATAAATCTCGAAAATTTTTTTGTGCATTGTAGATATGTAATGAAAGGAATAGTTGATCTTTTATGGAGCTGATTTAGGTGAAATGGGAAACTATTCTACAGAAAATAGAAATTATTGATTATTGTAGACTGTAAATGATTCATTCACAAAGTTTCTATGGTCAATACCGTTGAAAATAAAAGTTGCATTCGAAAAAACCTAGGCTGTGGAAAATATTTTTGAAATGTTATGAGTACCAAAAAGCTTACAAATGGATGATTGTAAAGAATTTTTTAATAGACACTGGAAAATTCATGCATATGTAGAATATTAAACATTACTTAATATGAAAGCATCAATAGTAGAATGATTTAATAGATCATCCAAAGGAATTATGTGATGATGGTTCATATAAATGAAATATACAAAGAATTACTTAATGTACTCGCATACAATATAAAAGTTCATCTCACTATTTAAATGTTTCCGATTAAAGTTAACTCAACAAATGAGAAAAAGCTGCTAAATATAATAATTTGAAGATGAACAAAATGTTGAAATTTAATGAAAGTAAAAAATAAAATTAAACAGGAAAAATCTAGTTTGGTTTGTATTTTTGAAGGAATGATAGGTCTTAAGAAAGATAATTAACTTAATATACTGGAAATTCTCTAAACTTGTTGGCCTGTATGAAATATTGTGAAAACTTAAGTGTTCAAAATAAATTACAACACAGTGTAATATTCAGTAACACCTAATATTATCATTTTTTATAGTGAAAATTGTACATTTTCCATTTCGAAAGCTCTAGCAAGCGAAATTTTAAAATATGCCCATGGGCTATTATAATAGATCTTTACTCTATTAATTTCTATAGCTATCAAATCTTTAGAAAATATAGATAAACTACATAAATTGGACTTAGATTTCCAATCTTTAAGAATGTATATGTGTATGAATTAGTATCAAACAGACTTACTGAATAAATATGGACTTCAACTGGAATCATGCTGAAGCATACATAAATTGTAAAATGCAATGTAAGCAGATCTTACTTTATATCTGTATCTGTATGAGTATCAAATAAATTTACAGAAAAAATATTGAAAGCATGCCTAAGCATGCAAATTTAAAAGAATGTCACACAATTTTGTAAGCAAAGAAATTTTATGACTCTGTGCTAAATGAAATACATAAATATGTATCTACTTTGTAAAAGAATAAAAAGAGCGAAATCGTAAAATCTAATAGTATAGATTTTTAATTGAAACACCACTACATGTCGGACTCTCGCGTCACTATCGATAGAAGCATGCTAAGGCATGCATGCTAGCAAAATATATAAATCTGTTAGAAGGTGATGAGAAACTTGTTTCTAGTCATTAATCTATAGACAGCAATTGTATCTGGATCAACCCAACTCATTAACGAAATGTATACAGATATAGTTGATAGTAATGAGGACATTTTTTAAGTAGGAAATGATTACATCTGAATGTGATACAACCCAGCCTACGTCAACAATAACTTCAAGGATGTCAACCAGCAAACCTTATGTAGAAAAACTCGATGTAAAAATTCTCTCAAACATAGATATTCTAGTGTTTCTGACACTATAAAAACACCGACGGTGAATTGATGGTGGAGGTAACTGCGTTATTTGAGATCGATTTTCTAGAATAGTTGATTATTAAACATGTATTTCTTTGTAGATAAAGTAATTTCTCTATATATATATACATATATTTACCTATATGTATATATGAATACATTTAAAAATTACATAAATATTCTCTTTTTCAAGTAGTAAAATCTGAAAAAATAGAAGTGGCATATTAAAAGAAAAAAATTATTAAAAAGAGAGACTGAGTGATCAACTGATACGTACACTTTGTCTGACAGGTAAATAAAGCGCGCTTAAAAATATCAGAAATATATGCACAATACGCTGAACTTTAATAAAATGAGAAAAAAAATCATCTAGAACATCAAATAAAAGCCATAGGCGAGTAACCTTCATAATATAAACATATACCTTATTAATGAAAACATATTATCAGTATGAAGTAACACAATTTGAGGAGTTAAAATTTTAACATTTAATTGTCCCTTAACGCTGACAAAGAGTAGAGAGATATGTTGACATAGAAAGTCATCTTATATACTAGAGGAACCGTTGAGAGACCAGACCTAAATTGTAAGAAAACGATTTCGTTTTCTGTTGATCGCTATTCAAGAAGAAAACAAGTTTCCTCATTATGATTTAACTAATTTAAAAGTACATATCCAAATGATAATGATCTTAACATAAAAATTAAAAATAAACGTTATGTAATTCTATATTATATGTACTCGTATCTAAGATTCCAACAAAGCTATTATATGAAAGAATCTCAAGCACTTCCAAATGCACTAAAGTTTAAGATAAAAGTTCCTTTTATTCAATAGCGGCCCAATTGATATAGAAATTTAATATGAAACAGTAAGCAAGGACCTCAGCTACTGCATTTTTACTGATGATCGAATAATAGAAAGTCCTGAAAGTCTTATAAATTAAGTAATATGAATGAAAAAATGGTTTTAATAGACGAGTAAGGTTTCGAATGATTTTTTAACAATAATGAGTATAACAATTTCATTATAAAACCGCCATTTGATCTTAAATGCTTATCAATCAAAAAGGAAAGAGAAGCAAAGTGGTTAACAAAAAACTATCATCACCTAAGCTGGACTGCTGGATCAGTTTCATTTCAAAGCGTTTGTCATTTTTTAAAGCCAATACAAGATGTTTAAATATATGAAAAAGGTGAAGAAAAAAGATGATAGTTGGAAAAAATTTTACACCGAAAAATTTCTAACGTTGACTATATAGGCTACATCAACTTTAAACAAATGGAAATAAAAAATATTAAATATTTATACTATAGTTACTACAACTAGAGAGGAATTCAATTTTACTTAAAATAGAAACTCCTCACAAACTTTTAAGTAAATACATCTAAAAATTAAAACAATGTTTTTTTAATTTCAAATAAAAAAACTACCGAGATATTTCACATCTATACACAAAAGACCACGCGAATATTTACAACAGCAACAACAGCACATGATAAAAAAAAAATGTATTTAAACAGGGAGCTCCAGACTTATTTGTATGTACATACATACATACATAAAATCAATTTGTAGATCCATATGTACATATGTACACATATTATCAAATTTCTTACCCATGCTCAAGTATTTATTGGATTTTAACAATCGCACTTACATATCTACATCATGAAAACATACAAACCGTTCTCCAAGCTATTGACGCTTGAAGACGAAAGTCGAAGAAGACAAATGTACTTAAATAAACAAACTTATCACAGACCAGTCAAACTCTATCGCGCATACACACACACACAAAAAAATCACCACGATCGTACGCAAGAATTTTGCAAAATCTGAAATTAATATTTATACAAATATAAACAAATTTCTGACCGACAGACTTTAACACTGGACAAATTTAAGCTTGATAAAATATAAAGCAATCTCATCCTCCAATATGAAAAAACATACTAGGATTAGGGAAGTTCAGATATATGATAATATTTTCTAGCAAAAAAATGTTCATATGAGAAAGAATTTATTTCTACGTACATATAAATACTATGGTGAGAAAATCACATACACACACATACTAAAATTCATCTACGAAAAATTACACCTATTTCAACAACGCCCCTCCCCTCACAAATCACACTCAGCCTAAAGTTCTTATAGATATACATACACAAAATTACAAGGTAATATACAATCTATCAATCTCAACAACTTAAATCACGATCAGCCTTAAACTCATATAGACATACATGCACACAAATACGGATACATATACATTAACACCTTCACCTCACCTCTCATTAATCATGATCAGCCTTAAACTCCTACAGATATACACACAAATTGCGCTGTTATATATTTCATGAACACTTCGCCCCTCATAAATCACGATCAGCCTTAAACTTCTACAGACATACATACACAAAAATTTCTACAAACATATAAACTCCCAAATTCCTATAGATACATATTACAATAACGCCGCCCGCCTACCTCACATCAAGGCCAGACTTAAACTGCTACATATACATACATACACACACACACACACATAGGCACATTCTATCTATCTATCACACCGACACCCTCCCCCACCTCAAATCACAATCAGCCTTAAAATCCTACGAACATACATATACACAGATTCCCATGGATACGTATTACATGAACACTCTCACCTCGCCTTTCATAAATCTCAGACAGCCTTAAGGTCTCACAATCTAGACACACCCCGCCCTCCACAAAGCACAGCCAGACTTCAATTCCTACAGCTAGACACACCTCGTCCTCCAAGAATCATAGCCAGACTTCAAATCCTACAGCTAGACACACCCACAAATTTTCCGTCGGCATTAGGAAAAATCATTTCCATGATTTTCCCGTCAGCATTTGAAAAAAATAAACATGTTTTCCCGTCGGCATTTGAAAAAAATAAAGATGTTTTCCCGTCGGCATTTGAAAAAAATAAACATGTTTTCCCGTTGGCATCAGGAAATCATACACATATAAAATCCTCAAACCTATAAACCCCTTAATGTATTCCTACAAAATATTCCGCACACAAATTCCCACGGATACATATTACAACAACACCCGCCCCCACCAAACACAGGCTGCCTAGATACACCCGCAAATTCCCACGGTTACATGTTACAAAAACCTCACCTGCCCAAATCACGGACATCAACAAATTTCCACAGTCTAACAACAATCATAACTTTCCCGTCGGCATTAGAAAAAATAAAGATGTTTTCCCGTCGGCATTAGGAAAAATCATACAAATATAAAAATCTTAAAGCTATAAACCCCCTTAATGTATTCCCACAAAATATTCCACGCACAAGTTCCCACGGTCATACATACATACATATACTTAATATAAATAAAAAAAGTTAATATAAACAAAAAACTCCTAATGTAAACAAAAAACACAGACGGACGGACGGACACACACACGTAGGTATCAAATTTCACAAATTTCCAAGAATTTTAAAATTTCAGCCAAAATTTAACAATTTCAGCCACAATTTAACAATTTCAGCCACAATTTAACAATTTCAGCCCACAATTTAACAATTTCAGCCCACAATTTAACAATTTCAGCCACAATTTAACAATTTTAATCGGCGCCCGAATGCCCAGTTCCCTACTACTGTTCTCGTAACATCTAAAACATTAAAACCACTTACAGAACAACCCTGTTTGTAATTCTACCGCTAATTATCATCTGTCAGTTATCAGCTTGCTGCATATTTAACTATGTTTTGGGCTTCTCCTTGTATGTTCTGGTAGAAAATATCTTTAGTAGCTTCCTTTTTTAATTCTTCATCTACTATATTAGAAAGCAAGTACTCTACGCTGTTCCGCAAATAGTTTATGGTGATATCGCCAACACCCGTAGAAATACTGGGGAAGAGTCAAAGTGGCTTAACAGTTTGTATTTTTTTAACTAAAACTTTTCAAATAAATTTTATGTTAAATGGTCAATTGAATAATGTTGATTAAAATTTTAATCATGATTGAATATATTTGGCGTGTATCTAAAGCATATTTAAAATTGTTGTGGCTGCAGGGATAAGCGCGTTGACTACCATGCGATGAGTTCCGAGTCAAATCTTGGCCGGGGAAGCCAATTATACAAAAAACAAACACGTAAGTTAAATCTATATAAATATATAATGAATGTTTGTTTATATGTCCTTTATGCGCAGACAAACCACTCATCTGATCACTATGAAATTATGTGCAATTTAGTCTGTGAAACTCAGGGAAGGTTTTAAGGAAGTTTGTTTTTTTTTAAGCTAGGACGAGGGGGGCAATGCGGAGAAAATTTTGGCCCTCCGAAACACTCAAACCGATTTTAATGAAATTTAAATCTAAAAAGTGACAAATGCTATGTGAATTTTCAAAACTATGACCAAGAGGGCGATAGGCGGAAATTTATGCCCCTCCGAAACGTTTGAGCCGATTTTAATGAAATTTAGAACATAGATAGATCTGCGTATAAAAAGTCACATAGGCTATGTGAATTTTTAAAACTAGGACGAGAAGGGCAATAGGGGTCAATTTCTGCCCCTCCAAAACGGTCAAACCGATTTTAATGAAATTAAGAACATAGATCTGCGTCTTGAAAGTCACAAAATGACCATACACATTTTCTTAATAGCGGACAATTTCTGAGTCTCAACTCGATTTTGGTGAAATTGAAAATATATATAGATACGCCTTCGTTTAGAAACAGACACACCCTATCTTCCTTCTTAAAAGTATGAGAAGCAAGGGGCTGGGTATGACTCCTGCTAGAAGCAATACATTCAGCTTCCAAAAAGCCATGAATTTTTTTTTGCTTCACAGGAGTAATACTCAGATGCAAAAGTTACTGGTTTTCCAAGTTTTCTGTTATAAATTTCTACTTTGTTAAGAGTTTCTCGTATTTTAGTGCTTTCCAGAAGCATTTTTCGAAGCATTTGTTATCAAGTAAGCAATACTTCCCTCAGTTGTTGATGCTTCCAAATCAGAATTTTTTACTCGGCATAGGCCCTGCACCTAATTTCTGCCCCTCCGATACATACAAATCGATGTAAATGAAATTTAAAAGATGATGGGAGTAGCGAGGCACACCGGCTGTAGCTAGTAATTAATAAAATACAATTACTACATTAAATTAAATTCATATTGTTTTAACTTTAAATAACTTTGATCCAACATAGTTCTTCGTGTTATTTCAGTATCGAATTTACGTTCTTCTAGCTTTAAATGACTTTAATTCAACGTAATTCTTCATTCTGATTTAGCAGTACGTAAATGTCAAATCAACATGAAATAAAGTTATTTCAAAAGGAAAACTTTTCTTTAAAGGTAACTATGAATCATGTTAGATTAACATAAAACACATATGAAGCAGATCCATTGCCGAAAAAGGTTAAATTAGTCTTGCCTAAGTTGACAATTTTCTGTGTCTGCAACGTTTACAGATAACATTTGAGCTTGCTCCTCCATTTGTCGTCCTTAACCGAATGTTCGTTGCCTTTTTTAATACACTTTATTGATTTTTACTTAATTTTGTTGATTATATAGTTGTGATATTGATACTTTTCTTCAATTGTGTAAAAATTTATTTTTGGATAAAGGATCAATACGCTATTTCTTGTTATATGAAGGTGTCACTTTTGATTAATTATTCAATGCATTTATATGTATTTATATACGATTTATTTAGTTTGTATTTATTTTATTATACTGGATTCGCAGGATATCAATTATTTAGTTCTAAATACCTTTGCTTACGTACTTTTCGTATCACTACATTCTTATTTTTTTAAGGATCCTACCAACAGCGTCACTCTTGTAACAGTATTTATATTTTTATAAAAAAAACAAATTTGATTTTTAATGTTTTTTGTGGGAATTGTTACAATTTAAGTTCAAATTTTTTTAACGCACTAGTAATCTGAAATTATTATTTTAAAGTAAAATATTATTAAGTAAAATATTTTTTTAATAAAAATACATTGAAATTGATTATTGAGGGGTTTAGCTGGATTTTATGCGCATTTCGCTATTGCTAATGCAGATCATCAAAATTTCTTAGAACAACTAGAGTTAATATGTTAAACTTTCATTTAAGCAAATGAGAAGCTCAACAAATAACAAAGTTGAAACAAGAACTCAATAATCAACATGTTTTTTATTTTCTTACTTTATCATTACTACATTGGCTGACTTTTTTTCAGCTTCAAATTGTAGTTGTAAGAGTATGTACAGAAAATAAATGTAAATAACAACAACAGCTATTCAAGAATAGAGTGTTGCCACGCAAGTAACAATTCCCACAAAAAACACTAATTATTAACTTGACAGCACCAGGTCAAAAAAAATACTTGTGAGGCAACACTCTATTCTTGAATAGCTGTTGTTGTTATTTACATTTATTTTCTTTATATACTCTTGCAACTACAATTTGAAGCTGAAAAAAAATCAGCCAATGTAATAATGATAAAGTAAGAAAATAAAAAACATGTTGATTATTGAGTTCATGTTTCAACTTTGTTATTTGTTGAGCTTCTCATTTGCTTAAATGAAAGTTTAACATATTAACTCTAGTTGTTTTAAGAAATGTTTGGGTAAAGGTTCCCTGATGATCTGCATTAGCAACAGTGAAATGCGCATATGATCCAGCTAAACCCCTCAATAACCAATTTCAATGTAGTTTTATTAAAAAAATATTTTACCTAATAAATAAAATAATAATTTGGGATTACTAGTGCGTTAAAAAAATTTAAACTCAAATTTCATTTTATTTAGTTTAATTAATATGGTTCGAGCTTTATTTGTTTACTTATAAAGGAGAAGTACAACTTGCTTTACAAATATTGTTTTACTTAACTTCTAAGGTCTGTGTTATCTTAGCAAACATTGTGATTAGATAATTTAAATAAAATTTTGTTACTAAGGAATTGTCTATCTTGCATTATTTTTTTATATTCAAATTGTTCTCATTGGTTCATAGCTTAAAATTTTTATATTTCAGTTAATTGCAGTTTTGAAGTTTATTGCCAGAAAACTTTTCAATAAATTTTTATGGAAAAGGAAGTGAAATATAACATATTTGTTGTGAAATTCTTTTATATTAAAATAAAAAATAATAATTTGGTGTTTGTTTCCAAAAATCTGCCTCGTTTCTTCAGGGCATGTACATACGTACATATTCGTACATACATAGATATATAGAAGTAGAAATCAGAAATTGATTTTTATTTCTGATAGAAAAATAAAAATCGGAAAAGGACAGTTATTTCTACTTCAAAGAATAAAAAATCAGGAAATAACAATTATATCTGCTTAAAAAAATTTAATTTTAAAACCATTGAAGTTTAGAAAAATCTAATTCAGAACAATTAAAACTGGGTCCATTATGTCCGATGTTTCCTTGTATGTAATTGATTTTTTTCTTTGAAAACTCAAAAATAATTTTTATTTTTGATTCCTAATTAATCGGTCATGTTCTGTAAACTGAATCCGAGTAAATTTCTCGTTTTCTAAAAATAAATAATGGCCCCATTGATGTGTGTTAAGAACATACATTTACTTTCATAAATAAAATAAATAAAAAGACAACAAAGCTTACAATCATACATACAGACATACATTCAAGCCCAACTATATTTTGCTGTTGTTAACAAACATACAATCATACGCGATTATAAGTTTTATTTTATAAATATTAACATTTAATCAATTGCTTACACATCATAAAGTTCATTAACCAATGCTAAGGAAATTTGCTTATTATTTAATTGTTTTAAATACAAGGGGCATTTACCTCATTTGTAAATTATGTCATTTAATTGTGTTGAGTCAAACAATATTAATATTGCATATGTTATTATCCATAAGCTAAGCACTTTTATTAATTATTAATTTTATATAAAAGAAAGAAAAATAAATATATTTTAAGTCGTTTTCAATAATCATAGAGAAGAGTGTTTTATTAATAAACGGCTTCCTTCAAGTTACAAGTGCTTGTAAGGAAAAACTATTTGGGAACTTAGTGCTAGTTCAAATTTATGTGTTTGAACTAATCAACACTAGCCCATTCGCAAACATTTTGGTGACCGCGACATGATCTATAACAGGATCAAAAGTAAATCAATAACTATATTTTGATACTAGCCCTACGGTCCATAACCGGGTACCCGGGTAACAATTTAAACTTTAAAGTGCTGCTGTTCCTATAATATTGAAGATATCAACATGAAACTACGGATCATCAGACATTTCGGCTAAACTTAGAGACTAGAAAAAATTTATCAAATTTGGTTAAATATATTAACCAAAAAACGAGTTTAAGGTTTTTAAAGGGGTCCATGACCAGGGTACCAGGGTGGCTTAGTGCAAATTACCTTATATTTCAAAGAAAAAACGTTTGTTTTATTTTGATTTTGTTTCATAATGTTTATTGATGTGTAAAATATGAAATGTAATTGTTGAATTATTTATATTTTATTCATTTTAACTTATTTCTAATATTTGATGTCTTATGTTGAGTCATTGTTGAAACATGGAAAACATTTCGATATTGTTTTATGTTGATCGCAAACTGGTTTCTTGCAAACGCTGCAGACTTTTCTCGTCTGTCTTCTCTTTTTATCTGGCAAAAAGCGCACAAATAACAGCTTCCTGTTATTGGCTTCATGCCATCAGTAGAAGCGGCCGTAGAAGTAGATGGTTGCTCGGTATAGGTTACCGTCTCCACTGGTCTTCCCAAAAAGCTCTCAAGTGCTATTTTGGTGGAAAAGTGGCGCTTTACTTGGCGATTAGTTACTCTTCCTTCTATTATTGGCGTACACAAATCTTCAGCAAGTTTACGCAAAAAGCGTTTTCTCCGTGCTGTTTGGTATGGAACAGTTGTGTTGTTCTCATAAAATATAGTGTATGCCGCGAAAGCACTAACATCGAGCATATTGTACAAAAGCGACAAAGGGCACCTTTTTGAGTGTCTCTGTGTGGTATACTCCCGAAGCGTCTGGTCCATAACATCCACGCCACCTTTCGTTTTGTTATAAAAATTGATGATTTCTGGTTTGATGTTTTCTTCTAAAGTTGCATCATCATGCATAGTCGACAACATTATTACGGAATTTGTTTTCCTCTGTTTGTATGTAACCATAGTCACCTTCTCGTGGAAACCAAATTTGCTTGTCCCAATGGTCCACATCTTATCGTCTTTCATTTCTGTTGGTATATAATGTTGCTAACTTTGACGGATATCAGCTAATTTGCCAGTGGCAACGTCATAACGTCCATGGTGATATTACGTCCGCGGTACGGATACAATTGTTCGTCGATTGTGAAATTTTCTGTAGGCACATAATATTTTGCGAGATTGGCGTTCAAAATTATCCAAATATCTCGTATTGGAGCAGCTTTGTCTGTGCGCTGCCTCTCCTTTCTTGTTCTCGCGTCATCAAAACGTATAAAATGAATAAGATCCCAGAAGCGGTTTAATCACATTGTTGCGCGGAATAGAAGATGAGACAATTGCGTCCAGAAGTCTCTTGCATTTTCATCATTCATCATTATCAGCATTCCAATGAATGCGTATATTTCTGCCACTATCGTATGCCTCCACTTCAATTGACGCTTTGTTGGGTTTGCTGCATTGTAGGCATCATTAAATGAATTGGCTTTTTTGTTGGTATGACGCACGATTTTATCGACCATTTCTATTGTAAAATAACTCTTGAAGCATTTCATACCAGTCATAATTTCCGTCATTCGTAATGGACCACTACGAGTTCTAATGATGTTGTGACTCCTAATTTGTTGACAAACAGGTGGTGTTGGTTGCCATTGAGTACCATCACGTGCAATCATACTTTCTGTTGTTCTTGATGTTGGTGCATTTTCTTCAACCATATCAGTTTCATTGTCACTTTCATCTTCAAATACATCTTGCTCAATTTGCATAGGCGTGTCAATAGCGCCTGGAATTTCGTTGTCATTGTACCAGTCTTCACTCTCTGAGTCTTGCAATTCTCCAGTAAATACCTATTCTTCTTCCTCAATTGGCACTAAAGCGTCGTCATCCTCTGTCATATCATCAAGTATAGACTCGATATATCTGCTTCTGGCTTCTTCACTCAAACGCAGATATTGTCTTTCAGTTAAAACTTCTATTTTGCGATTAATTTTTCTTCAACTTCACTGTTCAACTTGTTTACACTGTAACACTGTTTTTTTTTCTTTTGCTTCGAGCAAGAAATTTTTCGTTGATAGCGTCCAGTTGCAATTAACTTACCTAATGGAGTAAACAAAAGCGGAACGTGAAATATAGTTGTGTGACATACAATAAAATAAATCAAATTTAAGTTAAAAATAAAAATAAAAAGGCAAAATAACAGAAAATACTAAGAGAAGCATAAATTTGTAAAGAAAAATACCTACATAAAGTATTTAAAAGAATTTATTAATTAATACACCTAAATGAAAATTATGCATACATTAAAATAAAACAAGTGCCAAATAAAAAAAATAAGAACTAATGAGCATAGAAAATAGTGTTAATAAGAAAATGAAATATTAATGCTTAATAAAGGTTATTTTTAATTAAAGATTTTCTTGTGTAATGTGTTTAAAGTGTTTGCATTAAAATTTAATTTACAGAATATTTAAACCCATTCCAAAGAACTTGTGAGAAGAGCTAAATCGAAATACCAATCGCTCCCATAGATAAAATAGCCTTCCAGGAGGAAGCAAGCTTGTATTTGCCCTGGCGATTCTCTTTAATTTCAGCCGCATCGAAAGTATCTAAATCTTGTGCTATTACTCCTGTGAGAAACCGAGAAACCAACAAGCAACATTGCCAGTAACATCCCATCATCCCCGACGACTACAACCGCATCAACTATCATCGGAAAGTCCATCTACATATTCGTGAATGTTGAAATATTTTTGTCCAACCCTCGTGTGTCCTGAACATGCTGGTCCTTCGAACCGGATCCGGGTCATCTATAACCCGGCACCTCCTTTTTGCTATCCGGAAAACCCCTTTTTTCCATTAAAAAAAACCCATTTTTTCCTCAAAAAATGATATAACCTCCCTTTTGTGAGATATGCCATTTTTGCAACAAATGGTGCATAAACCCCGTATCTGAACATACATATGTGTACAGTCTCGTCATCAAACGTTAGTTTAACGACAAAACTGCCCATCTTTTTCAAATATTTGGTGTTTCTTCTATATATTATAAAAAATCTCTAACGGTTCTCCAAATAACTTATAAACATACATATGTACATACATTCATACTTACCAAGTAACAAACAAATTTTTACACTCATTGTTTAAAAGAGAAAAAGAAGAAAAAAGCAAGTTGTTGCCATTATATTGTTGTTGGGATTTGCCCTTGAAAAGGTATGTCATAAAACATCTCATTTTTATATTCTTCTGTTTTTCAACGAGTTGGTCAATGTCACCACCGTACATGCAAGTACATAAATACATATATACATATCTACATACGAACATATTAATAGCAACAACGGCATCAACTTTAAAATCATCAGCATAAGAGATAAGAGAAAAAAACAAAGTTTTTTTGCCCTTGAAAGTAAATGTATAGAATCTCTTAATTTGATATTCTTTATGCACTAACGAAGTTTGTGTTTTTTTGGCACTCTTGCTCATTAAACCAGCGAGTGAAGGATCAACCACCAAATAAAACAGCAAAACATTTATATGTATGTATGTATGCATTTACTTTGGAAAAATATATAGGTCAGTAAGCCAAACATAGAAGCTGATACATAAGAACATTTAGCAACAGGCGGTTACGAGGGTGGCACGAAAAGTAACAAAACGAAAAATAAATTGTTGTGTTCTTATTTTTAATAAATCGATGAAAACTTATGGTTATTTGTCTTATTGAATACAAATTTTTCCCGTATTCAACCCCCGTCGTACACATACATATGTCAGATCATTACACCCATACATTCGCTACATGAAACAGTGAAACAAATAATTAGAAAATTTATTTAATTATTTCACATTTTATCAACCCCCATATATTGGTCGCTTATACAAAGCACCATTGAAAATTTTCTTAAATTTTCACCCATACACAAGGTCGCGTATACGAAGCACCATTGAAAATTTTCTTAAATTTTCACCCGAACACAAGATCGCTTATACTCAACCCCTTTGAAGACTTCTTTGAATCTTCGAGCCCCCTTAAATTGGTCGCTCATACCAAGTACCAGTGAAAATCTGTCTTGCAGATTTTTTAACCCCGATACATTGATCGTTATCCCGAATACCTGTGACGATTTCTCAAACCCCCATAAAATATTTTTTGTCAATAACTTCAACTGCTTTTCATTGGAATGGCAACCTTAAAAAATTTAGTACGCTATTTTAAAGGCTTTTTACATTTTCAAACATGTTTATTATGCTACAGGAAACCGGGACAAATTCCCATTTTAAAGATACCTTCCGGGACACCGGGACGGTGAACCGGAAATCGGGACTGTCCCGCCGAAATCAGGACGGATGGTCATATTAGGAATGGGATATCTTTAATTGATAAAAGTAATTTCTTCAGATATTCATATTTGACTTGATATAGATATTTTGAGTATAAAAAGATATTTTCAAACTCGAGTTAGTAGTTGTAGAATGCGTCCGGCATAGATTGAAATTTTAAAGCTTAATTACCTATTACAACGACAAATGACACCCAAGGAAAAATTATTTTCATGATTTCCCCATCGGCATTTATAAAAATCATTTTCATGATTTTCCCGTCGGCATTTAAAAAAATTATTTTCATGTTTTCCTGTCGGCGTTAGGAAAAAAATAATGATGTTTTGCCGTCGGCATTTGGAAGATCAATTTCATGATTTTTAATCCATTACCACAAAAATAAAATCACCCGTTTACACTCAATTAATGTCACACAAAAAATTACCCGTACACAAAACTAATGTAAACAAAAAACAGTTAATTTAAACAAACAAACATCAAAGCGCACCGAAAAGACAATTTCTCAAATTTCAATTACCCAAAATTTTAAAATTTCACAATTTTAATGTACGCAGAGCGCCCATTCTACAACTACTAACTCAAGTTTGAAAATATCTATTTATACTCAAAATATCTATATCAAGTCAAATATGAACCAACAAAGTCTGTCATTATATATCCTTTGTTTTCATTTTTCATCATTTCCAAAACCTCCTTATTGAGTAGCTGTAAACGAAAGTGATTATCTATATGATATTCTGACGTATCAAAATTCAACCTAATATCATTACGGATGTCATCATAAAAATCATCAGTTTTAATTAAATAAATAAAGGAGTCAGTATTCATATAGTTGAGAGAAGCTTTCTCTCCAAATGTAGGCTTCATGAAGCCATAATGGAAGTCATACATTCTCCACTTCGATAACTCCAGTACTGTGAAACCCATATATGTTGGGTTTATCATATAGTGGTTCCATTTTTTCTAACTCTACCGCATACATATCATCAGAAAATTTTGTCAACTGCTTAAAATTTGGTTTCGCAATTAATGCTCTGAGACCTAAATGATTCCTGTTTGTCGTTTCCCAAGATGACGTAATTCTAATGTCCCTACGTTTTTCAATTTTTTCCATTGTCTTCTCATAAACAGCTTATACTTGGCTTTATAAGTGCCTTTTTTAAATAATCAAATGAACGCTGACATTCATTAGTCCAATTGAACGTTACCTTTTTCTTTGATAAATTTGTCAGAGGCTTGCTATAACTTGCAAAATTTGGAATAAATTTTCTGTAGTAGTTACAGAAAGCTACAAAGCGTTTTGTTTCATCACCATTTTTGGGTATGGGATAGTCTTTAATAGTGTCATACTTAGAACTGTCTGGCAAAATACCTTCATCCGTACATTTATGACCCAAAAACGTAACCTCATGGCGAAAGAACCTACATTTGTCTGGATGTAACTTGAGGTTGTATTTCCTACAAGTCTGAAAAACCTCTCTCAAATTTTTTATCATATGATTTTTTGAACAGCCAATGACAATAAGATCATCGATGTATAAAAATGCTGTGGATGGTCTTAAACCGGAAAAAGCCAACGTCATCATGCGCTGGAAAGAATTTGGGGAAATTTTTAATCCAAAAGGGAGTCTTTTAAACCTGAACGACCCCTTAGTTGTTGAGAAAGAAGTTGTGTTTCTTGAATTTTCCTCTAGTTCAATTTGATGAAACCCTGACATAAGGTCAAGAGTTGAAAAATATTTCGCTCTTCCTAGTTGATCCAACACATCGTCAATGCGTGGAAGTGGGAACTTATCAGATAACAACTTTTTGTTAACCTGACGGTAATCAACTACGAGACGCCATCTTTTGGCCTGAATACCCTCTAATGATTTTTTCGGCACTAATAAAACTGGACTGTTATAAGATGAAAAGGAAGGTTCCACTAAATCATCTTCAATCAGTTTGTTAACCTGCTTCTCAATTTCTTCTTTCTGCGTTTCTAGAACTCTATAATTTTTTATATACACTGGCAAACCATTATTTAGCCTTAATTTTTGTTTGTAAAAATTGTTTGAAGTGATCGGTTCTCTTTCCAATCCAAATACATCCGAAAATTCCTGGCATAATGTTAGCAACTCAACCTTCGCGATTTCTGGAACATGTGTTTGCAATTTTTCCAGAATGATTTCTGAGCGGTTTATAGAATTACACTTGAGTTTATTAATTAAATTATAATTTGAAAGATGCTCAAATTCTATAGTTGGTATCTTTATAATCTTTATAGAATTTGAAGTGTTGATAAGTTTGATTATGGGGTTTGCTAGATTTGTAACTGTGTTTGCTACAAACACGTCTTTCTCTAATTGTTGGTGAGGAATTAATATGTCATGAATACCATGCTGTAATCTAATTTTTCGTACGACTTCTGCCCGTGCAGGTAATGATGGTATCCTCATTAAAACTTTCAAGTAATGGGATATTTATAGAGTACTTTAAATTACAGGGATTCAATGCTAATCGATTTGAATTCTGATTGTGTCCATTCTGAATAATGGCATTATAAATTTTTAGGAAATCTAGGCCTATAATGCCTTGAAATGGAATCGGAAAAGTATCAGAAATTGCATGAAAGTGGTTAGGAATAGCAAATTTTTTACATTTTAAGTCAATTTTAATTGTACCTAATGTCTTGATTTGTCCGTCTCCAAGTCCAGTTTGTGTTAAGCTTTGAGTTGTTCTATGCAGCAATCTTGATAAGTGATACATCAGCTCCAGTGTATAAATGTATTTATGTGATTTGTGGATAGATGTACTGTAATGTAACTGCTTAAATTGAGGTTTAAATGAAATATTGATTTTTCTGTTACTGATTGTTCCTTAGTTTTGTTCAATTCATAAAGTTACCCCCCACGTGCTGAGGGGAATTCCCGTTTTCCGGGACTTCCCTTGATAATCTTACACGCCCGCTAAATTGTGGACGGCCAGTTGGTTGTCGGGGAGTTCCATTTGGGTTTCTTTGGTGCCGACTGTTGTTATGGCGATTGCTACTATTACCATGGCTATGGCGCCAAGAATGGGTACGTCCCCGATAAGTATTAAATCTGCGATTTTCATTGAAAGTTCGCTGCTGTTTTGAATAAAATATCGAACCGTTTGTTGTGGCAGCTTCGGTGCTGGCTTCCACAAATTTAGATACAACTTCGTTTAGAGAATTGAAATTTCCCGTTTTAATAATAAGTTTAACCTCATCAGTTCAAACGTTTCGAGAAATTGCTTTAGTTGCATTTTACTTTAATAACTTTTCTGTTATATCTTTCGGGTAGCCTTCTCGAATGTAGGCACCAGCTAGTTTTTTAGTAATATCCTGAATTTCATCAGCGTATGATGTGGCTGATTTCGATAATTGCTTAATGTTCATTAGTTTTGAACAGAGCAGTTCAACTGATTCGCCTTTTATGGACGATAGGAGTTTAGCTCTAATATCTGCAATCGTATTTTCATGTAATAAGATGTCGCGCCTGCCCCTTCAACGATAGGAGTTTAGCTCTAATATCTGCAATCGTATTTTCTTGTAATAAGATGTCGCGCCTGCCCCTTCAACTTAGTTTTTATAATTTCTATCGCAACTGCTTCATGTGTATCTTTTATTCTTTCAATTAAGGTTAGAGCATCAATAAAACTTTGTAGTTCGCTTACATTTCCGTCAAATACAGGCACAATTTTCGTTGTTTTGTCTATTATATCATCTTCAGTTCGAGGCATTTTGACTGTTTTATCTTCGTCAGTTTCCTTCCCTGTTTCTGAGTCTTCTTGATCACTGTCGTCCGTTTCAGTGATGTTTATATCTACCTGGGAGCTTAGTGTTAATGGAACCTTAATATTAATATTATGTTTGTGAAATATTTTAATTAGTTTGTCTCTTAATTTCAAAAATATTTCGTCGGCTTTATCTTTATGGTCTGTTGTATATCTGTCGTATTGTCTATTTAATATCGCTCTTATTGAATTGAATGTATCAATTAGAATCTGAATGTGTTTAGTAATGGTTTCAGTTTTTATTTCTCTATTTTGGTTTATGCATTTGTATGATTGTTTAAATTTTATTTCCAATGGGTTGATACTATGTATTATTTTTTCCCATTGCATTATTTTCTAAATTGTTAACATAAGTTAGTAATTGTTTAAATTACAAAATTTTTTTTTTTTTCAAACTGAACTTTAAAAATAAATTCACTTATTTTATACATACATACTACTAAATGTCTGCCTGCCAATGTGAATATGCCTCTAGCTAAGGGATGTGTAGATGCCTTGCGTTGCTTATATTTGTTGCTTGAAGTATATTGTTGAATTAAATCTTGTTAAATGCTGGTTGCACTGCTGGTGGTTGTTGTTTTTAATGTTCATTCAGATCTTTTGCTGGAGTAAGTTGTTATTACTTCTATTTACAACCAGTAATTTTGTAGGTAATTAACAGCATCATCTTTATCATGAGTTTTGATGGTCCATGGCACAAGCATATTATTGATGAAAGTTATTTTTTTTTCCTATATATTATATTTTAATGTTGTTAAATACGGGGCTGGGGCTGGGCCGTTGACTTATTATCATTAATTTTTTTAAGAAATAGGCAACGATTAGTATCACTAATATTAGGCCTAGTCCAAGTTCTATAATTAAGTGGGTGTTAGGGTCTTCTTTTTTTCCTCTTTTTGTTTATCATTTTCACTCACACTTTTTCCAACTTCATATCCCGCAAATATGGCGGGTATGGTTTGGAGCACTTCTGACCACCAGCCCATTTTTCAATAGTTAAATGTTCACAACTTTTTTTTTCACAGTTTTTTTTTCTTTTTATTATCGCTTTTTTTCTGTCGTTTTATTTTTAATGTAGGGATTGTTGTTGTTGTTGTAGTTTTGCTGCTTTTAATATTTTTTCAATAGTTTTCACATTTCATCCATAATTTTGTTTAAATAGATTTTGTTTCAATTAAATTTAAATTTTAAATAATTGTTTATTTGTCACGGTCGCCATATAACAACGTACTCTTTTAACTGTTCTTTGTTGACTAATTTTTAAAAAGCTCTTAATATTAATGTTCTTAAACTATTTAAAGGTTTAGGTGCATCGAAAACAAAAACAAGAAACAAAGAACAAAACACTGCTGAAATAGCAATATGAAATATTTAGGTCACTTGAATTTGGCAAGTTAACATATTGGTAAAGTAGAAATAATAAAATTATAAGAAGATCCAATTTCGAGAGCAATGACCAAAAAGTCAACGATAAGAAATAAGTAAATATATCTGATTTCAATATGCTGACTAATTTCTAGTATGGCTTAATTGTAATCGTTGTTTCAAGTATACCAACAAAGAATGAATCACAAATTCATACTTTGTTCAAAGTTATCGCATGACAATATTGAAGATTTTATACAAGAGCAATACAGAAGACTCTGTCCAGAAAATAAGATTTTTATTGAAGCCAATAACAATACAAGTTAAAGTTAATAGTTCCAAAAATCCTGTATATTTTAATAAAGACAACACAGTTGGAAAACTTTTAGGATTCTATAGCAAAATCCTAACACCAAACAAATATTATTACTCAGATGTACTAATCAATACTTTTAAAGTGAATCTCTTGCGAATTGAAAGTAGTATCGATATTAAGACTCCAAGTCGCACACATTTCATGAATTTCCCATTAATGTGCCTCTAGGCTATAAAATAGATGAGGTCCCAAGAAATCTCATCTATTTACCTTTAAACACCCGAGAGATAAGTTCTTTAGCGCTCCGCGTAGTTGATCAGCAAGGTGATTTAATTAATTTCCGAGGAGAGGAAATTACAATACGAATACATTTAAGGCCAACTAAATAATGATAATATACAACACAAATATATTGAAAAATAAAGCTGTAACAACAACAACATTAAAGCGACCACTAACAACATCAAATAAAAATTTTCTAAAGTCCTTGAATTTTAAATTGAAGACAAAATGAGTTCAATAATAGATGTCTTATGAGAATATAATCAAAAAGGACTATCATACATATGTACCATACTTACAATCTTACAACAATAATGATGAAATCAGAATTTCAATACAAAATCAAGATCTGTACGTGCTACCCAGTGAGAACTACACTTATGTAGAGGGGTTTGTTGCCGATGATAATACCCCTAAATCTTCTGCTTCAGAAAACTTTAAATTAAAAAACAACTTTGTAGCATATCTATTTGATGAAATTCGCTATGAGCTCACTGGAATTGAAATTGATCATACAAGATATTTAAGAGCCACAAGCACCATAAAAAACTTGGTTTCTCTATCATCAACAGGAAGCAATGTGATGCAAAATGCTGGATGGAACAAAATTGACAATGTCACTCTAGCAAATGGATTTTTCAATTAATATGTACCTCTAAAAATGCTTTTAGGATTCGCTGAAGACTACAACAAAGTTATATTAAATAGAAAACATGCAATTGATACTCTTGCGCAATAAGACCGATGAAAATTTTGTGCGCTCGAAAGTTTCTACTGAAAAAGCTAAACTTACAATTTCACACATCTCGTGGAGAATCTCGCATGTACAATTATCCGACCTTAGCAAATTAAATATGATTAAAATTATTAACAATGGTGCTTCTATACCTACATGTTGCCATATTAATCCACAATTAAACACAGGAACTAGCCATATTTGAAATGTTAAACTGGCTGCAAATAGAGAACGCCCCCTTTTGTGTTGATCGCTTTTCAACAAGAAAATAAATTTGTTCATTGTAATTTGACTAATTTAAAAGTACATTTAAATTCAGTCTCATACCCATATGATGATATAAACATAAAATTTAAAAATGAACGTTATGCCGTTCTATATGATATGTATCTAAGATTCCAACAAAGCTACTATATAAAATAATCTCAACCGCTTCTAACTGTATCAGAGTTTAAGACAAAAGCTCCTATTATTATAGTAGATGTCAGTCATCAGAATAAATAACTGAATAATGGCCCGATTGATATAAAAATTGAATTTGAAACAGCAACTAATATTGCAGCAAAGACATCAGCTTACTGCATTCTTATTCATGATCGTATAATAGAATATATACTTATCAAAGGACAAGTTCGAAAAGTCTTGTAAATTAAGTAACATGGAAAATAACATAATTTTTATAGACGTACAAGGCTTCAAAACTAATTCAAACGATTTCATCGCAAAAGAAGTAGCGATTGTTTTCAACAATTATGAATATAACAATTTCATTATAAAACCACCATTTGATATTAAATAGTTATCAATAAAAAAGTAAAGAGAAGCAAAGTGGTTAACAAAAAACTATCATCACCTAAGCTGGAGTGCTGGATCAGTTTCATTTCAAAGCGTTTGTAATTTTTTAAAAGCCAATGCAAGATGTTCTAAAACATATGTATAAGGTGAAGAAAAAAGACGATGGTTGGAAGAAATTTTACACCGAAAAATTTCTAACGTTGACTATATAGGCTACATCAACTTTAAACAAATAGAAATAAAATATATTATATATTTCTACTATAGTTACTACAACTAGAGATGAATTCAATTTTACTCTCAAAGGAAATATCTTGATTTAAATGAACTTTTTAATTTTTTAAAATATTTATACTTAAAAATATATGAATGTATGTATTATTATAAAATTTTATAAAATTTTAAACAATAAATTTATACAAAATAAAAAAATTTGCAAGTGTTTTCTTATTTCAAATACAAACTACATAAAGGGAATAGAAGGAAGTGGGGAGGAGGAGAACTTAACTTTTTTGCTTACTTGCAAATTTCTGTTATTTTTGTTTCTCTGCTGGTGACTGTACTTAGTTGAAAATCCTCTGCTTTAAAATAATCGTAGTCAAAGAAATGTCTGCGTTGTTCAAATATTATGTCTGTATTCTACAGAGCCACAAAATATTCCACGCACAAATTCCTACGGTCACACATGCATATGTATGTACATACATACGCATTCAATAATTTCTTAATATTATGAAATAAATATTTCTTAAAAAAATAAACAAAATATAAACTTATCAGGGACAGACAAACTCGACCACCCACACACAAGCATTGGGGCGTTCACATATACGAGAACATTTTATATTATAAAATGTTGGCATGATAAATAATTTATTATCGTGAGAAAATCATACATACATACATTCATATACACATATATACATACATACATATACACATATCTACATATATACATATGTGAATCGCTTAGTAGTCATCAAATATAATTTCTCCTGATGGTATTACGATAAAACCCCCACCCACCCCAAATCATGGACATTCACACATTTTCTTAGTATGGCAACATTCACAACTTTCCCGTCGGCATTAGGAAAAATCTTTTTCATGATTTTCCCGTCGGTATTGGGAAAAATTAATTTTCACGTTTTCCCGTAGTAGGAAAAAATATAATGATGTTTTGCCGTCGGCATTTGGAAAAATCAATTTCATGATTTTTAATTCATTACCACAAAAAAAAATCACCCGTTTACAAGTAATTAATGTCACCCAAAAAAAAATCACCGGTTCACACAAATAATATAAACAAAAAACAGTTAATGTAAACAAAAAAACTCCTAATGTACACAAAAAACACAATTTCTCAAATTTCAAATTTTAATTACCCAAATTTTAAAATTTCACAAAATTTTGCACTGAAATTTACAAATTTCAAATTTTAATTACCCAAATTTCACAATTTTAATTGTCCCCGTACTGGCATTTTCCTACTACTCGTCTAGCTGTAGGAATTGAAGTCTGGCTGTGATTGGTGCAGGGCGGTGTGTGTCTAGACTGTGGGACCTTAAGGCTGACCGTGAGTCAGGTGATTTTATGTCTGTTGGAATGTAAGCCAAGCTGTGCTTGGTGATGGGGCGGGGGGGAGGCGGGATGTTTTGCAGGGATCGAGTGTGCGTATGTATATCTGTAGGAATTTAAGGCTGATCGTGATTTTTGAAGGGCGAGTTGTTCATGTAATATGTTTTGGAGGGATCGACTGTGTGTATGTATGTCTGTAGGAGTTTAAGCCTGATCGTGATTTGACCTGGATGAGGGTGTTTGTTGTGATTGATGGAATATGTGGATGGGTGTGTATGTATGTATACGTATAGGAGCTTAAGGCTGAACGTTACTTGTTAAGATTGATCGATTGTATGTGACCTTGAGAACTTGTGTATATATATCTGTAAGATTTTAAGGCTGACTGGGCTTTGTGAGAGAAGGGCGTTGTTGAAATAGTTTTAATTTTTCGTAGATGAATTCCATAATGTGTGTGTATGTGATTTTCTCACGCTAGTATTTATATGTCGTAGAAATAAATTGTTTCTCATATCGCCATTTGGTGCTATAAAATATTGTCAAATATCTGAACTTGCGTAATCCTAGTATGTTTTTCATATTGGAGGATGAGATTTTTTTATATTTTGTCAAGCTTAAATTAGAAATTTGTCTATATTTGGATATATATCAAATTCAGATTTTGTGAATTTCTTGTGTACGATCGTGGCAATTTTGTGTGTGTGTGTGCGGGATAGATTTTGGCTGGCTTGGGGGACGTTTGGTATGTTTTCATGATGTGATTGCTAAAATCTAATAAATACTTGAGCATGGGTAAGAAATTTGATAATATGTGTACATATGTATCTACATTATCTTATATATAATATATACTTGTGATATGCATGTGAGCAATAATATCCATACGTCTACGTTCGCTGATGATACAGCCTTTATGAGTATGCATGAAAACCCTTATGAGGCATCATGAAATCTCCAGGAATATATTACCCAGCTGAAAAAATGGTTCAACTTATGGAGCATTAAAGTAAATGAGCAAAAATGTGTTCATATAACATTTTCCTTAAGAAGAGATACTTGTTCACCCATTCGAATTAACAATCAAAATATTCCTCAACATTCTCAAGTGAAATATCTTGGTATACACCTTGATCGAAGGCTTACATGGAAACATCAAATACATTGGTTGATTGGCAGAAATTCAACACTTAGCCTAGACTGCAAACTGCTAATTTACAAGTCGCTTTTGAAACTAATATGGTGCTGCGGAATACAGCTATGGGGCACTGCTTCAACTTCCAATATAGAGAGAATCCAACGAAGACAAAACAAAATTTTACGTTTGATAACATCGGCTCCATGGTACATAAAAAATTAAAATTTACATTGTGACTTAAATATGCCACTAGTGACTGAAGGAATTGCAAAATACGCAGGCAAGTACTTAATAAAACTCGAATCCCATCCTAATACCCTTGGTCATAACATCTTGAATTTTACTGGACACATCCGTTTAAAAAAGAGGGACACTACGGCTCTAATACTCAACACTCCAGATGTAGCTCCTTGAATATACTTTAATACTTTTCTTTTTTTGGCTTAGCACGACTCTTATGTATCATTTACTATCATTAAGTTTATGTCCGACATTGGTCGGGCCTATTAATTATATTTAAATTTAAGATTTGAACACTTACTGTTAGTTCATATTTGAAGATACAATAAATAAATTCATGTAAAGAAAAAAATATGTATCTACAAATTGATTTTATGTAGGTTCATACAAATAAGTGTGTGGCTCCCTGATTAAATACATTTTTGTTATGTGCGGTCCTTTGTTGTTGTTATAAATTTCGCCTGGTCTTTTGTGTATAGATGTGAAATATCTCCACAGTTTTTTATTTTAAATTAAAATACGTTCTTATAATTTTAAGATATATTTACTTAAAAGTTTGTAAAGAGTTTCTGTTTTAAGTAAAATTGAATTCCTCTAGTTGTAGTAACTATAGTAGAAATATTTAATATATTTAATTTCCATATGTTTAAAGTGGATGTAGCCTACATAGTCAATGTTAGAAATACTTTAATATAAAATTTTTTCCAACCATCGGCTTTTTTCTTGACCTTTTACATTTACTTTAGAACATCTTGCATTGAATTTTAAAAGTTGCCAAACGTTTTGAAATAAGACTGATCTAGCGTCTAGCTTAAATGATGATAGTTTTTTTTGTGTGAGCCAGTTTGCTTCTTTTTATTTTATTTTATCGATAAACATTTAAAACCAAAAGGGAGCTTTATGATGAAATTGTTATAGTCATTATTGTTGAAAACATCGGCTGCTTCTTTTGCGATGAAATCATTCAAATTAGTTTTGAAACCTAGCGCGTCTATTAAAAGCCATTTTTTCATCCATATTACTTAATTTACAAGACTTTCCGGACTTTCTATTATTCTTTGCTTGCTGTTTCAAATTAAAGTTCTATATCAATGAGCCCACTATTGAATTATAGGAGTTTTTATCCTAAACTCTGATGCAGTTAGAAGGGCTTGAGATTCTTTCATATAGTAGTTTTGTTGAAATCTTAGACAAATATCTTATAGAACTGCATAACATTAATTTTTAATTTTTATGTTAAGATCATCATATGTTTATGAGACTGAATTTAAAAATTTTAAACTAGTCCAATCACAATGAAAAAACTTATTTTCTTCTTGAAAAGCGATCAACAGAAAACAAAGTCGTTTTCTGAGAATTTAGGTATAGCCTTTGGACGGTACCTGTAGTATACAAGATGATTTTGTATGTCGGAATTTCTGACTGTCCTTTGGCGTTATGGGTAATTAAATTTTAATTGCCCAAATTGTGTTGCTTGATACTGATACTATGTTTACATTAATAGTATATATGTTTATGTTATGAACGGTGATCGCCCATGGGGTTTATTTGATGCTCTAGATGATATGAGTTTATTTTCTTATTTTATTAAAGTTCAGTGTATTGTATACATATTTCTGTTAAGTATGCTTTCTGTGCATGTCAGACAGGCTCTATGTATCAGTTGATCACTTAGTCTCTTGTTTTATTTAACTTTTCTTCTGATGTGTCACTACTTTTTTGATTTTACTACTTGAAATAGAGAACATTTATATAATTTTTAAATACCTTATTTTTATTGAAAATATGTACATACATATGTGAGTATGTACATATTTTTCAGCTCTTTTAACAAACTACGGACTGTAAATAAAATAAATTGATTATATTCTTTCTGAGCTAAACTATTTTTCAGCAGATTAGGTTCTTTTGCCACTTCAATTGCAGAAATTTTCTGAATTTCAACCTTCAAGACGGCTTGATGAAAGGCTGCAGACTGAGCATGTAAAAAATAAAGCCACAATTCTGATGTTGGTTCTTCAAAAAAGTTTTTCAATATATAGGGACATTTTTATATGCTTAAAAAATATTTTTTTAAGGGTTGGTACATTTTTAAAACCCTTTCAATGGCAGGCATAAGCGCTAGCCACCTTGTTTTGCTATAGCCAAGAATTTTCTGATATTCTGTTTCTGCTTCGATGCAAAACTCCTTCCGAGCTGCAACTCGAACGGTGTATATGTAAACAAATTAATATATCTTTACAATGATACATTCATAGTCTACTGGAAGCCCATCTGCAGCAGATTTAATGGCTTTGTGAATTATATCGGCCCCTCATCCAATACCCACCAATTTTTTTTTCAGTGATGACTGTAATTTAACTAGCACGTTGTTAGTCCCTCATCTAGCTACACCTCCAAAATTGACATTGGCATTGTCGCCACAAAATGCCACGACTTTTGCAGCTAAACTATTTCCTTTTAACACTTTGACTAAATAATTTACGATGATGTCAGAAGTTTCAACAGGTTGGTCTTGAAGATCTAAAAGTTCAACTTGAACACCTTCGTCAGGTTGAAAAAACCGAACAAGAACACTTTATATATATATATATTTTTTTTTATATAATTTTTATTTCCGTGATTTGAAGCGTCGGTTAAAACTGTGAAACATTTAGACTTTGCAAGGTCATGTTTTAATTCTTCGATTGCTTCACACGCCAAGGCATTAACTACAATTGCTTCCGTTTTCGTACGAGCGCATCTAAATTTCTGATCAAAACAGGCTTGGATTAACTTTTATTCACAATCGTTTGAGCGAAAACTGTGATTTGCTTGCACTGTGTGGTAGGCCGAACCGCCTACCGCAGCTGCGATTTGTAAATCCTTTGATGTTGGATCGTCCAATTTTTTAAAAAAAGTTTTTCATTGAAGAGCTTCAAGCGGCTGCACTATCTGCATTTCTATGTTTTTCTGATTTTATGTGACGTTCGACATCAGCGGCGCCACTATGGGAGACACTAAATTCTGCTCGACACTTTTCACATCTGACTCCTGAAGGAGCATTTATAAGTTCAATAAAAGGATATTTTGTTTTTAAATTGTCACTAAAAGCACATTTACGTTTCGGCATATTGTTAAAAAGCGTTTGCACCAAAACAATATTTTTTCTTTTAAAGATTAAACTTTTAAAATGTTTACAAGCTTTTATATGCGAATTTAAATGAAAACAAATAAGCCGATTAATAGTTAAAGTCGCCGTTTACTCGAGCGACGGCTGCTACATTTTGTCGTTTTATACTTTTTAATCTGCACGAGCAATTTGAAAAAAGTTTGCTTTCTAATTTCTTGTTTAATCTATTGCCAAATTTTGAAAAAAAAGTACGAAACCAAAATTTTTAACTTTTTTACATTTTCAAACATGTTTATTATGCTACAGGAAACCGGGACAAATTCCCATTTTAAAGATACCTTCCGGGACACCGGGACGGTGAACCGGAAATCGGGACTGTCCCGCCGAAATCAGGACGGATGGTCGTATTAGGAATGGGATATCTTTAATTGATAAAAGTAATTTCTTCAGATATTCATATTTGACTTGATATAGATATTTTGAGTATAAAAAGATATTTTCAAACTCGAGTTAGTAGTTGTAGAATGCGTCCGGCAACAACGACAAATGACACCCAAGGAAAAATTATTTTCATGATTTCCCCATCGGCATTTATAAAAATCATTTTCATGATTTCCCGTCGGCATTTAAAAAAATTATTTTCACGTTTTCCTGTCGGCGTTAAGAAAAAAAAATAATGATGTTTTGCCGTCGGCATTTGGAAAATTAATTTCATGATTTTTAATCCATTACCACAAAAATAAAATCACCCGTTCACACTCAATTAATGTCACACAAAAAATTACCCGTACACAAAACTAATGTAAACAAAAAACAGTTAATGTAAACAAACAAACATCAAAGCGCACCGAAAAGACAATTTCTCTAATTTCAATTACCCAAAATTTTAAAATTTCACAATTTTAATGTACGCAGAGCGCCCATTCTACAACTACTAACTCAAGTTTGAAAATATCTATTTATACTCAAAATATCTATATCAAGTCAAATAGGAACCAACAAAGTCTGTCATTATATCCCCATTGTTTTCATCTTTCATCATTCCCAAAACCTTCTTATTGAGTAGCGGCAAACGAAATTGATTATCTATAGGATATTCTGACGTATCAAAATTCAAACTAATATCATTACGGATGTCATCGTAAAAATCAACAGTTTTAATTGAATAAATAAATGAGTCAGTATCCATATAGTTGAGAGAAATGTTCTCTCCAAATTTAGGCTTCATGAAGCCATAATGGAAGTCATACATTCTCCACTTCGATAACTCCAGTACTGTGAAGCCAACATATATGGGTTTATCATATAGTGGTTCCATTTTTTCTAACTCTACCGCATACATATCATCAGAAAATTTTGTCAACTGCTTAAAATTTGGTTTCGCAATTAATGCTCTGAGACCTAAATGATTCCTGTTTGTCGTTTCCCAAGATGACGTAATTCTAATGTCCCTACGTTTTTAAATTTTTTCCATTGTCTTCTCATAAAAGCATTGTTTAAAAGTTTGAACAAATCTTTTTCAAAGTTATTTTTAGCATTTCTCCTATAGAATGTGTTTAAGTTAATATATTTTTTAAGCCAAGGAGATTGCTTAAATCTGAGGATTCTATGGATTTGTTTTAAGATGAGGCCATTTGAAATGCCCTGTTTTAAAACTCTATTATGTATGGTGTAATTATTTTTTGAGTGTAAGTCTGCAACTAATTTGTTGATCTCGTGTTTAATTTGAGGACAAAATGGAAATCATCATGTAGATCATGCACCGAATCGGGATTCCAATATGTACCCATACTCTGCAGTATCATAAATTTTTGTAACATAAAAATCAGTATCACATATCCACTCACATTCTCCGCTAGGAAGATATTCGGACATCACCCAACCATAAAGGTTATTTGTGTCTAAGTATACAAGAAATTCTGAAGGCTTTTCTTTACCAAAATCTTCCAAATAATTATTATTCGCTTTTGAATATCTTTGCGAACATTGAACTTGTCCACCTCTAATTCCGTTTTGCATAAACATATACATTTCAGAATCAGTGAACTGTTCCAGTGGAGCTTGTGTGGTTTTTTACATTGCATCGCAGGATAAGCCTGGTGCGGTGTAATAGTGACAGGGGTCCAAAACGTATATACTTTTAAAAATTTTTCTAAAATTTTCAAACATGTCTGTTAGAAGAGAACATCTGTCTTTAAGTAGAGCTCAGTATAGTCAAGGAGGGTTTTACAGTTAAACTCCCTCCATATTTTTTGAGCATATTCATACTCGACTACATCACATTCTTCATTCGTTAGAATATTGAAGAACTCTTTTCTACTAGGGAGTTTAGTTTCCTTAAGCTTAGTCATGGAATCCATATAAGAGTATGGAATACACCGTTTCTTTTAATCAGGTTGAAATGATCTTCATCCACGAAACATGATCGAACAGTATTGAAATCATTGCTATCAAGATTTTTCGTTAAAGTATCTAAACTCGAAGCCATAAATCTCGAGTCTATAAATCTTATTTCGAATCCATGTTTTGCATCTAACTTGATGAAAACTGAAAGAGAGATATAACGCTAGTAGGGTAATGAGTCCAAGTTTGGGAATTCAAAACCAGGAAAAACAAAAATGGTGGCAACCCTGTTACGAATGGGGGTTTTTGGGGATTTTCATGCTGAGATTATCTTGGCTATGTGTGTGTGTGTGAGTTTGACTCTTTATATATATGTATGTATAAGTTAATACATTCAACGTTTAAAATTCATAATTCATAAAATTCATGAGAACAAAGCCAGACGGAAACCCGATACTCTCGCTATTTGGCAACATTAAAATATTTATAAAAAACATTCTGTTTTGATGACAGTGCACACGCGCACAGAAAATAATTTCTATACCTGTGAGAAAATGTTGAGTGTGCAGTTTGATTGTAACGTTGCTAATCGTATTGAAGAAAACAATTTTGTAAAAAGTTTAGTTTTAAGTTGAACATTAAATAAAGAAGGAGCTTTTAGCTCCGAAAAAATATTTTTTTCAAAATTATATAAAACAAAAAATTAATTGGCGCCCGAGCAGGGACCCACGTGAATAAACTCCTGAAAAGAAAAAAGTAAGGATCGCGTGTGGTAACACGAAAAAATCCTGAACAGAAAAAAGTAAGGATCGTATGTGGGGGAAAAAAAATAATAAAAACCTGAAAAGAAAAAGTAAGGTTCGAGAAAAAAAAATTAATTTTAAAAACTAATTTTAAGGAAGCAACTGAAACTTAAACGAAACAACACAAATGTAACAGAAATAAATAATAAAAAACTTAAAGTATAAAGTAAAAGAAATAAAAACTAAAATATGTTAAAATAAAATAAATAAGATAAATCAAAAAGTAAATTATAGTGAAATTTAGACTTTGAAAAATACTGTTTTAAAAATAAAAGTATAAAATAAATAGAAATAAAAACTTAAATATGCTAAAATAAAATTAATAAAGTGAATTTAAAAGAACATTATAGTGAAAATTAGACTTTGGAAAATACTGTTTTAAAGAAAAATACAGTAAGAACTAAAACAATTGTTATTAAAAAAATATGTACTGTTAAAATAACGAAACAAGGAAACGATAACATTAAAAGCTAACAATAAATATAAAAAAGAAGTGAAGATATAAATCGCAACTGAAAGCCCGAAAATCTAAAAGTAGGGCAACCATCAATTCAACAACAGGAGGCTTGGCGACTTTATAACGAAGAAGGACCAGAGTACAAAGGGAAAAGGGCTAATCCTGATCGTCTACCAACCCAGAGCCCCAACGTTGAAAATGAAGACTTTAATCTTAAGTTATATGTTATTGGCAACTACTGCTGCCGAAGTGCAGATTTATGATTACTCTCACTCGGAATTTGTTACCGTTCATACTGGAACAGCAAAAATTCAGAAGGGCACTTTCAAGATAATACATCTAATTGATATCGAGTTGTACGAAGACTTACTGACGACTATCAACAGTACCATACAGAAACAACTTTCGAGCAAGAACGCATTTTATCCTATCTTATCAAACTTAGTATTAGGAATCGAAAGTTCATTAACAAGGCTAAAGCTCAATAAGCATATCTCAAAACGTTCTCTTGACTTTATAGGTAGTGCTTGGAAGTGGATAGCTGGAAATCCAGACCACCGCGATCATGAAATTGTGGTTGATCGCATAAATGGACTGTTAGAAAACAACAATGACCAATTAATAATTAACAAACTGACTGCAGACAAAATAAACGAACTTACTAACAGAACAAACGAAATAGTTAAGATAATAAAAACAGACCAGATCATGGCCGATGAATTAGCTCTCAATATAAAATATAAATTAGAAATACTCAAGGAGGAATTAACAAATATAGCTTATGCTATTCATTGGGCCAAGGCGGACATAATAAACTCTTTTATTCTTTCGGACAGAGAACTCGATGTAGCAAAACAAATCTTGATTCAAGACAAGTTTCCTTTCATTAATATAGACGAAGCACTAGAATTTGCTGAAGTAAAAGTAGCGGCAGACGACAAATCAATTATCTACATAATAAGTTTGCCAACTACCGAATTAGAATCCTTTAATGTACTAGAAATTAGATCAGTGAAAAAAAGAGACAAAATTAATAAAATTAACTTTAAGACTTTGTTAAAGAATAAAAATAAAATATTTGGAATACAAAATAGATGCAAAAATTATAATAATCTGTTAATTTGTACTAATAAACAAATAGTAGATGTAAGTAAAGACCATTGTATTGCTAATTTGTTAAAAAGTAAGCCAACTAATTGCACTCAAATCAACAACCAACATTTACCACAGACGGAAGAAATTTCCAAAGACTTGCTATTTATTAACAATTACAAGGGCATTGCCATAATAGACGACGAAGAAACAACATTAAATGGAACATTCATTATTCGCCACCACAACTCAACAATCATGATAGAAGGCAGATCCTACGAGACTAAAGAAGTTAGTAGCAACAAACCACTACCCACCATACTCCAGCAAAAATCCATAGACAATAGAACAGAAGAGATCCTATCCCTGCAAATGATGAAAGAAATCAATACAAAAAATTTGAAACACATCAACTTTATCGAAACCAGCAATAGAATAAGCCTATCAATAAGTGGTATAATAGCATTTGTGATAGTGCTAATGATTATAACAGTTTTGGCAGTACGAAAATATCAAAAGCCGAGATTAAACGATCAGATAAATTTATCTAGTTCAGCAATCCAAGGATTGAATAAAATTTTTGAACAAAAATCAGATGGTTCAAACGAGGACGTTTGAAATTCAGGTGGGGAGGAGTTAATACATTCAACGTTTAAAATTCATAATTCATAAAATTCATGAGAACAAAGCCAGACGGAAACCCGATACTCTCGCTATTTGGCAACATTAAAATATTTATAAAAAACATTCTGTTTTGATGACAGTGCACACGCGCACAGAAAATAATTTCTATACCTGTGAGAAAATGTTGAGTGTGCAGTTTGATTGTAACGTTGCTAATCGTATTGAAGAAAACAATTTTGTAAAAAGTTTAGTTTTAAGTTGAACATTAAATAAAGAAGGAGCTTTTAGCTCCGAAAAAATATTTTTTTCAAAATTATATAAAACAAAAAATTAATTTATATATGTACTTGTATGTACAGCCTCTGTTGTTATTGTAGAGAAACGTTGTGATTATGGATGTATCTGTGAGTGTTTGTATATGTGTATATATGTGTGCGTTTTTGTATTTACTTCCATGTTTGCCGGTGTCCACTTTTGTTGTAGTTGCAGATAAACATTATACCCTGTAGGAAATATCGATTGTACTGACTCTCTTTTGACTTTGTCACTTGTACTACTCTCTAATTATTCCCCATACAATATTTTGTGTTATAGACATTTAGCATGTGCTTGTCATTGAAAAGCTACTAGTAGCACTACAACAATTGACTAGGTTGACTACGTACATACTTCTTATGGGTACATGGAGACATACCAACCAGACAATTTACATTGGTACACAATGGTTACACAATGGTACATTTCTATAATTTAACTACATACAAATATATGTATATTGACAAGTTGTTGACAATTCCACCACAAATACACCATATCTGTTTTCTCTTTTTCTCTTATATTGACGTATAGAAGAAAACTTATTACAATAAAATTGTTACTACAATTTTAATGTTGACACAAAGGCACTTGCTCCCAGTCTGACTGAAGGGTAGTGACAATGAATCTGTTTATTTGTGTGCATATAGTGATCGTTATTTGATAGACTTTGGTTTGCCGTTGTGAGTTGTTGTTGCTATGCGTATGTATGAAAGTATACATTTATTTTTGGGATCTCTGGGGAATAATATAATAGCTGCAGAGAGCGGCAACCCTGATAGCTGTTCAGAATGGAAGTGAAGAGGGAATGTATTTGATAATGTGTGTTGGAGTAATGTACGTGATCGTTTGGTGGGGACGAACGTGTTGTTCGTGTTTCATGAAAGAGGAATTTGAATTTCATAATATTATGAAATTTCAATATGTGTGTATGTCTGTATTTGTATATTACGTCATCTTCTCTCTGTGTGTGTGTATGTATGTCTGTAGGAGTTTATGGCTGATCGTAATATGAGGTGGGTGAGGATGTTGTTGAGATATATAGATTGTGAGTGTATGTGATTTTCTGACTTCAGTATTTATATGTACGTAGAAATAAATTGTTTTCCATATTGACGGTTGGCGCTATAAAATATCATATATCTAAACTTCCCTAATCCTAGTATGTTTTTCATATTGAAGGATGAAATTACTTTATATTTTGTGAAGCTTAAATTTGTACAGTGTTAAAGTCGGTCGGAGAGAAATTTGTTTATATTTGATACCCCCTCGTCCCTTAAAGTTTAAGATGCGTGATGTACAAAAACTAATTGCTGAACTCAACCCAAAAAAAGCTCCGGGTATTCATGAAATTAGTAATAAGATGCTGATGAAGTTGCCTCGTATTGCAATTAGAATTATGCTATTCATTTTTAATGCCATTTTAAGACTGGAGTACTATCCACACAGCTGGAAGCTTGCCAAGGTCAAAATGATTCCAAAGCCGGGCAAAGATCTTACCAAGGCTGAGTCATACAGGCCAATAAGTTTACTGCCAACAATGTCAAAGCTCTTCGAAAAGTTACTCATTATCAAATTGTCCCCAATTCTAACTGATAATGCGTGCATACCGGATCATCAATTTGGTTTTAGAAGTGAGCATAGCATCATTGAACAAACGCATAGATTGGTTCAATTTATAAGAAGAACAATCGAAGAAAAGAAGTATTGTTCTGCCCTCTTTATTGATGTTTCTCAAGCATTTGATAAAGTGTGGCATAGAGGCCTAATTTTAAAATTGAAGACATATCTACCAATAACCATTTTTAATCTTCTGCAAAGTTATATTCTTGCTCGAAAGTTCACTGTTGTGGAAGGAGACTTCATGAGTGCGACCGAATTAATCTCATCCGGTGTGCCACAGGGGAGCATACTGGGCCCAGTCTTGTATTTGATTTATACTTGTGATATGCCTTTGAGCAGCAATATCCATACATCTACATTTGCTGATGATACAGCCTGCCTTAGTATGCACGAAAACCCTCACGAGGCTTCCCGATATCTACAAGAACATATTACACAGCTAGAATTATGGTTAAACTTATGGAGAATTAAGGTAAACGAACAAAAGTGTGTTCAGGTAACATTTACTCTGCGAAAAGATACCTGTTCACCCATTCGAATCAATAATCAAGTTGTTCCTCAACATTCACATGTAAAATACCTTGGTATACACCTTGACCGACGGATAACATGGAAACACCATATTGACTCTAAGCTAACACAAATGATACTAAAATTAACTCAGTTACATTGGCTGATTGGTAGAAATTCAACCCTGAGTCTAGATTGCAAACTTTTAATATACAAGTCGCTTTTGAAACCTATATGGTGCTACGGAATTCAGCTATGGGGCACTGCTTCAGCTTCAAATGTAGAGAAAATCCAACGAAGACAAAACAAAATTTTACGGTTAATAACATCGGCTCCATGGTACATAAGAAACTCAAATTTACATCGTGATCTAAATATGCCACAAGTGACTGAAGAAATTGCAAAATACTCAGGCAAATATTTAACTAAACTCGAGTCACACCCTAATCCGCTTGCTCGAAATATCTTGAACTTTACCGGACACATCCGCTTAAAAAAGAGGGACACAAGGGCTCTAATACTTACCACACCAGATGAAACTGTTTGAAATTATTTTTTTATTTTTATTTTTTGCTTTGCACAACTCTTATGTATTATGAATTACTATCACTAAGTTTATGTCCGACACTGATCGGGCCTAATAATTATATTTAGATTTAAGATTTGAATACTTATTGTTAGTTCATTTTTGAAGATACAATAAATAAATATATGTATGCAAAAAAAAAACAAAAAAAAAATATTTCATAAATATTAATTTAAGATTTTGTGAAATTCTTGTGTAAGATCGTGTCGAATTTGTGTGTGTGTGGAATAGGGTTTTACTGTCTGTGATAAGTTTGTTTATTTAAGTTTATTTGTCTTCTTTGACTGAACGGCTGGTGGACGGTTTATATGTTTTCCTGATGTAGATATGTAAGTGTGATTTTTAAGATCTAATAGATATTTGAGCATGAATATGAAATTTGATAATATGTGTACATACTCGTATGTACATATCTACAAATTAATTTTATGTACGCATGTATGTACATACAAATAAGTGTGTATGTGTGTGTGTTTAAATAAATGTTTTTGGCATGTGCGGTCTTTTATTGTTGTTGTAAATATTCGCCTTGTGTATAGATGTGAAATATCTTTATTATCTTTTTTTTTAATTTGAAATTAAAAAACGTTGTTTTAATTTTTAGATGTATTTACTTAAAAGTTTGTGAGCAGTTTCTGTTTTAAATAAATCCTCTCTAGTTGTAGTAACTATAGGAGAAATATTTAATTTATTTAATTTTCATTGATGTAGCCTATATCCTCAACGTTAGAAATATTTCGATATAAAATTTTTTCCAACCATTAGCTTTTTTCTTTACCATTCACATTTATTTTAGAGCATCTTCCATTTACTTTTAAAAGTTTCCAAACATTTTGAAATGAAACTGATCCAGCAGTCCAGCTTAGGTGATGATAGTTTCTTGTTAGCAAGTTTGCTTCTTTTTACTTTTTTCTTTTTTTATTGATGAACATTTAAAATCAAAAGGCAGTTTTATAAAAAAATTGTTATAATCATTATTGTTGAAAACAACCGTTACTTCTTTTGCGATGAAATCATTCGAATTAGTTTTGAAACCTTGCACGTCTATTAAAACCATTTATTCCACCATATTACTTACTTTGTAAGACTATCCGACCGTGATCTTTGATGTGGTATATATTCTATTATACGATCATGAATAAAACTGCAGTAAACTGAGGTCTTTGCTTGCTGTTTCAAATTACATTTTTTTAACATGAGTGTTCTTTTTGAACATTGAATATAAAAAAAAGTGGTATAGTTTATTCTCTTTGATAAAATTTACTTTATTTAATACATCAAGGCAGGTATATTTACAATCATCGATGATCAACTCAATAATAATTTCATACATATTACATGTTTTAAAAAGAAAAATGTAAAGCAATAAAATTTAACTTGCAAAACTACAAAATGTAATACAAAACGAATTCAATAATAAGGTCATCAAAAATGTAACGTTAAATATTTGGAGTATAATATTAATGTAATTTGTAATACGTATTATTATACGTGTGTACATAAAAAAAAATCTTTTCTTTTTTGCTCCATATTTTTTGTGATTATTGGTTTTATCATAAGCACTGTGGTTAAACAACTATTGCACCAAATCGATCCCAAATAATGTCTATGTTTGAGAGAATTTTTGCGTCAAGTATTTCTACATGAGGTTTGCTGGTTGACCCACTTGAAGTTATTGTTGATGACGAAGGCTGGGTTGTATCAGATTCAGATGTTATGATTTCTCACTTAAAAAAGGGTCCTCATCACCATCAACCATACCTGTATACAAAACATTCCTGAATTGGGGTGATCCAGTTACAACTGCTGACTGTGAATTAATGATTAGAAAAAAAGCTTCTCATCAGCTTCTAACAGATTTTTATAGTGGTGTTTCAATTAAAAATCTATACTATTAGAAATTACGAATTCACTCTTTTGAACTTTTACAAAGTAGATACATATGTTTGTATTTTATTTACCACAATGTCATCAAATTTCTTTGCTTACAAAATTGTGTGACGTGAAGAATTCTTTTGAATTTGCATGCTTCGGCATGCTTTCAATATTTTTTCTATAAATTTATTTGCTACTCATACAGATACAGGTATAAAGTAAGATCTGCTTACATTGCATTTTACAATTTATGTATGCTTCAGCATGATTCGAGTTGAACTTCTTATATATTCATTAAGTTTGTTTGATACTAATTCATACACATGCACATTCTTAAAGATTGGAAATCAAAGTCCAATTTCTGTAGTTTATCTATATTTTCTATAAAATATATATAGAATAAGGATATAAATATAAATAGAGATATAAAATTGTCCCCAATTCTAACTGATAATACGTGCATACCAGACCATCAGTTTGGTTTTAGAAGTCAGCATAGCACCATTGAACAAACGCATTGATTGGTTCAATTTATAAGAAGAACATTTGAAGAAAAGAAATATTGTTCTGCCTTCTTCATTGATGTTTCTCAGACATTTGATAAAGTATGGCATGAAGGCCTTATTTTAAAATTGAAATCATATCTACCAATAAATTTTCTGAAGCTATTGGAAAGTTATATTACTACCCGGAAGTTCAAGGTTGTTGAAGGAGACTTCATGAATCTATATCATCCCGTGTGCCACAGGGGAGCATATTGGGGCCAGTTTTGTATTTGATTTATATTTGTGATATGCCTTTGAGCAGCAATATCCATACATCTACATTTGCCGATGATACAGCCTGCCTTAGTACGCACGAAAACCCTCACGAGGCTTCCCGATATCTACAAGAACATATAACACAGCTGGAACTATGGTTAAACAGGTGGATAATAAAGGTAAATGAACAGAAGTGTGCTCAGGTAACATTTACCCTACGAAGAGATACTTGTTCCCCAATTCGAATCAACAATCAAATTGTTCCTCAACATTCACATGTAAAATACCTTGGTATACACCTTGATCGACGGCTTACATGGAAACACCATATTGACTCAAAGCTAACACAAATGAAACTTAAATTAACTCAGATACATTGGCTGATTGGTAGAAATTCAACACTCAGTCTAGATTGTAAACTTTTAATATACAAGTCGCTTTTGAAATCCATATGGTGCTACGGAATACAGCTATGGGGTACTGCTTCAGCTTCCAATATAGAGAGAATCCAACGAAGGCAAAATAAAATTTTACGAATAATAACATCGGCTCCATGGTACATAAGAAATTCATATTTACATCGTGATTTGAATATGCCACAAGTAACTGAAGAAATTGCAAAATACGCAGGCAAATATCTTACAAAACTCGAGTCTCATCCTAATCCGCTTGCTCCTAATATCTTGAATTTTACTGGACACATCCGCTTAAAAAAGAGGGACACAAGGGCTCTAATACTCAACACTCCAGAAGAAACTGCTTGAAAATACTTTTGTTTTTGCTTATCACGACTTATGTATTATTAATATCTATCACTAAGTTTATGTCCGACACTTGTCGGGCCTAATTAATTTTATTTAAATTTAAGATTTGAATAATTATTGTTAGTTCATATTTGAAGATACAATAAATAAATATATGTACTAAAAAAAAATATATTAGTGAATTTATTAATTTTATTGGGAAACTATTATTTTTAAGTATTGCTGTTATTTTCCTTATGTTTGTTCCATGAAAACAATTACTGCTAATATTTAAAACCCTGCGTATTAAGCTTTTTGCGGTATTTATAATTGGATTTTTTGGTTGGGTTGAGTTAAAATTAATTATTCTACCTGACCTTGCCAATAAATAAAGAAAATTTTTTACGGCTGCATATCGTAGCAGACATTGAACAATGCATTCAAGTGATGGACTGTAATGTTGAAAAAGGAAAAGAAATAGCTCATACTAAATTAGCTAATAAAATAGCAGTATTTAAAAAGAATTTAAAAAATACACCTCGAGAAAAATTTATTCTCACTATTTATGAAAAAACTAAAAAATTTTTAAGGGCACATAAAAACAAAATTATTATTCAATCAGACAGAGGTAATAAGACAGTAATCATGTACAAGGAAGAATACAATCAAAAAATGCAGTCGTTATTAGAAAACAAGGAGACATACAAAACCATAAGGATTGATCCAACATCGAAATTATAGAGAGAAAACAACAATATTGTGACAGAATTATACAAAAAACAATGTATTGATATATACCAAAAATACAAATTAGAAAGTTGCTCAGCAATAGCGCCTAGGATATACGGATTACCAAAAGTCCACAAAATGGGTACTCCACTAAGGCCCATAGTGTCTTACACCAACTCATCCCAACTAATAGACGGTTTAAAAAACATAAGAGTCGATGAAGAAGAAATCTTAATATCATTTGATGTAGTTTCCTTATTCACCAACGTTCGTGTACATTTGGCGATAAGAACAATAATGAGAAAATGGGATATTGTTCAGAAATTTAAAAAAATACATAAGAAATTATTTCTACGGATTTTACAATTCTGTCTTACTGATAATAATTATTTTGTATACGACAATAATATTTACAGTCAAATATTTGGAATGCCTATGGGCAATCGTCTATCCCCAACAATAGCGGATATCATATTGGACAATCTTTTTGACGATACAATTTCTGAATTGAAACAAGAAAATATACATATAAGACATAGTAAAATATGTAGATGACATGTTGGCAGTAATTAATATTAAAGACAAAGATAAAATTCTCAGCTTGTTAAATAAATATTATCCGAAAATTAAATTCACTATTGAAACGGAAAAAAATAAGTGCATAAACTATCTTGACACGACCTTGCATAGAGTAAACAGAGGGATTATTTTCGATTAGGACTCTAAGGAAATTACGTCAGGTAGAATAATTAATTTTAACTCAAAATGCAATTATAAATACCGCAAAAAGCTTAATACGCAGGGTTTTAAATATTAGCAGTAATTGTTTTCATGGAAAAAACATAAGGAAAATAACAGCAATACTTAAAAATAATAGTTTCCCAATAAAATTAATAAATTCACTAATAAATGAAACAGTAAAAACATTATCCAATAAGCCTTCAATTAACATAGAACAAAACAATGTAACAAATAACACAAAAAAATATTTCAGTGTATCATATATATCTGGTTTGACTAACACTAAAGAAATCAAATCAGCTGTGGAATCAAAACAAATACAATTTGCATATAAGTCAAACACAACACTAAATAAAATATTTACATAAGTTAAGGCGCCAATAAATAAACAACAACAATGCAATGTTGTGTATGAATTACAATGAAAAGGGAATAAGGATGAGAACTGCGAATTAATATACATATGTACAACAAAGAGAAATTTAGAGACAAGGATGAGTGAACATAAAAATGACATAATAAAAAAAAAACTTCAACTGCCTTATCTTCCCATATTATTAACAACAAACATACTGTAAGATTTTGACAATGTGAAGATATTGGGTATAGAGAATATAGAAAGAAAAAGATACACCATAGAAAGCTTAAGAATACAGCAGAGGAGAGAAAAGACGATAAATATAAAAGAAGATACTAATAATATCAATGCTAGTTACATTGTTGCAATAAAGTAAACCGATACCGTGTTTAATAAATTGTTTCATGGTTTTGCCGTTTACAGTTTTTAAGTAAATTGGTTTTTTTTAAACGAAAAAAAATTTAATGTAAAAAATAAACAATTATTGTAAGTTTTATTTTATTTAATATTTAAAAATTTATAACAAATGCAATGTTTTATCCAAAATTTAAATAGTCGAAGAAAATCCCCCGAAGAAGTCAACAAAAAATTGATGAAACGTTGGGAAAAAATGTAATATAGTCGTTTTATTAACATTATGAATTAAATATTGTTGGTTCTATGCGCGGCAACTTTTTTTGTAGATTTGTAAAAAAGGTGTGATAAAACTTTATTTATAAAAAATGCAAGAAGTGATTCTTTATTTTTGCTGATTTTCAATACCAACCGTGCCAAGACAAATGCGGTCGATTCAGTCTAATTCCGAGCTCTCTAACTCTTTTGGGAGCTTCAGAAAATCACTTTCAAGCCACCCATAGAAAATCCGTACATGCAGACGGTCAAACGGACAGACGGAAAAGTCTATTTATAAGGATGCATAATAACTATCTTTTTTTTTGCCAACAAATGACTATTGTAGAAGTTACAAAAATCTGGACAAACCTATATATGTGACGCGCAAAATAGAAAGGGACCTAAGGGTAAAAACCGGTTTTGTTCAGGAGAGCCATTTTAAAGATTTAAATACGTACTATAACCATTAAAAAAATTTTCTTCAATTTAGTTGCAGTTTATTTGTTGCAGCTCTAGGCCGCAGTAATTTCCAGATTAAAATTAAAATTAAATTACCATAGCTTATATAATTACTACTTATGAGAATAAATCTTAACCCTACATATACACATACTTATGTTGAAACATATGAACATGTATACACAAAAATAAAGTGAAATTAAATCTATTATTTACTGAAAATTAGTCCACATATTTTCGTGTGGAATCTGGCCGTAATATGATGCTTGTTTAAAATACAAATTCATTCTCACGATCGCGAGTGTTTTTGTGCAGCAGGTATGTGTGGCTGTTCAAGTGCCAACAATAAAAAACTCTTTCTTAAATTTGCCGTCGATGCACATTTGTACTTGACCTTGAATAGTTGTCACTAGTACGACTTCAACATTAGTGAAATATTAGAATCTTTTAATTGTATGTGCAGACGTTCAAAGTAATGAAAACATTAAATTAGATACTGCTACATCTCCACTTTTCGCAAGAATGTTCATATAACGTTAGTTCCATGGACATTGTTTTACAAATATGTTTAAACAAGAATTAGAATTTATTTTAGTTTTATAAGTATAATATATGTATTATTATTTTATTTATTACATACTCCGGAGTATCAATATTTATTTCTTTATATTGTTCCTCTTTTTTTTTTGTTTCTATTACTTATGATACAACTTAATTCTATTTTTGTGAACTATTTGTTCTTTATTAGTTTTCTTATCTACTATTGTTACATTATTTCTTATATCTATGTTTTTAATTTCGTATGGACCTTTATAGTTTGGCTCCACCTTATGCCCTGCTTCATTCTTGAGTAAAACTAAATCTCCTATATTTAAATTGTAATCCTTAACATTCTTATCGTAATTTTCTTTTTGCTTAATTTTATTCTTATCTAGTAATTGTTGGGCCCTCTTATATGCTATTTCTAACCTAAATTTTGCCTCTTTGGCGTAGTCATCTATATTATATAAAGGAGAAATTCTATTCACTTCAGTGAATTGATGAAATTTATTCGGAAGTTTTGAAAATACTAATTCATAAGGACATTAATTATGAACTGTTGAAGGTGTTGTATAAAAGCAATATGTAAAATATTTTAACCATTCGTCCCAGTCAGTTTTGTCTACTGAAATGTAAGAGCGTACGTATTCGTTAAAGGTTCTATGGCTTCTTTCTATTGTTCCTAATGTTTGATGATGGTAAGCTGCTGAGTTTAGTTTTTCAATTTTCATCAAGTTACAAATTTCTGTTAAAATAGAATTCTTATACTCTGTTCCCATGTCCGAAATGAAAGTTGAACGGTGAGTATGAAATTTTCAAAAATTGCTTTAGCAATTGTTTTGGCACTTTTGTCTCTAATCGGTATTGTTACCAAATACTTAGTTAAATCACATATTAGTGTGATCGCAGTAGTAGGGAACTGCCAATTCGGCCGCAATTAAAATTGTTAAATTGTGGGCTGAAATTGTTAAATTGTGGCTGAAATTGTGAAATTTGGGTAATTAAAATTTGAAAATTTTAAAATTCTTGGAAATTTGATACCTACGAGGGTGGTTCAATAAGTCCGTCCGATTTTTTGTTTACATAAGGAGTTTTTTGTTTACATAAGGAGTTTTTTGTTTACATAAGGAGTTTTTTTTATTATTACTACATACGAGGGCGGTTCAGTAAGTCAGGTTTTTTATGACCGTGGGAATTTATATGTATGTATGTTTGTGGGGTGGATTAAGGGGTTTCATAAGATTAAGATTTCATAAGTATACATATATGCCGACTGGAAAATCATGAAAATGATTTTTCCTAATACCAACGGGAAAATCATGAGATGATTTTTCCTAATTAATTAATTTTTCCTAATGCCGACGGCAATGCATGATAATTTTTCCTAATGCCTACGGCAATGCATCATTATTTTTTCTAATGCCTACGGCAATGCATGATAATTTTTCCTAATGCCTACGGCAATGCATCATTATTTTTTCTAATGCCTACGGCAATGCATGATTATGTTTTTCAAATGCCGACGGCAAAACATGATTATTTTTTTCCAGTGTTGCCAGACTGTAGAAATTTTTGTGTATGTATGTATATATGTAAATATGTATATATGTATACTTGTATATATGTATATATATATACATATGTAAGTATATATGTTTGTGTGATTTCCTAACGCTATAAATTGTTTATAAATAAAATAAATTGTTTATAAATAAAATAATTAAATAAATTAATTTAATTTATTTAATTATTTTATTTATTTATTTATAAAATGCTCTCATGTATGTGAACACCCCTAATGCTTGTGTGTGGGTGGTCCAGCTTGATTGTCGATGGTAATTGTATATTGTGTTTATTTGTTTAAGAAATATATTTGTATGTATGTATGTATGAATGTATAAATAAATGTATGCATGTGTGAATGTATAAATGAATGTATGCTTGTATGAATGTATAAATGAATGTATGAATGTATAAATGTGCGATCGTGAGAACTTGTGCGTGGAATATTTTGTGCTTGTGTAGAATACATTTATATTTTGCAACGTAGTCATTTTCTTTGTCTACGATTATTTTAAAGCAGAGGATTTTAAACTAAGTACAGTCATCAGCAGAGAAACAAAAAATTAAAATTATGAATGCCGCAAGGCTACTGCTACTAATTTTCGTATAAATACGCCAACTTTTATAACCAACACATCAGTACTTTATTGTATTTACAAGTAGTATCATCAGCAATTGTGTTAAATTCAAATATAAATTCTATAAACTAATTAAAAATGAGTTCTTCTGGATATATGTGTAATAGATGTCATAAGGTATATAAATACCAAAAGTCCTTTTTGGACCATGTTAAAAATCATAGTGTGCAGGATCAAGAGATCGTAAGCCGGGACAGAAATCAAGAGCAACCGCAGACATCTCTTCAAAATCATCAACAGCATCTAAATACATTTCATCATCAGCAACACCCTTCTCTACAATACTCTCAATATCAACTACCAATGAATCATAAACAATACGGCATGCCTAACTGTTACCCTACATCAATGTCATGGAATAATCAGTTTTTGGGATCAGGAGTACCAATGCAATATGAGTATCCAAGTTACAATTATAATCCCATCACACCAGATAATCAAATGCAGCAGTATTCCAATTTGATGCAATGGCAACCACATACTTATCATCAGCAAGAGCAGCAGCAGCAGCAGCACTAGCAGCAACAACAACAACAAGCTCAACAACAAGGTGTGGATATCCTTGGAGGGACCTTATACAACGATGCTATGGACATAACTTTACCGGAAAGTGATGGAGAAGTAGATGTAGAAGAAATAGGAGAAGAAACTCTGCCAACTCCAATGAGTACTTCCCATGTCAGGACAGAAGAAAATAATGTGAGATATTATAAAATATCGAAAGCCTTCAAAAATCATATCGCCACATATGCAATTCTAAATAAAAAAGACCAACTTCTCTTGGAAGAGTTTATTAAGGAAAACAAAAATATTTTTATGGAGAGACTTCAAATGAATTTAACTAAACATACAATAATTAAATTTCATGTGAGTATTGTGGCCGAGTATATAAAAATTGTTGGAGAGGAATTGGAGTTGTGCATAATATCACATGTAGCCAAAATGAGTTTACTGACAAAGGCAGACAATATAGAAGAAATATTACGTAAACAGGTTGAGGAGATTTCAACCAAAATGTCCGAATTCGAAGAGCGAGATTCTGGTTGGACTTTATCACGCATAGTCCGAGCAGAAATCAACATCAACAAATCGTCGCTCGTCAAAGGCTCGAATTGGATATCCACTCCTGAAAAACTTGTAAGAAGATTTGCCTGCATAAACATGATGAATATTGCTTCAAGTGGTGTCTGATTGCTGCAATGGATACAACCAAATATCATGATGCAAGACGGTGCAGCTCGTATAATATCCAGGACATTGCTGCAGAGACAATTGTTACGCGAAATGGTGTAGCGTTAAATTTCAAAAATTTAAGCTACCCATTACCACTAAACAAAATCAAAGAGTTTGAGGCAAACCATCCGACTTTAAGTGTGAACGTATTTGGGTATGATGAGGGAGCAGATCAGATCATTGGTCCTTATTATGTGACCAAGGACGAGAAAGTGAACCACGTCAACTTACTACTTTTAGAGAATGCTGCAGGTCATCACTACATATTGATAAAGAATATATCAAGGTAAGTTAAAAAAATATACAACTTTTTATTTTAAGGATACAAATACTTGTTTATATACTTTATACTATGTACATTTAACTTATAAACTTTTATTTATTTTTTATCATTCACAGGCTTTTAAGGAATCAGATAACAAAGAACGGACACGAACTACATTTCTGCAACAGCTGTCTCCAGTACACCCACATCGAAAATGGTATGACAAATCATAAGGCGGAGTGCGGTAAAATTGTTACAACTATGCCATCAGGTCCGGATGCAATTCTGAGCTTCAAGGGACATCAAAGAAAAATGGATGTACCCTTCGTGGTATATGCGGACTTCGAATGCATCTTGGAAGAAGTTAGTAATAGTGTAAGTAATAAAACTAGTCTAGTCAAAAAGCACACTCCTTGTGCATTTAGCTATTATATTAAGTGTCTCCATAGCAATAAGTTAGATAAATTAAGGATATACACAGGAAAAGATGCCTCAAAAAATTTTTTATCATATTTAATTAAAGACTGTGAGGATATATACAATAGTCACTTAGTAAATAATAGACAAATGGATACTTTATCCCCTTCTGATATTTATAATTTTTATAGTGCTGTGAATTGTCATATTTGTCAAAAATTTTTAGGTAAAGATCGCGTTAGAGATCATTGTCATATTAGTGGTAAATTAAGAGGTGCAGCCCACAATAACTGTAACTTTCACAATTACTCAAATTATGACTCACATCTTTTTATTAAAGAACTAGGTGAAATTTCAATGCAACTGAAAGTACTCCCTCTCAATAAGGAACTTTATATATCTCTCTCTCCCAATTTACAGAAATGAGCGACGGTCATAAGCTTGAAATAAGATTTCTTGATACAATACGGTTTATGGCTGAGAGTTTGGAATCATTAGCCTGCAATTTGTCGAATAATGATTTCAGCACTATAAGGTCCTTATTTCAGTCAGAAAAAGAATTTCAACTTATTAAGAAAAAGGTATTTTCCCCTATGAGTACCTAAATTCATTCCAAAAATTAGATGAATGTCAGCTGCCTTCACACAGTGATTTCTTTAATAAGTTGAACAATAAAGAGTGTTCTTTAGAGGAATACTCACATGCTGTAGATGTATGGAATACTTTTGGTTGCAAAACTATGAAAGATTACATGGAACTTTACTTAAAAACAGATGTCCTCTTACTGACAGATATTTTCGAGAACTTTAGAAAAGTTTGCAAGGGTATTTATGAGCTGGATCCATGTCAATATTATATAGCTCCTGGAATTTCCTGGGATGCAATGCTCAAATACACAAAAATTGAATTAGAATTATTGACGGACATAGACATGTACAATTTTATGAAAAAAGGTATACGTGGAGGAATCGTACATTGTAGCCAAAGATATTCGAAAGCGAATATCAAATATTTGGAAGATTTCGATAAAGAGAAGCCCTCAGAATTTCTCGTCTATTTAGACGCTAACAATTTGTATGGTTGGGCGATGTCGGAATATCTTCCTCATGGTGGGTTCAGATGGTTATCGCAAGACGAGCTGAATCTGGATCCACACAGCATAGCTGATAATGGAACAGACGGTTATGTATATAAGGTCACGTTGGATTATCCCTCTCATTTACTCGACTTGCATAATGATCTTCCTTTTTGCGCTGAAAATAAGAAACCTATGCAAGCGAATTATAACAAGTTGATAACCGATTTCTCTACAAAGCAATCATACGTGATACACTTTAGAGTTCTGAAACAGTGCTTAGAATATGGCTTAGTTTTAAAGAAAACTCATCGTATTCTAACATTTAAACAATATCCATAGTTAAAAGGCTATATTGACCTAAATACCAGACATAGGGCCACTGCTAAAAATGCTTTTGAAAAAAACTTTTTCAAACTACTCAATAATGCAGTGTATGGTAAAACAATGGAAAATGTGGATAAGAGGAGAGATGTTAAAATTGTCAATAGTTGGGAGAAAACGAATTGTAATCAATTGGGTGCCCAAGATTGGATATCAAAACCAAATTGTCATAGTTTATCTATATTTTCTGAAGATCTGGTAGCTATCGAAATGAATAGAGTCAAAACCTGCTACAATAAACCAATTTACTTAGGATTTTGTGTACTGGAGCTTTCCAAATGGAAAATGTATAATTTCCATTACGGGTACATGCAACCTAAGTTTAAGACATAACTCTCATTAAATTATATGGACACGGACTCTTTTATATATTCAATAAAGACGGACGACTTTTACGCTGACATAAAAAATGACATACATGAACAATTTGATACATCGGACTATCCTACAGACAATATTTATAATTTTCCAATTTTTTTTATGATGAAGGATGAGAATTGCGGTAAGATAATGACAGAGTTTGTTGGGTTGCGATCAAAAATGTACTCATTTAGTGTACAGAACCAAAATGACACTAAAAATCGAAGGGCGTAAAGAGAGCCATATTAGATAAATATAGTTTAGCTACTTATAAAAATTTTTTATTTAATAAGACTAATGTGTATGATAATATGTTAACATTTAAATCTAAGCTACATCAGATATATACTAGTCAACTAAATAAGGTAGTCTTAAGTTATGGAGACGATAAGAGAAAAATTACATCAAATAACATTAATACATATGCATGGTATCATTTTCGTATTAAGGAAACTAACCCTGAATACGAACTTGATATGTTGCTAGATGAGATTGCTAGAATGCAAGAAAATTGTTAAAATTAATTAATTTTTAGTTAATTTTTAAATTGTAGATAAAATCATATTCATTAAGAAAAATTGTTGTATATAAAATCCTATTCATTAAGAAAAATTGTTGTATATAAAATCCTATTTATTTAATAAGAAAAATTATTGTAAATAAAATCCTATTTATTTTTTAAGAAAAATTATTCTACATATCTATATGAATTTTTAAGAAAAAATTTGAAATAAAATATTGAAAAAAGAATGAAAATGTGAATGGTGTTTATTTCTTTATTGGCTTTACTTCGTTGGATCAAAAAAATTTTTATTTCTGCTTATTTGCAAATTCTTGCTTTCATATCGCTTAAACATGCACAGTCTTGTTTTCTTTGAGGTTCTGCACAAGATAAATTGAATTTCACAATATTATGAAATTCCATTAAATTTCATTAGATATTTTCGTAAAGACCAAAAATTTAGATAATCGGATAAGTCCTTATATTTTTCACTACATACAAGTTTCTGTTATTTTGTATTCGAACAGATGATTCCTAATTTTCCTTTAGAAAAAATAATACAAAACAAGAAATATTTTAATAATACAATTTTATTTTATTTCTGTTAATAATACCATTTAATTTAATTTCTTAAATATTTTATTTATAATGATGGAAACATTTCATAGTATCCAATTATTAGATGTTCTAATATACTTTTCCGTAAAAAATATATTTTACATCTACAAGTATCAGGTCCTTCCTCACACTTCGGATCGTACCATGGGCAGTTTCCAAAATGCCCTTCTGTGTTGTCTTCGTCTTCTATTACACCATATTCTTCGTTCTCATCCAGCATATTTTATAAAAATTTTATCATCTCCCAATGATCGAAAAGCCTGAAGCTTTCAAAATCTCTTATAAATTGGTTTAGAGTACGTCTAATTTGGCTCATTTTATTTGCTGATAAATGAATGATGATGAATTTTGGAAGGTTTTTTTAAGACTATTTGTTCTTTAAATTTTTCAAATATCTATACTATCATCTCTTTTCCATATTTCTTTTTATCACTCTATCTCTCTCTCTAACCCTTTTCTCTCTATAACTATCTCTTTCTCTCTATCACTATCCCCCACTTATTCACTATTTCACCATAATTATTTTCGATTAGCCTTCTTGAAGTCATCATCACTACTTTTAAGATCATTTCCAGTTAAACATTCAAAGTGAGAAGAACTAAATAAAAAAATGGACTCCACAACAAATCTAATTTCAAAATTTAATTCTCTAAACAACAAAACCTTAATCCACGTAAAGGAGCTTGACAAGTCCATGAAATATACTATTCGAAATGTGGAACGTGTAACAACAAAATATGGAGCAACACTAAAAGTTGAAATGGATAAACATATAATGTTCCTGCCTAAACGATATAATACTTTAACAGATGACGATATTAAAGATCTCTCGAGCGGATCATATTGCCTAAGTAGAGAAGGTGAAGAAAACCTAATCGTTGAGAATGAGCTGAGTGAATTTCTAATTCAAAATTCCCAATATCCTGTCTGGCAATAAATTATATTAATTACGTTTTTTAAATTATGAATAAAAAGACATTAAAGAGTTTTGTAAAATATAAATGTTTGTGTTTTATTTAATATTTTCAGTTATTTCATAAAGAAATTTAAGACATAAATGACCACAGGTAAATGTATTAAAATTCTGATGTTGATTATAGTTGTATTTAATATTTGCACCAAGATATTTGACTACTTCCGAAGTTTCCAAAGCTGTCGAAATATTCTTTTTCATTGCTGTTTTTATAATATGCTACCCAATGTGTACCAGGTCCTGTTGATACATCTAAATTGATTATTCCACATTCTATTTTCTTTGATCGTTTTGGTAGAGTATTCAACATGAAAACTCCTCTAAAATATGGAATATTTATAGAGAAACGTCTTAGGTCAATATCAGATAGTGGTCTGTTGGGTAGCATCTTTAAGAGGTTTTTGATTCTTCTTTATGAACTAAGCCATAACCCTTTTTATATGGTTTTAAGTAAAGTCCTTTTCCAACTGCTATAGATTCCATCGCTCTATTATGTCTAGTTGCTTTATCAAGTTGATTTTTTGCATTCCTTGTTGCATTAACAGCCTTAGCTATAGCAGCACCTCCAGTTGTTAGACTACCAATTGCACCCAGAGCAGTTAAAATCGGTATTAGAGGCAAAAAGCCACCAATTTTTGGGACACGTATCACACGTGGTACTATAATTTGAGATTTTCTTCCTTTTGATGACTTGTTAATAGTTTTTCGTGCAATTTTAATAGCTGTGTTAATATATAATGGTTTTTCTTTTTTTAGTATTTTTGTTGCAGCTCTAACTGATGTTCTAAATAGTTTTTTAACATTTAGTTTGTTCTTTTTTACATTTTTCTTTTTCTCCACACCCATACCAAATTTTGTTTTGGCTTTCATTGCGTTAGTAACCATATATGCAAATGATTTTTCAGCAAGACTACTATCTTTTGATAAAACTCGATCCCAAGCGGAGTTTTCAAGTATTTTATCAGCTTTATGGCTGCTACTTAAATCCTTATTTTTGGAATAAGCAATATCGTGATTTTTACACGCAGAGTCCAATAAATTAATTCCTTTATCACCTCGATTTAAACGTTTTTGTAGTTTTGTTCCAGGTCCACAGTACTGATATCTAGTTAGATGCAGTTCAACAGGTAGAGAGTTTATTATTTTGTCTACTAGACCTCCTCCAACGACGGTGTTTTTATGACTAAAAGTTTTCTGATATCGTATAACCATATTATCTAATTTTTCCTATATAAGAGGTAATATATACGAAATGCATTTAGTTACAAAAATGCAGTTAGTAAAACAACATAAAAATATTTTAGTTCGTAATATAGATGATTCAGTGAACATCAGTTCAAAAATAAAGCATAGTCCTCTCTTACCAAATTCTATTCGTGCTCTAATAGTGGGACCATCAAATTGTGGAAAGACTAATGTTATGATTGGCTTGCTAGAAAGTCCTAATGGACTCAGGTTTGAAAACATCTATTTATACTCAAAATCTCTCTATCAACCTAAATATGAATACCTGAAGAAACTAATTTCACCAATTAAAGGTATGGGGTATTTTACATTCACCGATAATGAATCAGTTATTCCACCTGACGAAGCTAAAACTAATTCAATTATGATATTTGATGATGTTGCATGTGAAAAGCAGAATAATATACGTACATATTTTTGTATGGGGCGACATAGGGATGTTGATTCATTCTACCTGTGTCAAACATATACCAGAATTCCCAAGCATTTAATAAGAGACAATGCAAATGTTATTATAATGTTTAAGCAAGATGAGACAAATATGAAGCATGTTTATAAGGATCATGTTGCCAGCGATATGAGCTATGAAAAGTTTCAAGAAATTTGTCGAGAATGTTGGAATTATAAATATGGATTTTTGATGATAAGCAAAGATAACGAATTAAACGATTGTCGCTACAGAAAGCAATTTGACTATTTCATAACTATATAAGCAACTACTCATAAAAATTACCTCTAGTTATTAATCTAACTTTAAACTTGATACATCTATTTGATATAACCTCATCTGATACCTGATAAGCTGATCTGAAAACCAGACCAGGTCCTGATAAGCTGATCTGAAAACCAGACCAGGTCCTGATAAGCTGATCTGAAAACCAGACCAGGTCCTGATAAGCTGATCTGAAAACCAGACCAGGTCCGAATAAGCTGATCTGAAAACCAGACCAGGTCCTAATAAGCTGATCTGAAAACCAGATCAGGTCCTGATAAGCTGATCTGAAAACCAGATCAGGTCCTGATAAGCTGATCTGAAAACCAGATCAGGTCCTGATAAGCTGATCTGAAAACCAGATCAGGTCCTGATAAGCTGATCTGAAAACCAGACCAGGTCCTAATAAGCTGATCTGAAAACCAGATCAGGTCCTGATAAGCTGATCTGAAAACCAGATCAGGTCGTGATAAGCTGATCTGAAAACCAGATCAGGTCCTGATAAGCTGATCTGAAAACCAGATCAGGTCCTGATAAGCTGATCTGAAAACCAGACCAGGTCCTGATAAACTAATACCTGATCTAATAGCTGATACCTGTTATTTACTATTATTAAACATGGAAGAGAAAATTTTAAAACAGTTGGTGTTGACAAGAAATGTCTTGAAGAAAAAGCTTCGTAGTATAAAAACTGGTGAAATAGATACACGTGAACAACTAAGAGATACATTTAAACCTATAACAGAACCACTCAAAGAATTCATAAATAGTTCTAAAAATATTAAAAGAATTCCCATAAAAGAAAAAATGAAGACAGAAGTTGAAAATAATACAAGTTTTAAACCTGAAAAAACATCAGTCAAGATAGAGACAAGTACACCAAAGAAACTAGCAGAAGGAACAATATTCGATAATACCATCTTGTTGAATGATGCTAATACTGTGAATGATGATGACGATGATGAAGATGGTTTTTACTCACAGACTTCCAATACAGAAGATACTTATACTGACTTATCAGCCTTGGAAGGAAGAAATGAATTAGATACAAACTATGGTCCACATAAAGATTTCAATAATGAATGGAAATTTGGTGATAGTAACCTCAAACTTAATGAAGATAAAATACAAGTTGGTGGTCAAATATGGGCTCTAAACACCAGGACTATTTTCTCTAATGTTTCATAAAATACCAAAAAATTATAATAAATTTGAACTCGAAATCTATAAAAAGATTTTAATTACTACTAATGTATATAGAAGGGACTATAAACCTGATGGTCAAATTAAGGGTACTAGAGGATATAAATATAAACATATTATTAAGAAATTTATTGACGAGAAAAACCAGAAGATTTAAACGAATCAACAGCATATAAGTCAAAAGGTAGTTATTTATTAGGTGATGGAATGATGGAATTTAACGTTCATAAGCCAAACTATATATACTGGGACGATCCAAATGAGTTAGTAGATCGTCTTCGACTACTGCTTGCATCACAAGGTGCAGGTCATACTAATCACAATAACGAGATTATATCAATTATTGAAGAACTACGTGAAGCAAATATAATACATTAACTTTAATAAAGTATATAAAGTATGTCTGTTGATAAATTTGGACACTATTTAAACGATACTAGCAGCATAATTTCTTTGAAAAATGCACCTAAACTGCTGGGGTTCTTTATGGATACGAACAACAACATTGATGTCCAAAACAAAAGAATCAAAAATGTTGCAAAAGCTCTGGAGGAAAACGATGTTATCAATAAATTGTTTCTGCAAACTCAAATCGAAAAATTAGAAGAGAAATTATTAACATACTTTAAGGAAGATAATACTATAATTCGAGAAGATATTCAAATGCAAATTGAGGAGCTACAACGCGAAATAAAATTAGATATAGAAGAAAATTATAAAATTCAAAAAGACATTCTACAAATTAAAACATTCTTTGAAGAACAAATTGAACAGCTTAATGAGAAAATTTATAGATTGGAAAATTACATGTTTGTATCAATAGCTGAAAGTGCGTCAAGTAGATCACAACACTCTCCAAAAAATCTGTAAAACAACTTAATGTCTTCAAAAAGAAATTTAGTAAACGAACTGCATAAGCAAGCTCGAAAAGTTTTTATGCGGCGTAGAGTTGTAATGAAAGGAGTAGATGATCTTTGGCAAGCTGATTTAGTTGAAATGGGGATCTTTTCTAGAGAAAACAGATATTATCGATTTTTGTTAACTGCAATTGACACATTTTCAAAATTGGCATGGGCAGTACCACTAAAAACTAAAACTGCACTCGAAACAACCAAGGCGATGGAAAATATTTTTGAATTAGGACGAGTACCGAAAAACTTACAAACAGATGATGGTAAACAATTTTTCAACAAACACTTTGGAAAATTAATGGATAAATACAACATTAATCACTACTCAACATATAGCAGTATGAAAGCATCAATAGTAGAAGGATTTAACAGAACATTGAAAGGAATGATGTGGAAAGAATTTAGCATTAATGGTTCATATAAGTGGATTGATATATACAAAGATTTAATTAATGCATACAATAGAAAAGTTCATCGCACCATTAAAATGTCTCCGATTAAAGTTAACTCAACAAATGAGCCAAAGCTACTAAATACAGTATACAGTCATTTGAAAATTTATAAAATGTCGCAAATTAATGTAGGAGATCATGTACGCATAAGCAAATATAAGCATAAATTTGAAAAAGGTTATACTCCAAATTGGACCACAGAAATTTTCACAATTACAAGAGTTCAAAATATAAATCCTACAACATTCATATTAGAAGATTATCTTGGTAATCCTACTAAAGGTGGATTCTATACTGAAGAACTTTCGAAAACTAGATATCCAAATACATATCTAGTTGAAAAGGTTCTTAAAACTAAAGGAAAGGAGGCATACGTTAAATGGTTCGGATTTTCTAATCAACACAATTCTTGGATAAGTAAGAACGAAATATTATAGCTGAATACCATCATCAACAACAATAGCAGTAATATTAAGAAACTAATGTTAATTTTAAAATAAGAAAATGAAATAAATATGTAAATCATGCTTATAAACCATATGTTGTACTAAACTTTATTTAATTGTAATCAGACAGTTATAATGTCAATAACACTTACTCTGAGCTCTAACTCATCAGAATTATCTGCTAGTTACTTTCCTCCTATTGAATTACATGGTGCATATGAGTGTGCTTTAACTGATTTTCATTCATACAACAGCATTCCAAATGTAGACACCTACAACAATATGTTTCATATAGGGGAACATACAATTGAAATACCAATTGGATCTTACGAATTGAATGATATTGTAGATTTTATACATGAGCAATACAGAAGACTCTGTCCAGAAAATAAGATTTTTATTGAAGCCAATAACAATACAATGCAAGTTAAAGTTAATAGTTCCAAAGATCCTGTATATTTTAATAAAGACAACACAATTGGAAAGCTTTTAGGATTCAATAACAAAATCCTAACACCCAACAAATATTATTACTCAGATCTTCCATTTAATATTTTTAAAGTGAATCTCTTGCGAATTGAAAGTAGTATCGCTATTAACACATATATGAATAACTCCAAATCGCATACACTTCATGAATTTCCGATTAATGTGCCTCCAGGCTATAAAATAGATGAGGTTCCAAGAAATCTCATCTATTTAACTGTGAACACCAGAGAGATAAGTTCACTTGCGCTGCGAGTAGTTGATCAACACGGTGATTTAATTAATTTTCGAGGAGAGGAAATTACAATACGAATACATTTAAGGACAACTAAATAATGATAATATACAACACAAATACATTGAAAAATAAAGCAGTATCAACAACAAGAACATTAAAGCGACCACTTCAACAAAAAGCACTAGCAACATCAAATAAAAATTTTCTAAAGTCCTTGAATTTTAAATTGAAGACAAAATGAGTTCAATAATAGATGTCTTAGATAAACCTTTCTCTGATGAGAATATAATCAAAAAGGACTATCATACATATGTACCATACTTACAATCTTACAACAATAATGATGAAATCAGAATTTCAATACAAAATCAAGATTTATACGTGCTACCCAGTGAGAGCTACATTTATGTAGAGGGGTTTGTTGCCGATGATAATGCCCCTAAATCTTCTTCTTCTTCAGAGAACTTTAAATTAAAAAACAACTTTGTAGCATATATATTTGATGAAATTCGCTATGAGCTCAATGGAATTGAAATTGATCATACAAGATATTTAGGAGCCACGAGCACCATAAAGAACTTGGTTTCTCTATCACCAAACGAAAGCAATGTGATGCAAAATGCTGGATGGAACAAAATTGACGATGTCACTCTTGCAAATTGATTTTTCAATTTCTATGTACCTCTAAAAATGCTTCTAGGATTCGCTGAAGACTACAACAAAGTTATATTAAATGGAAAACATGAACTGATACTCCTCCGCAATAAGAACGATGAAGATCTTGTACGCTCGAGTGTTTCTACTGAAAAAGCTAAACTTACAATTTCACTCATCTCATGGAGAATACCTCATGTTCAATTATCTGACCTTAGCAAATTGAATATGATTAAAATTATTAACAATGGTGCTTCTATACCCATGGCATTTCGCAGTTGGGATTGTCATATTAATCCACAATTAACCACAGGAACTAACCATATTTGGAATGTTAAACTGGCTGCAAATAGAGAACGCCCCCGTTTTGTGTTGATTACTTTTCAACAAGAAAATAAGTTTGTTCATTGTGATTTGACTAATTTAAAAGTACATTTAAATTCAGTCTCATACCCGTATGATGATCTAAACATAAAATTTAAAAATGAACGTTATGCAATTCTATATGATATGTATCTAAGATTCCAACAAAGCTACTATATGAAAGAATCTCAACCGCTTCTAACTGCATCAGAGTTTAAGACAAAAGCTCCTATTATTGTAGTAGATGTTAGTCATCAGAATGAATCACTCAATAATGGACCGATTGATATAAAAATAGAATTTGAAACAGCAACTAATATTGCAGCAAAGACATCAGCTTACTGCATTCTTATTCATGATCGTATAATAGAATATATACCCATCAAAGGACAAGTTCGAAAAGTGTTATAAATTGAATAATATGGAAAATAATATAATTTTTATAGACGTACAAGGTTTCAAAAGTAATTCAAACGATTTCATCGCAAAAGAAGTAGCGATTGTTTTCAACAATTATGAATATAACAATTTCATTATAAAACCACCATTTGATTTTAAATGCTTATCAATAAAAAAGCAAAGAGAAGCAAAGTGGTTAACAAAAAACTATCATCACCTAAGCTGGACTGCTGGATCAGTTTCATTTCATAGCGTTTGCAATTTCTTAAAAGCCAACGTAAGATGTTCTAAAATTTACGTAAAAGGTGAAGAAAAAAGACTATGGTTGGAAAAAATGTTACACCGAAAAATTTCTAACGTTGAGGATATAGGCTGCATCAACTTTAAACAAATGGAAATCAAGTATCCAGAATATTTTTATTGTAACTATCATAATTTTGGTGTTTGCGCATTAAGAAATGCTATTTTACTCTCAAAAGAAATATCTTGTTTTAAATGAACTTTTCCACTTTTTAAAATATTTATACTTAAGAATATATTACTGTATGTATTATTATAAAATTTTAAACAATAAATGTTTACAAAATAAAAAAATGTAAAAGTGTTTTCTTATTTCAAATACAAACTACATAAAGAGAATAGAAGGAAGTGGGGAGGAGGAGAAGTTAACTTTTTTGCTTACTGGCAAATTTTTACTTTTTGTTTCTCTGCTGATGACTGTACTTAGTTGAAAATCCACTGCTTTAAAATAATCGTAGACAAAGAAAATGACTACGTTGCAAAATATAAATGTATTCTACACAAGCACAAAATATTCCACGCACAAGTTGTCACGATCGCACATTTATACATTCATACATTCATACAAGCATACATTCATTTATACATTCATACATGCATACATTCATTTATACATTCATACATACATATTTACATACAAATATATTTCTTAAACAAATAAACACAATATACAATTACCATCGACAATCAAGCTGGACCACCCACACACAAGCATTAGGGGTGTTCACATACATGAGAACATTTTATAAATAAATAAATAAAATAATTAAATTAATTTATTTAATTATTTTATTTATAAACAATTTATTTTATTTATAAACAATTTATAGCGTTAGGAAATCACACAAACATATATACTTACATATGTATATATATATACATATATACAAGTATACATATATACATATTTACATATATACATATATACATACATACACAAAAATTTCTACAGTCTGGCAATACTGGAAAAAAATAATCATGTTTTGCCGTCGGCATTTGAAAAACATAATCATGCATTGCCGTAGGCATTAGAAAAAATAATGATGCATTGCCGTAGGCATTAGGAAAAATTATCATGCATTGCCGTAGGCATTAGAAAAAATAATGATGCATTGCCGTAGGCATTAGGAAAAAATATCATGCATTGCCGTCGGCATTAGGAAAAATTAATTAATTAGGAAAAATCATCTCATGATTTTCCCGTTGGTATTAGGAAAAATCATTTTCATGATTTTCCAGTCGGCATATATGTATACTTATGAAATCTTAATCTTATGAAACCCCTTAATCCACCCCACAAACATACATACATATAAATTCCCACGGTCATAAAAAACCTGACTTACTGAACCGCCCTCGTATGTAGTAATAATAAAAAAACTCCTTATGTAAACAAAAAACTCCTTATGTAAACAAAAAACTCCTTATGTAAACAAAAAATCGGACGGACTTATTGAACCACCCTCGTAGGTATCAAATTTCCAAGAATTTTAAAATTTTCAAATTTTAATTACCCAAATTTCACAATTTCAGCCACAATTTAACAATTTCAGCCCACAATTTAACAATTTTAATTGCGGCCGAATTGGCAGTTCCCTACTACTGATCGCATATTCGTTTTCTTTCAATGATTTTTGAAATGGTCCAATAGTATCCACATAAACCGTATCAAAGGCCTTATCAGGTGTCTGTGTGATAATCATTGGACTTTTTATGTTATTTGTTGTTTTGGAAGTTTGGCAATTATGACATGATTTTACGTATTTAGATATGTCTTTTGACATATTTTTCCAATAATAATATCTCTTAATTTTTTCTATTGTTCTATATATTCCGCAATGTCCTTCTATGGGATCATCGTGATATTTCAGGATAAGTTCGAGAATTGCCTTGGCATTCTTACTATCAATTTGGGTCACCTCATTTAGTAGCGCTACTTTAATTTTATTCAATATTTTATTGCCCATAACTTTAAATTCATTAATAGAGATAAATTCGAAAATTTTCTCACTAGGTGCCACTTGTAATTTATTAATATTATGTTTACCGGCCACATATTCGAGCCTAGAGAAAAATTGTCCTAAGTCAAAGTTCCCTTTAGTAAACAAATCATTAATTTGTATATATGTTACTATAGATTTTCCTCGTTTGATATAACATCTTCCGGGGGAAATCTTTAGTTTATTATATTTTCTGACATCAGTGTTATTTAATGGTACATATATACTGGGCTTATAATCATTATTATTTTTATTAATATTATGCTGTTTGGTATGTGAATTACTATTTAATTCTTTTTCCTTCTTATTGGTCATTGATCTGGTCGTGACTCTTAATATAGAACAAATTTTAATATTCATGTCTTTTAGGTCATTTATGGTTATTCGCGATAAAGCGTCTGCAACATAATTATCTTTTCCCCTAAGGTACTCAACTGTAAAATTATATTCTTCGAGATCAAGTCTCATTCTTGTTAATTTGGAGCTTGGATTTTTCATTGAAAATAAATAAGATAGTGGTCTATGGTCGGTTCGTACAAGAAAATGTTTTCCATGTATGTATGGTCGGAAGTGTGTTATAGCCCAATGTATGGCGGTTAATTCTTGCTCAATTGTTGATTTATTTCTTTCACCCTTAGTAAGTGTTTTTGAAGCATACGCTATTGGTAAATGTTTACCTTCGTGTTCTTGTGTTAAAACTGCTCCACAAGCGTATTTACTTGCATCTGTGGTTATGCAAAATTCTTTATTAAAATCGGGATATTAACGCTTTCTTTAGGTATTTAAATGCAAATTCACAATCTTTTGTCCATTCGAATGGAACATTTTTCTTAGTTAGTTTTGTTAAATGTCTTGAATATTCAGAAAAGTTTTAAATAAATCTCCTGTAACAGCATCTTGTGGTGTTGGATAATTTTCAATTACCGAGTATTTACTATCATCTGGCAATATTCCTTTGTCTGTACATTTATGACCAAGATATGTTACTTCTTTCATAAAAAATGAACATTTTTCAGGATGAAGTTTTAGGTTGTATTTGCGACATAAATCGAAAACGTGTTTCAGATTTGAGAGCATATGTTTTTCTGAGCATCCCAAGACAACTAGGTCGTCCATATAAAGAAATGCTTGATCTGGTTTTAAACCACTAAAAGCAAGTGTCATCATTCTTTGGAATGAATTTGGAGCTATTTTTAGGCGTAGGGTAGCCTTGTAAATCTGTATGAACCATTATTGGTGGAAAATGATGTAAAGTCTCTTGAATTTTTCTCCAAACTAATTTGGTGAAATCCTGACATAAGGTCTAAACAAGAAAAATACTTCGCTCTGCCGAGTTGGTCTAGAATATCGTCAATTCTAGGTAATGGAAATTTGTCAGCCACTAGTTTCTTATTAATTTGCCTATAATCTATTACAAGTCTCCATCTTTTTTTTTCTGAATTTGGTAATGACTTCTTGGATACCAATAGGATTGGACTATTGTATTCGGAGTGTGAAAGTTCAATTTCTTCTTTGTGTGCGTGTGGAATTCTGTAATTTTTAATGTATACTGGTTGTGTATCTTTTATTCTCAACTTTTGTTCATAGAAATTGTTAGTAGTTATTGCTTCTGTTTCTAAACCGAAAATATCGCAATATGAAGCGCATAATGTTGTTAAAGTATTATTGAATTGTGGTGGAAAATTTCCTTTTAAAAGTTTTAGAACTTCTTTGTTTCTATTTATTTTTGTTTTATAATTGTTTTTAACTATATCATAATTTGAGATGTTTTCGGTTTTGATTTTGCTTTGTTTAATTTTGCTAATATTGTTGTTAGTATTTAGGATACGAATGAAATCTTTGTTTGTTGTTACTAATGTGTTCGCTATGAAAACACCTGGTTCTATTTCTTGATTTGGGATTAGTAATTCATTATTTACTGATGTTAGTTTTACTTGACGTATGACTTCGGATCTTGGAGGTAGGATTATTTCATCACCATTATTTGTGATTAGTATTTCTATTGGTTTTGAGATATTGAAAGGGCGTAGTACAAGGTAATCATAGTCATTATTGAAATCTAGAATGCAATTATATTTTTTTATAAAGTCCTTGCCGATAATTCCATAACATGGTATTGGAAAATCATTTTCTACTACTTGAAAATTATGTGGTATAAGAAAATTTTTGTGTTTTAGATCAAAAAATATGCTTCCAACGGAATGTATTTCACCATGTCCTATTCCTCTTAATGTTGTTATCTTGTTAGTATTTATTTCATTTGGATGCAAATGTGAAATTTTTATTAGTGAGGTGTCTGCTCCAGTATCAAATAGTAGTGTTATTGGTGTTTTAGTTTTGTTTATTTGTAATTGAACGCAGAAACATAAGTTCAGATTTAAATTGTAGACATGTTTATTTATTGGATTTCTCTTAGGGGAACATCTAGGTTTTCCGAATCAATTTAGTTTGATTCTGTTGCTCTGACGTGACGTCTGTTTCTACTGTAATTGTTTTGTCTCTGACTGTAGTTAGTGTTGCTATTATTTCTGTTCTTATAGCTGTTATAGTTGTTGTTACTATTATTGTTGCTATTATTTCTTGGGTAGTTGCTTCTTTCACGGAATTTTGCGTAATTACCTCGGAAGTTATTATTCCGAGTGTTTTGACGTTGCTTGTAGTATAGTATAGAATTTTGTTGTCCAGTTGCTTCTGTGCAACTGTTGACAAATTTACTAATGGCATCATTCATGGTATTGAATTGTCCTGCTTCCATGATAAGTTTTACTTTATCGATGGTGCAGTTTTTGGTGATAGCTTTTACTGCCACTTGTGTGGAGTATTTAGTTGATAATTCACATGGTATCCCGTCTGTAATGTAAGCATTTTCGAGGGATTTTGCAAGATTCTCAATTTCTGCACAATATGTATTTGCAGTTTTATTATTCTGTTTTATATTTTGTATTTTTGCCGTTATTACTTCTACCGATTCACCTTTTACTGTATTTTGTAACTTATTTATAATTTCTGAGATGGTTGACTCAGTGTTTATTAGATTTCTTGCGTTTCCTTTGAGTTTTGTTTTAATTAATGAAACTGCAGTTGTTTCATGTGAACCTTTAATAGATTCAACCAGTGATAGTGAGTCTTTAAAGGAACGCAAGTTTTCATATTTGCCATCGAAGTCTGTAATTAACTTCGAAGCTGTACTGAGAAATTCTACGACTGTTTGGCTCATTTCGTAACAGTTTTCATCATCTTTAGTTGGAAAAATTATTTTTATATCAGTTTGTTCATGTATTGTTTCTGGCAATTCAATTTGTATGTTCTTTTTGGCTGCTAGTTTTAGTATTTTGTTCCTAATATCATAAAAAAATGCGTCTGCTGCAGTCTTGTGTGTAGATGTTAGTCGCGCATAAATAGTATTTAGGATCACTCTTGTTTTTTCTAAGCAATCTAAAAGAATTTTAAAATGTTTTTTTAGGGTGTCATGTTTTATTGGTCTGTCTATACTGAGACATTTATATGATTTTTCAAATTCTGTTTTAATATTTCTACATTTACTGAGGATAGATTGCCAATCCATACAAACTTAAACTTTATCTAAATCATTTGCCCTACTAATGTACTGCTTTTTGAGCGATCTTTTATGTGCTAAGTAAATTTTAAGTAGTAGATTAAGAGCTGTTATTATTGTAAGGATTAATATAAGTAGCCATATAGAGTTAATTTCTTCCTTGTGGTCAATAATTTTTACGTTATTGACAACATTTGCGTTGGGATGATCTACTTTAGATTCGTTTGCTCCCATTATATTGTCCAAAAAAAAAAATTTACCAATCTAGATATTTTCTCATTGCGAAAACCGAAAATTTCAAACAATAAAGGCCATTTACAAATTATTTTTACCAAAGAGTATTTGTTAATATGTACATATGTATATATTTTGTAGAATTATTTTTTTTTTAAACGAAAATAATAAAAAATTTTTACATAGAAAGCTTCAAATTGGTATTAAAATTTTTTTTTTGTGTGAGTCAAATTTGGGTCCATTTAAGGAAAAACTTGGCGAAAAATAGTGAACAGGATTAAAAATAAATTTTTTTTTCTATATGAAGGAATTTGTATTCGAGCGGCTATTTGTTGCGCTTATGTTAACTGAAGATGAGATGTTATTACTATTGGAATGTGAACTTTTGGTATGTGCTGGCAATGGTACCGCCGTAGTGGGTGTAACACTTAAGGCACTCTTCGATGTTAATGCTGCTGGTATGGCCGCTGGAGGATTTGTAGATAATACAATATTCGAAGTGACAACAATGTTTTCCTTCGTGCTGTGACTGTTTTAGCTTCTTTAGTAACACTTAAATCGTCTCTTAAATCTTAAAATAATGAATAGGAATCCAACTTAGCATAAGCTCTGTATGTTGGATGCTATTGTCCTTTGTTATTTTTAGATAAAGGATAAGCAGATATGCTATGTATTCCTTTATTCTAAAAAATATGGCAGGATCGCCATATAACCATTAAAAAAATTTTCTTCAATTTAGTTGCAGTTTTATTTGTTGCAGCTCTAGGCCGCAGTAATTTCCAGATTAAAATTAAAATTAAATTACCATAGCTTATATACTACTTATGAGAATAAATCTTAACCCTACATATACACATACTTATGTTGAAACATATGAACATGTATACACAAAAATAAAGTGAAATTAAATCTATTATTTACTGAAAATTAGTCCACATATTTTCGTGTGGAATCTTTCCGTAATATGATGCTTGTTTAAAATACAAATTCATTCTCACGATCGCGAGTGTTTTTGTGCACCAGGTATGTGTGGCTGTTCAGGTGCCAACAATAAAAAACTCTTTCTTAAATTTGCCGTCGATGCACATTTGTACTTGACCTTGAATAGTTGTCACTAGTACGACTTCAACATTAGTGAAATATTAGAATCTTTTAATTGTACGTGCAGACGTTCAAAGTAATGCAAACATTAAATTAGATACTGCTACAGTACCATCACTGAATAAAACGCGCATATCTCTGGGAGGGAGCACTTTTGGGGCATGGGATCGGTCTCATTTGATGCTCAGATGTTGTCCAAATAAAAAAAAAGTGAAAAGTGTTTTTTTTTACCCTTAGGTCCCTTTCTCTATGCGCTGTCACATATACCCTTTACCATTTTTGGTGAAGGATATAATAAAAAGTACAATTATAATGATTCAGCAACACAATACTTAATTGATTTCATCAATTAATATAAAATTAAAAGAATTTCATCGTGGTATTTAATTTGCAAGCTTGAAAATTTCTTGGATTTATTAACTTAAATGAACTTAAGCAATGTGAAATTTAAAATCAGCAAATAATTACAAAAAAAATATTACATATATATTACTACATACATATATAGGGTACATACATAGAAATTTATAAAAGAAAATTTATAAAAAAAAACGTTGTGACATTCAAAAGGGCAAACCAACAAAAGCCAAAAGTGATTGTAAAAAAACAGTACACAAAAAATGCTTATACATATTGCAAAATTGCGGTAAAATTCCTGTGGGAAAAATCCGAAAAAATTTAAGCTATGAACAACGACATATAACATGCAAAAAAGCTAAATCTAAAAACAAAAGAAAATCAATACAACAAACGCAAAAAGAAAAGTGGTAAAAGTAAAACTACTACAACTTAAGGTCCACACATTAATTCACCTTAAAAAAATACAGCATAGTAGAGAAGACAACATTAAATGTAAGGAGTAACTATTAAGGGCTATATACATATATATGTATATGTATATTTATATATTTCTTTCTAAGTTTCAGATGCATATGTATGTTATAAATAACACAAATTTAATTAACCAACACAATTAATGTACTTATGTTAAAGGTACAAACTCCTACTGTTACAATGATATATCATTATATTAATTATATTAAGTTGTAATTAAGCATAGAGCTTACGTCTTAAATTAACTTATATATGTAAATAAATTCATTTGTATTATAAACTATATACATAAATAATTAACAATAAAACAAAGAGAAAAACAATAACAAATAAAATTCAAAGAAATGCAAACGTAATGAAAACAACCACCAAAATTATAGTTTTCCCTCGTTAGAACTAAGTAGAAACAGAACAGTATGCATTTGAAAGTCCATATTTACAATATGCAAGTCTTATTGCTACGCTGATTAGTTTGTTAGGAAAGAGAGAAGAGGGGAAAAGAAACTTTACTGTTCTCCTCGTCTCTCTCTTCATCAAACTAATCAGCTTAGCAATAAGACTTGCATAGTGTAAATATGGACTGAATAAATTCCCAATAAAGAAAAGAACAGAGCTGCGGCATGAACATATTCTCCATATAAATTGAAACAAAAAACTAGTTGCAGAAAGCAGTCAAGAGATAGAATCTATTTTATTTTCACAATTTTTTTATGCTCTCACATATAAATGCTCATTCTCTCAACAATGCTATCATACTTTCAATAAATTTCATACATTTTGTGAACAGACTACAAAGAAATATAAGCACAAAAGAAAATGAAACAAAAATTAGAGAGTATTTGAAGTTACTGCCGTTCATTTTATTAAAGGCTTTATTAATTTGACAGCGATTTTTCCTGAAGTTTTTTGAAGCAATAAGGCAATAAAGCGCATTATAACTTGCTTTAAAATATGAGCTGTTTAAAAGTAGTGCACATATATGAAGCAAACTATAGAAAAAAGATGATTTAACAGCACCACAATAATGCAGGTTTTAAAGCCAGACATTTTACTAATGTAATAAAAAAAGCGCTTTTTTAATTAGTAAATACGTTTATATTGTTAATCCTTTAAAGAGCGCTTGAGACAACTGCTATATTTGCATGTTTTATTATATTAAACAAATCAGCAGCGATATCAGCAGGTTTGTCAGCTCTACTTTTACTCTCTCATAGTAAAAACCTGCTTTATTTGAAGCAATTTTTTTGCTGGGTTAATTCTATTTTCAGAAAAAATACTAAAATTTTAATACGAATTAAATTAAAAAAAATGTATATATATACTGTTTGAAATAACAATAGGTATAAAAATAGAACAAAACTTTTTTCAAAAAAATGAGTTACCTTTAAAAAAAACAAACGAAAATATTTCATTCAAAATTTGAACAATTTGAATTTTTAACTGGAGTTTTTCTAATCTGTTGATTATTATGAGTGAAAACTATGCTTCAATAGCAAATGTCAGAATTTAATAACGATGTATTTGTAGGAATAATAGAAGACTTTAGAAAAGTAAAAAAAAAGAATTTTACAAAATCGACCATTTACAACAAACCATGCAAACATTAATGATTACATAACAATGCTCGTAGAGCATTATAGTCGCATAATGAAATATGCAAAACACTATGTATTCAAACTGACAACATAAGAAAAAGATATAATCTTTTCTAGAATTGAAAAATGTCTACAGAATATAGTGGATTGTTTTGAAAGAATAGAGTGTAATATAGTTGTGCCGAAAAACGTAAATCGACTTGAACTTCTCGGTACAGATGTTTTAAAGGAAAGTGAGGAAAAAAAATTCTGTTTGGCGGACAGTTTACTAGGTGTTTCACAAAACGACATAGACATAGAGATAGACCTTAATACAGGGATAACAAAGCGAAAACCGATCAAAAAACATTGTTCATAAGCATGTATGCCAATATAGTTATAATGGCAATCCACTTGCTTTAGAGACAAAATTAATTTAATAGCATTTTTAAAATCGAAGCTTGAAGGGAAGGCACAAGAAGCCTTACCTGAAAACATAAATAGTGTGGAAGAGATAAATATTGATTTAAGAACAAAACTAAAACCTGACAGTTCAAAGATAATAGCCGGAAAGATTTCGACATTATGTATTAAAAACAATGACTATGCAGAAGCAGGCAGAGGATCTTGTAGATGCATTAAAACGTTCACTGGTCATAGAAGGAATAAAGGAAGGACTAAAACTAAAGCCCACGAAATGGCTATTGACCGAACAGTCTCAGTTTGTCGTCTGAATGCAAGATCTGATTTAATTAAATCAATTTTAACTTCTTCGGTATTTTCTGACCCAAAGGAAGTGGTTGCAAAGCTGATAGTGGAACAAGCGACTGAGGCAAAAGAACGTCAAGTATTAGCTTTAAGTAGTTCTAGCGCTCATAGAAACAACAATCTTTCTCAGGTCCCTCACACCATTCTCATAATAATAATTTTTACCGTGGCAATACACGCAATAGTTTTCGTGGCAGAAATTATTACAGAGGAAATCGTCCTAATTTTCAGAATAATACAAATTATTCAAACAACCAGAACAGACAGTCTATCTATCTGAAAAGATAAAAATATTTTTTGCTGATTTCGCTAATAAACGATTTGTGCTTGTGTTAATAGCTGAAATAAATAAGCCCAATTTTATGCAAAGTCGATTAAAGAAAAAACTAAAATATAACAGATTTTCTTTATACTTTCTTTACTTTTGTCTTCGGCCAGATAAAACTTATAATTAAAACAATTCAAGTTGAAAGCGTTCCAAGCAAAATTACAATATATCAATTCGCTATTCGTTATACTCTGTTTCCTGTTACTTCTTTTTTTTGCTTAAAAATACAAGAACAATTATTATTTTCGGTTGCTGCAATTTTCATATAAAGAGGACTAATAGTACGTTTCCACCGACTTTAAATAAAGTAGGTTTAAGTCAATCACTTCAAAGTGTTTCCACCGAGCTTGTGAGTGTTAGTAGTAGGGGAATTTCTGTCCAGGGGCAATTAAAATTTTAAAAATTGTGTGAAATTTTAAAATTTGGGTAATTAAAATTTTAAATTTGAGAAATTGTTTTTTTTGTTTACATTAGGAGTTTTTTATTTACATTAACTGTTTTTTGTTTATATTAAGTGTATGAATGTATGGATGTATGGCCGTGGGAATTTGTGCGCGGAATATTTTGTGGGAATACATTAAGGGCGTACAAATATCGATGAATCGTCGAACGTTAATTCAAAAATTAAGCATAGTTCCTTCCTAGGAAATGGTTTACGTGCCCCAATAGTTGGTCTGTCACATTGTAAAAAAAATAATAATGTTATAATTGGGTTGCTAGACAGTCCTAATGGACTAAAGTTTGAAACATCTATTTATTCTCAAAATCTCTATAATACCTGAAGAAATTAATTTCATCAATTAAAGAAATGGTATATTACGCATTTACAGATAATTAATCTGATATTTCTCCTAACGAAGCTAAAAGTAATTCAAATATGAAATTTAACGATGTTGCGTGTGAGAAGCATAGTTTTGTATGGGGTGATATAACCATGTTGATTCATTCTACTTATGCCAAACTTATACCAGAATCTCTAAACATTTGATAATGTTAAAGTAAAGCGAAAAAGCTAAAAAGCATGATGGAAGGACAAACATGGATTTTTATAAGCAAAAATACTGAATTAAACTATGATCGTTATAGAAAACAGTTTGAGTACATAAAAGTTTACTTTTTAGTATTTTATCTGACCTTAAACTTCATTCATCTAATTGTTATAAATGACCAGCTACTTGTAACCAGTTCAACTACGATAACCCAATCTGAACCAGACAGGCTGATATGAAAATCAAAGCAACTCTTAACAACCTGATCTAATACCTGATAAGCTGATCTGAAAAACAGACCAGCTACCTAATAAGCTGATCTGATACCTGATAAGCTAATCTGAAAACCAGACCACCTACCTGACAAGCTAATCTGATACCTGATAAGCTGATCTGAAAACCAGACCAGTTACCTAATTAGCTTATCTGATCTGCAAACCAGACTAGCTAACTCATAACCTGATCTGATACCTGATAAGCTGATCTGAAAACCAGACTAGCTAACTCATAACCTAAGCTGATACCTGATAAGCTGATCTGAAAACCAAACCATCTACCTAATAAGCTAATGTGATACCTTGATAAGCTGATCTGAAAACCAGACCAGCTACCTGATAAACTGATATGATACCTGATAAGCTGATCTGAAAATCAGATCAGCTGCTATATAACCTGATCTTATACCTGATAAGCTGATCTGAAAACCGGACCAGCTACCTGATAACCTGATCTGATACCTGATAAGCTAATCTGAAAAACAGACCAGCTACCTGATAACCTTATATGATACCTGATAAGCTGATCTGCTATTTGCTGATAGCAAATGTTGAAGATAAAGTTTTAAAGGAGTTGATGACGACAAGAAATGGTTTGGTCAAACTTGTAAAATAAATATATGTGAACAATTGAGAGATACATTTGAACTTATAGCAGACCGTCTCAAAGAATTGGTAAATGGTTATAAATGTATTGAAACTATTCCCAAGAAAGAAGAAAGTAAACTGATGACAGAAGTTGAAAATAATCAAAGTTTAAAGTCTCACACACCATCAGCCAATATAGAGATAAGTACATTAACGAAATTTGTAGAAGGAACAATAGTTGATTACACCATCTTATTTAATGATGCTAATAATGATGATGATGCTGGTGATGATTTTTACTCACAGACTTCTAATAGGGAAAGCGAGAAATTAAGTAGATATTAACTATATTCTACACAAGAATCATAATAACAAATTGAAATTCGATAGCAGTAACAATGAGCTAAATGAGGATAAAAATTAAAGTGGCAGTCCCAAGACGGGCTCTAACACCGGGCTTATTGTCTTTAATGTTTGATAAAACATCAAAAAAAATTATGAAATATTTTAATTTGAAATCTACAAAAAAAGTTATAATTTCCACTAATGCATACAGAATCATTATCGTTCTCTGGAAGATAACGATATTATCAATAAATTTTACTACTTAAATCGAAAAACTAAAGGACAAATTAATAATATGGTTTAAGGGAGACAATAATATAATTCAAGAATTAATTCAAATGTAAATTGATTGACTACGACGTGAAATAAAATTAGAGATAAAAGACACTTATAAAACTTAGAAAGATATTCTAAAAATAAATCATCTTTTGAAAATCAAATAGAGCAGCTGGACGATAAAATTTATAGATTAGAAAATTAACTACATGTTAGTATAAATAGTTGACAGTGGATCAAGTAGATCACGACACTATAAAAAAGACCTGTAAATCAACTCAATATCTTTAGTAAACGAACTCTATAATAAATCTCGAAAATTGTTTGTGCATTATAGAGATTTAATAAAGGGAATAGATGATCTTTTATGGAGCTGGTTTAGTTGAAATGGGAAACTATTCTACAGAAAATAGAAATTATTGATTTTTGTAGACTGTAATTGACATATTCTCAAAGCTTGTATGGTCAGTACCGCTGAAAATAAAAGATGCACTCGAAAAAACCAAGGCAATGAAACATATTTTTTAAATTGGTACGAGTACCAAAAAACTTACAAACAGATGATAATTTTTTAATAAATACTTTAGGAAATTCATGTATAAATGAAGAATAAATATTATTCAAGATAAAAGCATCAATAGTTTACTTCATGTATACAATACAAAAGTTAATCTCACTATTAAAATGTTTTTGATTAAAGTTAACTCAACAAATGAGAAAAAGCTGCTAAATATACTGTACAGTAATTTGAAGATGTACAAAAAAATTTTGAAATTTAATGAAAGTAAAAATAAAATTATCAATTAAAAATCTAGGTTGTCTGGTTTTTTTGAAGGATTGAGTACGAATGTCAGGTATTAGGAAATATAATTAACTTAATATACTGGAAATTCTCTAAACTTGTTGGCCTGTATGAAATATTGTGAAAAATAAGTGTTCAAAATAAATTACATTACAGTGTAATATTTAGCAACACATCATACTATCACTTTTTTTTAGTGAAAGTTGTATATTTTCCATTCCGAAAGCTCTAGCAAGCGAAATTTTAAAATATGTAAATGGTCTATTATAATGGATCTTCACTCTATTCATTTCTGTAGCTATCAGATCTTTAGAAAATATAGATTTTTTTTATGCGTATATTTATTTATTGTATCTTCAAAAAATGAACTAACAATAAGTTTTCAAATCTTAAATCTAGATATAATAATTAGGCCCAACCAGTGTCAGGCATAAACTTAGTGATAGTAATCAATAATACATAAATATCGTATTAAGCACAAAAATATTTTCAAGCTGTTTCATCTGGAGTGTTGAGTATTAGAGCCATAGTGTCCCTCTTTTTTAAGCGGATGTGTCCAGTAAAATTCAAGATGTTACGAGCAAGTGGATTAGGATGAAACTCGAGTTTTGTTAAGTATTTGCCTGCGTATTTTTTAATTTCTTCAGTCACTAGTGGATTATTTAAATCACGATGTAAATTTGAATTTTTGATGTACCATGGAGCCGATGTTATTAGTCTTAAAATCTTATTTTGCCTTCGTTGGATTCTCTCTATATTGGAAGCTGAAGCAGTGCCCCATAGCTGTATTCCGTAGCACCATATGGGTTTCAAAAGCGACTTGTATATTAAAAGTTTATAATCTAGACTGAGTGTTGAATTTCTACCAATCAGCCAATTTATCTGAGTTAATTTAAGTTTCATTTGTGTTAGCTTTGAGTGAGTATGGTGTTTCCATGTAAGCGTCGATCAAGGTGTATACCAAGATATTTTACATGTGAATGTAGAGGAAGAACTTGATTGTTGATTCGAATTGGGGAACAAGTATCTCTTCGCAGGGTAAATGTTAGCTGAACACACTTTTGTTCGTTAACTTTAATTATCCATAAGTTTAACCATAGTTCCAGCTGTGTAATATGTTCTTGTAGATATCGGGAAGCCTCGTGAGGGTTTTCGTGCGTACTAAGGCAGGCTGTATCATCGGCAAATGTAGATGTATGGATATTGCTGCTCAAAGTCATATCACAAATATAAATCAAATACAAAACTGGCCCCAATATGCTCCCCTGTGGCACACGGGATGATATAGATTCGGGCACACTCATGAAGTCTCCTTCAACAACCGTGAACTTCCGGGTAGTAATATAACTTTCCAATAGCTTCAGAAAATTTATTGGTAGATATGATTTCAATTTTAAAATAAGGCCTTCATGCCATACTTTATCAAATGCCTGAGAAACATCAATGAAGAGGGCAGAACAATATTTCTTTTCTTCAAATGTTCTTATTATAAATTGAACCAATCTATGCGTTTGTTCAATAGTGCTTTGCTGACTTCTAAAACCAAACTGATGGTCTGGTATGCACGTATTATCAGTTAGAAATGGGGACAATTTTATATCTCTATTCTATCTATATTTTATAGAAAATATAGATAAACTACAGAAATTGGACTTTGATTTCTAATCTTTAAGAATGTACATGTGTATGAATTAGTATCAAACAAACTTAATGAATATATAAGAACTTCAACTGGAATCATGCTGAAGCATACATAAATTGTAAAATGCAATGTAAGCAGATCTTACTTTATACCTGTATCTGTATGAGTAGCAAATAAATTTATAGAAAAAATATTGAAAGCATGCCGAAGCATGCAAATTCAAAAGAATTCTTCACGTTACACAATTTTGTAAGCAGAGAAATTTGATGACATTGTGGTAAATGAAATACAAACATATGTATCTACTTTGTAAAAGTTCAAAAGAGTGAATTCGTAATTTCTAATAGTATAGATTTTTAATTGAAACACCACTATAAAAATCTGTTAGAAGCTGATGAGAAGCTTTTTTTCTAATCATTAATTCACAGTCAGCAGTTGTAACTGGATCACCCCAATTCAGGAATGTTTTGTATACAGGTATGGTTGATGGTGATGAGGACCCTTTTTTAAGTGAGAAATCATAACATCTGAATCTGATACAATCCAGCCTTCGTCATCAACAATAACTTCAAGTGGGTCAACCAGCAAACCTCATGTAGAAATACTTGACGCAAAAATTCTCTCAAACATGGATATTATTTGGGATCGATTTGGTGCAATAGTTGTTTATTAAACATGTATTTTATTAAACATGTAAACTAATTTCTACATACATACATATATTCGCATAATTGTAGATATGAATACATTTACATATGTAAACACTCACATATGTACATATTTTCAATAAAAATAATGGATTTAAAAATTATATTAATGTTCTCTATTTCAAGTAGTAAAATAAAAAAAAAGTAGTGATACATCAGAAGGAAAAATAAATAAAACAAGAGACTGACTGATCAACTGATACATACAACCTGTCTGACATGAACAAAAAGCACACTTAAACATATCAGAAATATGTATACAATACGCTGAACTTTAATACAATGAGAAAAAAAACATATCATCTAAAGCATCAAATAAATGGCATAGGCGATCACCCTTCATAAAATAAAGATATAGCCCATTAATGTAAATATATTATCTGTATCAAGTAACACAATTTGGGCAACTAAAATTTTAACATTTAATTACCCATAACGCCGACAAAGGACAGCCAGAAATTCCGACATGCAAAGTCATCTTGTATACTAGACCTGAATTCACAGAAAACGAATTCTTTTTCTTTTGATCGCTTTTCAAGAAGAAAATAAGTTTGTTCATTGTAATTTGACTAATTTAAAAGTACATTTAAGTTCATTCTCATATCCATATGATGATCTTAACATAAAACTTTAAAGTGAACGTTATGCAGATCTGTATTATATGTATCTAAGATTAAAACAAAGCTACTATATGAACGAATCACAAGCGCTTCTAACTGCATCAGAGTTTAAGATAAAAGCTTTTATTATTCAATAGCGTGCCAATTGATATAAAAATGTTGTTGGTGCACAACTATTGATAATATGTATTAACATACTTAGTTACTTTAATTACAATGAACTTGTATTGTATCATATTTTTCTTTTTGTCAAGCCACAGTGCTTATGATCAAACCAATAATCACAAAAAATATGGAGCAAAAAAGAAAAGAGTTTTTTTTATGTACATATGTATAATAAAACGTATTACAAATTACATTAATGTTATACTCCGAATATTTAACGTTACATTTTTGATGACCTTATTATTGAGTTCGTTTTGTACTACATTTTGTCGATTTGCAAGTGAAATTTTATTGCTTTACATTTTTCTTTTTAAAATATGTATGTATATGAAATTATTATTGAGTTGATCATCGACGATTGTACATATACCTGCCTTGCTGTAATTAATAAAGTGAATTTTATCAAAGAGAATAAATTATACTAATTTTTTCTTATATTCAATGTTAAAAAAAAAACAAAACACGCATCTTAAACATTGGTGCCGAAACCCGCGAATTACTCCTATACTTTATTGAAGAAATTTGTTCCTACTGGTGACTTCTTGGATAGTAAGAGGCGAATTATTTGAAAATTTTGGTCGAATTGGGACAGTTTTTGGATCCATGTAAATTTGGTTTGATATGCACTTGCATTACTATTGCCTATATCTTGTGATTTAATTGTATGTCTAAATTGAAAGAACTTGTTCACAAATTTATATTGAAATTATAAACAAAAAAAAAGAAAAATTATGGACATTTCACATATCATTGAAGGACAACGTACGTTGTTCAAAACTTTGCAACATACAGAGCGAATGTTCAAATCAAAAACGGCCATAACGCGTGGCTACGCTCAAAGCGTATTAGAAGAAATCGAGTCCTTCTGTCAGTCATTAAAAGATGTTAATAGTCAGCTTTTAGAAACGGTTAACGACAATTCTATTAATATGTCTCAGATACCTTATTTTTCCGAATTTCCGATTTATTCTTATTATTAAAAGGTCAGTTAATTGACATCATAAATGAACCAGCTAATTCTCAATCGCCTGGCTTTCATTCAAGTACTTTTGCCACGGTGCCTCATAGTAGAAATGAAACTATGTCCGCCGAGGATCGTCTGCCAAAAATAGACATACCCGTGTTCTCGGGAGATTATTTATCGTGGATTTTGTAGAAAGATATGTTGACCTCCTTAGTTCATAACAACCAGGCGTTAAGTAATGTTCAGAAGTATTACTTCTTAAAAGGTTCCTGTTCTGGTACGCCACTTGATATCGTTAATGAATAGCCAGCATCAGATGCCAGTTATAATCTAGCTCGGAGCGCTTTAAATAATCGCTACCATAACAAAAGAAAAATAGTCGACACTCTTATGAAAAAATTGTTTTCAATACCACCTTCTAATGGATCTGCTGAGAGCATTCAAACTCTTTTAGACACCACACGCAACTGCCCTGCGTTATTACGTACTCTCGATATAAATTCGGATGGATAGGAGGCGATTCTTATCTACATGTCGGTCAATTAGCTAGATAATCAAACCCGCAAGGAGTGGGAGCAGTCATTAAAGACTTCTACTGAGGTTCCTTTAATTAAAACACTTCTTGAGTTTTTAGAAACGTCTTTTAGAATATTAGAAACAATCAGTGAACCACAAAACGCACATCAAAGTTTCAATACTAAATCATCTCGATGTTTAACCCAATTTGCCTACAAAAAAAAAACAACTTAAATCGTAGTGTTCATGTCTCCGTTGCTAATAATGATATTAACTGCCCTTGTTGTGACAAGCGTCACCTCTTATTTAAATGCTTTAAATTCACAGCAATGTCATCTGACAATAAATGTAGTTTTCTTAATGAAAAGAAACTAGGTCGAAACTGTTTAAATACAGGCCATTTAAGTAATAGTTGTAGTTTAACTTCACGGTGTCAGATATATCAACAGTAACACCATACCACTGTGCACAAAGAATACACAGTCACAAAACCTAATCGCCACAATAGCTTAATTACGTCCTTAAACTCTTCTGCTGCGGAGTCAACTGAAAATGTTGCCGCTAATATAGTATGCAATTGTAACATGTTATTGAATCGGCCTCAAATTCTTTTAGCTACAATACGTGTAGTAATACAAACTAACGATGGACTTTTCAATTTAGGAGCAATTCTTGATCAATGCGCACAAGCTTCCTTTATAACAAAGAATGCAGCTGAAACTCTAAAACTTCCAATGAGCAACACTCGCGCTCAAATTAGCAGCGTTAGAGGAACAGATTATATTTCCAAAAAATTGGTTCATGCTAAATTGTTATCAAACACCAACAAAGATTTTGAAATTATTTGCCAGACCTTCATTTTGCCAAAAATAACTGCATATCAACCTTTACCAATCAGTGCATAGTTTTTACCAAATCTAGATAATTATATGCTGGCCGATCCTTATTTCACTGAGCGTGGCAAAATTGACATTCTGCTAGGTGGTGACGTTTATGGTGACATAATTTTACCACAACAAAGAAAATTAAACGGCAGCTTACTTTTGGAACTCACACATTTTGGATGGGTAATATCTCTGCCCACAGCTCAAATGTCCTACCACAAAAATAACATACACGTAAATGTTTGTTCATTAGAACTACAACTACGTAAATTTTGGGAGAAGGAAGAAATATTAGAAAAGCAGCAGTTGACTGAAGAAGAACAACTTTGTGAACAGTATTTTCAAAACACTACAACTCGTGACAATAGTGGACGTTATACAGTATTTTTGCCTTTTAAATCTGCTTTGAAAAGTCTTTCGTTGCCACTATTCAGATACACAGATTACAGCGCACTTTCTCGACTACAAAATGTTGAGGCAAAATGCAAAAAGAATCCTACCTTCGGTAGTCTTTACACAAGTTTTATGGCCGAGTATGAAACCCTTGGGCATATGATACAAGTGGGAAAATATCCAAGTGATTTAAAAAAAAATGGATATTGTTTGCCGCATCATGGTATCTTGAGATATAGTAGCTCTACGACCAAACTAAGGGTGGTCTTTGATGGCAGCTCAAAAACATCCTTTCAAGCCTCATTAAATGAAGAGTTAGCTGCAGGCCCTGCCTTACAAAATTATATACCCACAATTATAACGCGATGGAGACGTTTTCGGGCAGACTTGGAAAAGATGTTCCGCCAAATAAACGTTGTTACAGAACATCAAAAATATAAACAAATTTTATGGAGGAATTCTAACTCAAGTGATATTTTTATATATAATTTATCGACTGTTACTTATGGTACAAAGCCAGCACCACCATTTCTGTCGATAAGAGTTTTGCAGCAACTGGCCATAGATGAAAACGAACGGTATCCATTAGCCTGTAAAATACTTAATATAGACACATATGTCGATGACGTTATTTCTGGCGCTGACGATTTACAACAAGCGTTAAAACTTCATTTGGACTTATGTTCATTGTTGAATAGAGGAAGATTTAATCCGCGCAAATGGACTTCAAACTCAGAAGAACTTCTGGCATGCATTTCACCAGAACCTAGAGAAGTATCTAATATATTTGAACTAAAAGATGACCATTATGTAAAGGCGCTTAGTCTTGAATGGAACACAGTTCCGATTATTTTTCGTTTAAAATTAATTTTGAAATCCGCAACGATAAAGACACTAAGCGAAGTTTACTGTCAGATGCAGCAAAACTGTACGATCCGCTCGGATGGTTGTCGCCTACAACTGTTCTTGCAAAAATTGAGTTTCAAAACTTATGGCTACTAGGTATAAACTGGAATGACTTTCTTCCGGATAATTTAAGTCAAAAATGGTTAGAGTACCGAAATAATTTAAAGGAACTTGAAAGTATTAAAATACCTAGATGTATAGGTCTATCAAAAGATATAAAACTTGAACTGCACGGATTTTCCGATTCCTCCAGCTTGCCTTTGCTGCGGTGGTTTACTCTAAAACTATTTTAAATGGTAGTTACGTAAAGATTAGCTTACTTTAAGCAAAAACAAAGGTTGGTCCTTTAAAGCGTCGGAATATACCCAGAATGGAGTTATGCGGTGCTACGTTGTTAGTTAAACTTGTTAATAAAATAACATCATCGTTAGATTGTGAAATTACCGAAGTATTTTATTGGACAGATAGTACTACCGTACTATCGTAGATAAGAGGACAATCATCTAGATGGCCTGTTTATGTTGGAAATAGGGTAGCGGAAATACAAAGGAATTAAAATAATTCTCAGTAGGGCTACGTTTCTACTAGAGATAACCCAGCAGATTGCGAATCGAATAATCGCGGTTTTGCTGTTATTATCAAAACCCACCACTAACGATCTCCTTGCTAATACAACAACCTTAAACAAGCAAAAATTCACCTCAGAGATCTTATAGCAAATACAACAACATAAACCCGCAAAATAGGGAACACATTACAACTATATCATTCAACCAGGGATGGAAGTTCAACCAACTCAAAAAATTTAAGAAATCATACTTTCCAGCTTTCCAACTTTTGTATGATTTATTGGTTATATGATGTAGAAAGTTAGTAAAAAAACAAAACAGGCAACATATGTATGTTAACAATATTATTTGTTGTGTTTGAAAAAGTTTCTTAGCCAGCTATAATTGAAGTTTTGTAATTCTCAATAATGTATTAGTAAATTGTCCAAGTTTGGACAGATAGTCCAAGTTTGGGAATTCAAAACCGGGAAAAAATAAAAATTGTGGCAACCCTGTTACGAATGGCGGGCTTTTGGGTATTTTTATACTGAGGTTTCGTTAGTCTAGTTGTGTGTGTGTGTGAGTTTGATTCTTTGTTTATGTGTATGTATGTAGGTATGTATATACTTGTGTATACAGCTTTTGTTGTTATTGTAGAGAAACGTTGTGCTTACATTGATGGATGTATCTGTGAGGGTTTGTATATGTGTATGTGTATGTGTGTATGCATATGTGTGCGTTTTTGTATTTACTTACGTGTTTGCCAGTATCCACTACTTTTGTTGTAGTGAGAGACAGACATTATACCATGTAGGAAATGTTGATGTTGAAAATGTACTGACTCCCTATTGACTTTGTAACCAGTACTAATCTTTAATTATTCCTCATGCAATGCTTCGTGCTATAGACATAGAATAGTCATAGTGAGTACTTAGTTCTTATGGAAGAATGGAGACATACCAACCAGACAGTTAGTTACTGGTACATTTCTATAATTTACTTACATACAAATATATGCATACTGACAAGTTGTTGACAATTCCACCACAAAGACTTCATACCTGTTTCCTCTCTTTCTTTTATACTGACTGATAGAAGAAAATTTATTACACTACAATTGTCACTAGAATTTTAGTGTTGACACAAAGGCACTTGGTCCCAGTCTGACTGCAGGGTAGTAACAAGGGATCTGGGTGTTTGCGTGTATGTAGTGATCGTTATTTGATTGACTTTGGTTTTCTCCTGTGAGTTTTCGTTGCTTTGCGTATGTTGATTATTATTGTATGTATACATTTATTTTTCGGGTATTTGGGGAAATAATCTAAAAGCTGTAGGTAGTGGCAACCATGATATATGTTTGGAATGGAGGGGGATAGGGAATGCATTTGAAAATGTATGTATGTTTGTATATATGTATTTATGTATGTAAGTATGACGGTGGGAACCTGTGCACGGAATATTTTGTGGAAATACATTAAGGTGGTTTATAAGTTTTGCCGACGGGAAAACATCTTTATTTTTTTCAACTGCCGACGGGAGAAATAATGAAAATGATTTTTTCTAATGCCGACGGGAAATTTGTGGGTGTGTCTAGCTGTAGGAATTGAAGTGTGGCTGTGCTTGGTGGAGGGCAGGGTGTGTCTAGATTGTGAGACCTTAAGGCTGACCGTGATTTGGGTAGGTGAGGGTGTTTTGTAATATGTAACCGTGGGAATTCGGTGGCGTTTATGGCTGGTGGAATTTAAACCAAGCTGTGCTTTGTGGGGGCAGGATGTATTTGATGTAGATCGACTGGTGGAGGGCGGGGCGTTGTTGTAATATGTATACATGGGAATCTGTGTGCATGTATATGTGTATGTCTGTAGGAGTGTAAGGCTGTCTGTGATTTATGAAAGGCGAGGTGAGAGTGTTCATGTAATACGTATCCGTGGGAATCTGTGTATATGTATGTTCGTAGGAGTTTAAGGCTGATTGTGATTTGAGGTGGGGGAGGGTGTTGTTGTGATAGATAGATATAATATGCGTATGTGTGTGTGTGTATGTATATGTAGCAGTTTAAGGCTGTCCTTGATTTGCGGTAGGCGGGAGGTGTTATTGTAATATATATCTATAGGAATTTGGGTGTTTATATGTTTGTAGGAATTTTTGTGCATTTATGTCTGTAGGAGTTTAAGGCTAATCGTGATTTGGATTGTTAAAACTGATCGATTGTGTGTGACCTTAAGAATTTGTGTATGTATATCTGTAGGAAATTTAAGGCTTATCGCGATTTATGAGGGGCGAAGTATTCATGTAATATCTAACCGTGGCAATTTGTGTGTATGTCTGTAGGAGTTTAAGGCTGATCATGATTAATGAGAGGTGAGGTGAAGGTGTTCGTGCATATGTATCCGTATTTGTGTGTATGTATGTCTGTATGAGTTTAAGGCTGATCTTGATTTAGGTTGTTGAGATTGATAGATTGTATGTACCTTGAGTTTTTGTGTATGTATATCTGTAAAAACTTTAGGCTGACTGTGATTTGTGAGGGGAGGGGCGTTGTTGAAATAGGTTTAATTTGTCGTAGATGAATTCTAGTATGTGTGTGTATGTGATTTTCTCACCCTAGTATTTATATGTACGTAGAAATAAATTGTTTCTCATATGAAAATTTTTTCCTATAAAATATTATCATATATCTGAACTTCCCTAATCCTAGTATGTTTTTCATATTGGAGGATGAGATTGCTTTATATTTTGTCAAGCTTAAATTTGTCCAGTATTAAAGTCTGTCGGTGGGAAATTTGTTTATATTTGGATAAATATTAATTTCAGATTTTGCAAAATTCTTGTGTACGATCGTAGCGATTTTGTGTGTGTATGTGTGTGTGCGCGATAGAGTTTGGCTGTGTGATAAGTTTCTTTATTTAAGTACATTTGTCTTCTTCAACTTTTGTCTTCAAGCATCAATAGCTTGGAAAATGGTTTGTATGTTTTCGTGATGTAGATATATAAGTGTGATTGTTAAAATCCAATAAATACTTGAGCATGGGTAAGAATTTTGATAATAATTCAATAAATGAGGAAAATGTGGAAAATACTTTATACAGTAATTTGAAGATGTAGAAAATTTTGAAATTTAATGACAATATAAATAAAATTAAAAAGTAAAAATCTAGTTTGTTTTGTGTTTTTGAAGGATTAATTAGGACTGATAAGTCTTAAGGAAGATAATTAAATTAATATAGTGGAAATTCTCTAAACTTGTTGGCCTGTATGAAGTATTGTGAAAACTGAAGCGTTCAAAATAAATTACAACACAGTGTAATATTCAGTAACACATAATATTAGCACTTTTTATAGTGAAATTTTTACATTTTCCATTTCGAAAGCTCTAGCAAGGGAAATTTTAAAATATGCCCATGGGCTATTATGATAGATCTTCACTCTATTCATTTCTATAGCTATCAAAACTTTAGAAAATATAGATAAACTACATAAATTGGATTTAGATTTCCAATCTTTAAGAATGTACATGTGTATGAATTAGTATCAAACAAACTTACTGAATAAATTCAACTGGAATCATGCTGAAGCATACATAAATTGTAAAATGAAATGTAAGCAGATCTTACTTTATATCTGTATGAGTATTAAATAAATTTACAGAAAAAATATTGAAAGCATGCCGAAGCATGCCGAAACATGCAAATTTAAAAGAATTCCTTACGTCACACAATTTTGTAAGTAAATAAATATTATGATTCTATGCTAAATGAAATACATAAATATGTATCTACTTTGTAAACGAATAAAAAGAGCGAAATCGTAAATTTTAATATTAACGATTTTTAACTGAAACATCTCTACATCTCGGACGCTTGTGTCACTATCGACAAAAGCATGCTAAAACATGCATGTTAGAAAAATATAAAAACTTGATAGAAGGTGATGATTACCTTTTTTAAGTGAGAAATTATAATATCTGAATTCGATACAACTCAAACTACATCACCAACAGTAACTTCAAGGGGTCAACCAGCAAATCTAATGTAGAAATATTTGAAGCAAAACTTCCTTCAAACGTAGATATTCCAATGTTTCTGACACTATATGAAAACACCTAGGCTGAATTCATGGTGGAGGTGACTGAGTTTTTGAAGATTGATGTGGTGCAAAACTTGTTTATTAAACATGTATTTCTTTGTATGTAAACCAATTTCTACATACATACATATATTCGCATATATGTATGTAGATATGAATACATTTGCATATGTACACACTCACATATGTATATATTTTCATTAAAAATAATGGATTTAAAAATTATATTAATGTTCTCTATTTCAAGAAGTAAAATCAAAAAAGTAGTGATACATCAGAAGAAAAAATAAATAAAACAAGAGACTGACTGACCAACTGATATATACAGCCTGTCTCACATGAAGACAAAGCATACTTAAACATAGGAGAAATATGTATACAATACGCTAAACTTTAATATAATGGGGAAAAAAACCTATCATCTAGAGCATCAAATAAAAGGCATAGGCGATCACCCTTCATAAAATAAACATATAGCCTATTAATGTAAGCATAGTAACATTAACAAGTAACACAATTTGGGCAATTAAAATTTTAAAATTTAATTACCCATAACGCCGACAAAGGACAGCCCGAAATTCCGACATTCAAAGTCAACTTGTATACTAAACGAACCGTCGAGAGGATAGACCTAAATTCATAGAAAACGACTTCGTTTTCTGTTGATCGCTTTTCAAGAAGAAAATAAATTTGTTCATTGTGATTTGACTAATTTAAAAGTACATTTAAATTCAGTCTCATATCCATATGATGATATTGACATACAATTTAAAAGTGAACGTTATTCAGTTCTATATGATATATATCTAAGATTCCAACAAAGCTACTAAGTAGTAGGGAAATAGCGGTTCGGGGCCAATTAAAATTGTGAAATTTTGCTGAAATTTTTATGAAATTTGTAAATTTCAGTGCAAAATTTTCTGAAATTTTAAAATTTACCCAAATTTAAAATTTGAAATTTGTGTTTTCGGTGCGCTTTGATGTTTTTTTGTTTACATTAAGTGTTTTTTGTTTACATTAGGAGTTTTTTTGTTTACATTAACTGTTTTTTGTTTATATAAGGAGTTTTTTTATTACTACATACGAGGGCGGTTCAATAAGTCAGGTTTTTTATGACCGTGGGAATTTATATGTATGTATGTTTGTGGGAATACATTAAGGGGGTTTATAGGTTTGAAGCTTTTATATGTATATGATTTTCTAATGCCGACCGGATAACATCTTTATTTTTTTCAAATGCCGACGGGAAAACATGTTTATTTTTTTGCGAATGCCGAAGGAAAAACATGTTTATTTTTTTTTCAAATGCCGACGGGAAAACATGTTTATTTTTTTCAAATGCCGACGGGAAATCATGGAAATGATATTTCCTAATGCCGACGGAAAATTTGTGGGTGTGTCTAGCTGTAGGAATTGAAGTCTGGCTGTGATTGGTGGAAGGCGGGGTGTGTCTAGCTGTAGGAATTGAAGTCTGGCTGTGATTGGTGGAGGACGGGGTTTGTCTAGATTGTGAGACCTTAAGGCTGACCGTGATTTGGGTAGGTGATGGAGTTTAGTAATATGTAACCGCGGGAATTCGGTAACGTTTATGCTTGTTGGAATTTAAACCAAACTGTGCTTGTGGGGGGGCGGGATGTATTTGAAGTAGATCGACTGGTGGAGGGTGGGGAGTTGTTGTAATATGTATCCGTGGGAGTCTGTGTACATGTATGTATGTATGTCTGTAAGAGTTTAAGGCTGTCTGTGATTTATCAAAGGTGAGGTGAGAGTGTTTATGTAATACGTATCCGTGGGAATCTGTGTATATGTATGTTCGTAGGAGTTTAAGGCTGATTGTGATTTGAGGTGGAGGAGGGTGTTGTTGTGATAGATAGATAGAATGTGCCTATGTGTATATGTGTATGTATTTATGTATATGTAGCAGTTTAAGTCTGTCCATGATTTGAGGTAGACGGGGCGTGTTATTGTAATATGTATCTATGGGAATTTGGGAGTTTGTATGTTTGTAGAAATTTTTGTGCATGTATGTCTGTAGAAGTTTAAGGTTGATCGTGATTTAGATTGTTGAGATTGATCGATTGTATGTGACCTTGACAATTTGTGTATGTATATCTGTAGGAAATTTAAGGCTTATCATGATTTATGATCCCAGTTCTCGTTGTACCTTCATAGTGAACAGACGTAATAGCGGAATTTTTCTTACATACATACTAAACAAAAAAAAATCATACAAAAAAATATTCGTAGTAGATATTAACTTTGATAAATAAGCTTTTTTTTTGCTTTGCTAATATTTTTACATATAGAAATAACAAAAACAAAAAAAACCGTAAACAAAAAAACACAGACAAAGTACCCTTGAGGAATACTCTATATGAGTACCTCAAAAACAAATAATTGTGAAGTGAGTTATAACGGCAGAAATGCCTATTTTACTGTGAGTTCTGATGCTCTCAATGATAACAATAAAAATAACAAATCTGATAATAGACTTACTGTGAGTTCTGAACCTCTTAATAAAAACAATAAAAATAAAAAATCTGATGATAGACTTTCTCTAACGACAAAGCTGCATTTTCGTCAGCGATCAACTTCGCTTTATCCAATGCCAACTAGTGATTCGTTAACATTACCGTTGCCTAGTACCTCTACATTTAACTCAGCGATATCATCCGCTTCGGGCTCGTGGTCATCACTTAACCCTGTTTTCACTATAGATAAGAGTAGCCAAAAACCCAAGGTCCAAGTCGGAATGGACAGATATATAACTGTGGTAAAGCGCGGGCGAAGTCCAAAATCTTCTAAAATTTCATCTGCTCCAAAGATCTCTAGGGATAACAGCGCATCATCTACTAATCGCCAAACCCGTTTTAAAATATTGCAAGATGACAACGGCAAACCCGCTGAATTTGCGAACAAAACTTCCAAGCCGCCACCAATCTATTTAAGAGAAAAAAACTCAAACGCTCTTATTAAAAAATTAATTTCGGTAATTGGTGAGAATAAATTTCACATTGTTCCAATAAAACGTAGTAACATTGATGAAACGAAAATTCAAATTTATGAAGAAAAAGATTTTCGCACAATGGTTTCTGAATTTGAAAAAAGTAAAACAAATTTCTACACATACCAGCTCAAGAGTGCTAAAGGTCTGCAGATCGTATTGAAGGGCATAGATTCCTATGTCGCTCCCGAAGAAATAAAAGATGCACTCGTCCTCCAGGGATTTAAGGTAAAAAATGTATCGAACATAATAAATAGGGAAAAAATCCTCCAACCTCTATTTCGCGTTGAACTGGAGACAAATGATATAAAATTGAGAAAAAATGAGACGCACCCAATTTATAATTTAAAATATCTTTTATACCGAAAAATAACAGTTGAAGAACCACATAAGAGTTCTGGACCCGTACAGTGCCATAATTGTCAAGAATATGGCCATACTAAAACTTACTGCAATTTACCTACTGCTTGTGTTGTGTGCGGCGAATTACACGGCACTGCTCGTTGCAATAAGCCAAAAAATCAAAGTGATAAAAAATGCAGCAGTTGTGGAGGTAATCACACCGCTAACTACAGAGGTTGTCCTGTGTACTCTTTCGTCAAACAGACTATAGGGCAAAAACCTAAATTAGCTCCAGCCCAATCAGCAAACGCTTTATCCGCCTCTATTGCGCGAGTGAGCCAACCAGTTACTTCCCGTGTATCGTATGCCGAAGCTGCTAAGACAAATTTTATTCCTACTCAAAATGTTTCACCACTAAATAATTCAACAAATACAAACTCAAGCTTTAATTTCAATCGCCTTGAAGCTACTATTGATAATCTGGTGCAAACTATAAATAATTTTACAACAAATATGACTAGCATGATGCAAGAAATGCTGCGAATGCAGAATACACTGCTTCAAGCATTAGTTAACAAACCATGAACACGTTAAAAATTTATTTCTGGAACGCAAACGGCATTCGCCAACATAATAATGAACTTGAGCACTTCCTCACGGAAAAAAATATTCATATAATGTTGGTCTCAGAGACTCATTTGACTTCGAGAAGTATTTTTAAAATTTCTGGCTACACCTTATATGATTCAAAGGACCCAAGAGGAAGAGCATGCGGTGGATCAGCAATTCTAATAAGGTCAAGACTCAAGCATTATATTATTGACAACATTTCTGAAGAACATCTACAAGCAACGAATATTTGTATTGAACATTTTTGCACTAATTTTGTAATATCATCAATTTACTTCCCTCCCAGATTCGCAATTACTGAAGATCAATACGAGGATTTCTTCAAATCTCTTGGCCCTTGTTTCGTAGCAGCTGGGGACTATAATGCCAAACATACGTTCTGGGGTTCGCGTCTTATCACACTTAGAGGTCGAGCGTTGTTCAACACAATTTCAAAAATGGGCTTGGACGTCATTTCGAGTGGGGAACCCACTTACTGGCCTACTGACATACAAAAAATTCCGGATGTTATAGATTTTGGCGTCATGAAAAATATTTCTAGGGATTTAATTCAAGTTGAAGCTTCTCTAGATCTCTCTTCCGACCACTCTCCCACGATCATTTCTATTTGTAGCCATTAAGAAGTAACTTACCTCATCCTTATGTGAAGATGATAAATCGTGTTAATTGGCTGGGATTCAAAAAATATCTTAGTACTCATTGCACAGAAAATATTACGCTAAGAACACCCGATGATATTGAATCTAATATTACCAACCTTAATGAAAATATTAAACAGGCTGCTGAACATGCCACTACCTCCCATCCACAGACTGGGTTTAATAGAATTTATTCTACTGATATTGAAAGTCTCGTGTGTGAAAAAAGAAGAGCTAGAAGGGAATGGCAACAGCACAGAACACCTCAACATAAAACTAGGTTTAAAGAGTGCACTAAACGACTCCAAGAGTTGCTTGCATTTGAAAAAACTGCATCTCTTAAAAATTATCTGGAAGGTCTTGATGTCACACCAGCATCTAATTACTCCTTGTGGCGCGCTGCTAGAAAGCTTAAAACACCCGTCGAGTTTAAACCACCTCTGCGCACATCTACCAGAGATTGGGCAAGAAGCGACCCTGAAAAAGGTAAATTATTTGCTGAGCATTTAAAATCCGTATTTACCCCAAACTCATGTTCTGGTGCTGTTGATTTGCCGAGTGTAGTTGCGCTACCCCTTCGACCCATAAAATTTAAGACGCGTGATGTACAAAAACTAATTGCTGAACTCAACCCGAAAAAAGGTCCGGGTATTGATGAAATTAGTAACCAGATGCTGATGAAGTTGCCTCGTATTGCAATTAGAATCCTGTTATTCATTTTTAATGCCATTTTACGTCTGGAGTATTATCCAAACAGCTGAAAGCTTGCCAAGGTTAAAATGATTCCAAAGCCGGCAAAGATCTTACCAAGGTTGAGTCATATAGGCCAATAAGTTTACTGTCAACAATGTCAAAGCTCTTTGAAAAGTTACTCATGATAAAATTGTCCCCAATTCTAACTGATAATGAGTGCATACCGGACCATCAATTTGGTTTTAAAAGTCAGCATAGCACCATTGAACAAACTCATATATTGGTTCAATTTATACGAAAAACTTTTGAAGAAAAGAAGTATTGCTCTGCGCTGTTTATTGACGTTTCTCAGGCATTTGATAAAGTGTGGCATGAAGGCCTAATTTTAAAATTAAAGACTTATTTACCGATAAACATTCTAAATCTTTTGGAAAGTTACATTATTGCCCGGAAATTCACTGTTGTGGAAGGAGACTTTATGAGTATGCCTGAAAAAATCTCATCCGGTGTGCCACAGGGGAGTATACTGGGGCCAATCTTGTATTTGATTTATACTTGTGATATGCCTTTGAGCAGTAATATTCACACATCTACATTTGCCGATGATACAGCCTGCCTTAGTATGCACGAAAACCCTCACGAGGCTTCCCGATATCTTCAGCAACATATTACCCAGCTAGAACTATGGTTAAACAGGTGGAGAATAAAGGTAAACGAACAGAAGTGTGCTCAGGTAACATTTACCCTACGAAAAGACACTTGTTCCCCCATTACAATCAATAATCAAATTGTTCCTCAAAATTTACAAGTGAAATACCTTGGTATACACCTTGATCGAAGGCTTACATGGAAACACCACATTGACTCTAAGCTAACGCAAATGAAACTTAAACTAACTCAGATACATTGGCTGATTGGTAGAAATTCAACCCTCAGTCTAGATTGTAAACTTTTGATATACAAGTCGCTTTTAAAACCTATATGGTGCTACGGAATTCAGCTATGGGGTACTGCTTCAGCTTCAAATATAGAAAAAATTCAACGAAGGCAAAACAAAATTTTACGGGTAATAACATCGGCTCCATGGTACATAAGAAATTCAAATTTACATCGTGATTTGAATATGCCACAAGTAACTGAAGAAATTGCAAAATATGCAGGCAAATATCTTACAAAACTCGAGTCTCATCCTAATCCGCTTGCTCGTAATATCTTGAATTTTACTGGTCACATCCGCTTAAAAAAGAGGGACACAAGGGCTCTAATACTCAACACTCCAGAAGAAACTGTTTGAAAATACTTTTGTTTTTGCTTATCACTACTTATGTATTATTAATAACTAAGTTTATGTCCGACACTGGTCGGGCCTAATTAATTATATTTAGATTTAAGATTTAAATAATTATTGTTAGTTCATATTTGAAGATACAATAAATAAATATATGTATTAAAAAAAAAAATGATTTATGTTCATGAAAATATAACCGCGCAATTTGTGTGTATATCTGTAGGAGTTTAAGGCTGATCATGATTAATGAGAGGTGAGGTGAAGGTATTTATGTATATGTATCTGTATTTGTGTGTATGTATGTCTATATGAGTTTAATGCTGATCGTGATTTAGGTTGTGAGATTGATAGATTGTATGTTACCTTGAGATTTTGTGTATGTATATCTGTAAGAACTTTAGGCTGACTGTGATTTGTGAGGGGAGGGGCGTTGTTGAAATAGGTTTAATTTTTCGTAGATGAATTTTAGTATGTGTGTGTGTGTATGTGATTTTCTCACCATAGTCTTTATATGTACGTAGAAATAAATTGTTTCTCATATGAAAATTTTTTGCTAGAAAATATTATCATATATCTGAACTTCCCTAATCCTAGTATGTTTTTCATATTGATCAGATTGCTTTATATTTTATCAAGCTTAAATTTGTCCAGTGTTAAAGTCTGTTGGTCAGAAATTTGTTTATATTTGTATAAATATTAATTTCAGATTTTGCAAAATTCTTGTGTACGATCGTGGTGATTTTGTGTGTGTGTATGCGCGATAGAGTTTGACTGGTCTGTGATAAGTTTGTTTATTTAAGTACATTTGTCTTCTTCGACTTTCGTCTTCAAGCGTCAATAGCTTGGAGAACGGTTTGTATGTTTTCATGTTGTAGATATGTAAGTGTGATTGTTAAAATCCAATAAATACTTGAGCATGGGTAAGAAATTTGATAATATGTGTACATATGTACATATGGATCTACAAATTGATTTTATGTATGTATGTATGTACATACAAATAAGTCTGGGGCTCCCTGTTTAAATAAATTTTTTTTTTCATGTGCGGTCTTTTGTTGTTGCTGTTGTAAATATTCGCCTGGTCTTTTGTCTATAGATGTGAAATATCTCGATAGTTTTTTTATTTGAAATTAAAAAAACATTCTTTTAATTTTTAGATGTATTTACTTAAAAGTTTGTGAGGAGTTTCTGTTTTAAGTAAAATTTAATTCCTCTCTAGTTGTAGTAACTATAGTATAAATATTTAATATATTTTATTTCCATTTGTTTAAAGTTGATGTAGCCTATATAGTCAACGTTAGAAATTTTTCGGTATAAAATGTTTTCCACCTATCATCTTTTTTCTTCACCTTTTTCATATATTTTAGAACATCTTGCATTGGCTTTAAAAAATGACAAACGCTTTGAAATGAGACTGATCCAGCAGTCCAGCTTAGGTGATGATAGTTTTTTGTTAACGACTTTGCTTTTCTTTCCTTTTTTATTGATAAACATTTAAAATCAAATGGTTGTTTTATAATGAAATTGTTATACTCATTATTGTTAAAAACATCCGCTACTTCTTTTTGTAATGAAAATCATTCGAAACCTTACTCGTCTATTAAAACCATTTTTTTATTCATATTACTTAATTTATAAGACTTTCAGGACTTTCTATTATTCGATCATTAGTAAAAATGCAGCAGCTGAGGTCCTTGCTTACTGTTTCATATTAAATTTCTATATCAATTGGGCCGCTATTGAATAAAAGGAACTTTTATCTTAAACTTTAGTGCATTTGGAAGTGCTTGAGATTCTTTCAATTATTATTATTTATTTGATGTTCTAGATGATTTTTTTTTTCATTTTATTAAATTTCAGCGTATTGTGTATATGTTTACATAAACACACAGATCCCTTGTTACTACCCTGCAGTCAGACTGTGTCAACACTAAAATTCCAGTGACAATTGTAGTATAATAAATTTTCTTTTATCCGTCAGTATAAAAGAAAGAGAGAAAACTGGTATGACGTATTTGTGGTGGAATTGTCAACAACTTGTCAATATGCATACATTTGTATGTACGTAAATTATAGAAATATACCAGTAACTAACTGTCTGGTTGGTATGTCTCCATTTTTCCATAAGAACTAAGTAGTCACTATGTCTAGTCTATGTCTATAGCACAAAGCATTGCATGAGGAATAACTGGTTACAAAGTCAAAAGGGAGTCAGTACATTTTCAACATCAACATTTCCTACATGGTATAATGTCTGTCTCTCACTACAACAAAAGTAGTGGATACTGGCAAACATGTAAGTAAATACAAAAACGCACACATAAGCACACACACACATACATACACATATACAAACCCTTACAGATACATCCATCCATGTAAGCACAACGTTTCTCTACAATAACAACAAAAGCTGTACACACAAGTATATACATACCTACATACATACACATAAACAAAGAATCAAACTCACACACACACACACAACTAGACTAACGAAACCTCAGTATAAAAATACCCAAAAGCCCGCCATTCGTAACAGGGTTGCCATAATTTTTGTTTTTTCCCGGTTTTGAATTCCCAAACTTGGACTATCTCCGCCATTAACAATCTATTGAGTGTTTTTCTATAAACATTGGGGTTTTGTAAGCTTTTGGAAATTGTGGTTGAAGTGTACACTTTTTAAGTGTGTATTTATTTATTTTGACACGCGTTCAATAATATATTTAAACATATAGTAATAAATTTAATAATTATTTATTATTATTTTATAAAATACGTGAAATTACGTATGACTTTTATGTTTTTCTAATTAATATAAATGACTGAAAAAACTCATGCTGATTTTCGAAATTAATAACCCGAAAATGCCGATTATTTCACAAAAACACAAAGGCATCACTGTATTCGACCCAAGTGAGCTGGACTCTAAATTTCACACTTCCTTACCAGCAGCCTGCTAAACATAACGTGTTAGCTTCCCGGAACCGCATGTGATTTGAAGGACCGATTCATAAAAACAACAATATTTTTCAAATCTCCCAGCACACAGTACTCCCAATGATAAATTTAGCCGGAAAAAAGTCATAACTCTCTTTTAAAAGTACCTATTAGCATACAAATTTGAATAAACATATTACTTAGCATGACATTATCTCACGCCAAAAATGGGCGAATTCTATTGAGTGGGTACTTTTCATATAAAAAATAACTGACATAAGATCTGCAAAATCATTTCACAACCACTGACATTACTATACGAGGTTTGTTCAAAACGTATCGCGAATGTTGAGTTTTCGTGGGTAACGTATATTCGAATTTTGATTTTTTGTGGCGTTATGTTGGTACTCATGTTTCTCACTTATGCCGACAATTTCGGCCATTTCAATGTTCAGTTTATTGTTGACAGCTGCTTTGCTTCCACGTGTTTTGGATCGTCTTCGATTTTTACCTTGGTTCGTGCTACAGCTTCCATTGAGATGATCGAGTTTTGGTTTCCACGTCATAACCATAAACCCACGATTCGTTACCAGTTATGACCCTCTAGAGCAAAGTCCAGAGTCCAGTCCGCAACGACCCAAACAGCTCATTAGCAATGTTCATGCGATTCTGTTTTTGGTCGAAGTTGAGCAATTTATTATTACTATATTTTTTTAATTCCAGGAACCATAATAAAAAATTGCTTTATGTGGTATGGCTTTGCAATTGAACCAGAAGTGTGTTACGGACAAAAACATATATTGTACAATGTTTGAAAAAGTGGGGTACCTGCTTTAAATGTGAATAAAATCAACTTTTTGTACAGATTTTTTTTACTTTTACCTTATTTTATTCTGAGAATACCTAGCTTGTCGAAATATAACCATTATCGAGTTACACTGAAATCAGTTAGAGTGACCACCTTGTTTATGCGTTAATATTTGCCACGCCCATTTAAAAAAAACTGAAAACAGATTTCAATTTAGGCTACAAATTATTTTGCAGAACAGTGTAATCATGTCTTATATTGTTATAAAAAATATGATGTTCGATACGTAATTGTATAATTCAAACCAATTTTAAAGAATTTTAAAGTCTTAGTTTTTATTGACCCGAGCAGAAAATTTTTTATTAATTTCAGTTTTTCGGGTAGATGATTACAAATTAGTTTTTTTGTTAGCTAAGAATATACAAAATACTACATTATAAATAGTTCTAAAAAATAATTTTTTATACTATTTTTTATTGCATAAAAAGCTCATATTATTTAACTCCAAATTAAAAACACGTTCAAGTTTAATGGAATACACAGTGAGGTGTTTTGCAAAATAATTGGTAATAAATATATATGTATTTGGAAATTCTAAAATACTGGTTGGATTTATCTCAAATTTCGAACATCTTTAGAGGAGAACTTAAGCTTTAGAATTAGGGTTGGTAAACTTGGTACAATTGTAATTTTTTGGTACTACTCAAAATCGAAAACTATAATAGTACACCAATGGTTAAGTAAGTACATTTAAGAAATATCTCCAGTTTAATTGCATTTATTTTCAAACAGTTATAAACGGCATTTTAAAAGTAAAACGCAACAAAATATTTAAAAAAAATTTAACTCGTCCATTTCCAAATTATTTTTCTCCTAATTTCGAATGCTAGAGCACATGCTACTAATTTGTGTATCCTAACTTTCCACTTTAACAGGTTAAGCCATATACTTTAACATCCGAACTCACAAGCAAATTTGTGAAAATGATTTAGTAGCTAGAACATAGTCGATCATTTTTATTAAAATACATAAAAATATGTAATTTGAAATAAAAAATCTTTTAGTGCAATTAAGGTCAAAAAAATAAAATTTTTGAAAATTGTTGGTACAACTTTGAAATTTTCAATGTCATCTCTGTTAATTGGTTAAGTTAAAAATTCTTAAAAAATAATCTTCCTACACGTATCTTTCATAGCTTAAAAGATAAAATTGTTTTATGCCTTGACCTTGTTGGTTTATGGTTGGATTGTAAATTAAATAGCATTTTGAAAAATTTTAATTGAAGTTAAGAAAAAACTGTAATACCTGCATTAGTGAAATCAGGCATGTTTTTTTTAAAGTATCCTTATTATTTTTAATTTTGTAAAAACTTTCTTTAACACATTCACTACGCATATATTAGGTGGGTAGGTAGGTTAGCAGGCTGCTGGTAAGGAATGGTGAAATTTAGAGTCCATATCACTTGGGTCCAATACAATGATCCCTTTGTGCTACCTGTTAGTTGAAGAGAAGATAGTGAGATAGGGTGATAGGGAAGGGATAGTGATAGAGAATACAGGTGGTGAAGGAAGTGATGGAGGAAAGCTTCATTCTTTTTTTTACAACTCTGCTTTTTTGTACGCTTTTTGATAATGCAGTGTTGCAGCGCCTTCTGGTGTCAAAATAAGGCGTATTTTATTGGTTATTTTACTTCGCCGATGACTCTGCTACACAACGAAGGAGTGCGCTCTGATGTTACTTTAGGATTAGTATCTGATGAAGTCGGTATAGTTTTTAGTGACCAGTGCCTTATCACTAGAATTTTTCCCACAACAACTGATACAAAGGAAACTAATGCACATCAGAAAAATGCGTGGTGTTCTTATTTTTAATGACTGTTGGATACCGGGCTCGAACCCAAGACCTTCGGTTTTGTAGTCAACGCGCTAACTACTTCTGCCAACGCCACCTCTACGCATATTACACAGTACAACAGCCAATCTGGGGGGTGAGAAATTCCAAGTCAGGGTGATGGTACTAGGTCAGTATAGTAAAACCCTCAAAGGGTTTGGCGTTCGTATGTGTCAGGTTTTTTTATGACCTTTTAAATTTTTTCTTTTTCACTTGTCCGATTTTGATGAAACAAATTTAGAAAAATTAAGAATTACAATTTCTCTAATCTGTTTCTATACCGTTTTCCTATATGTGCAACACTTTCGAAGTTAAAAATAAATTTGTGGAGGCAAAAAAATATTTTTTTGCCTAAAAATTTAAATATTTTTTTTTTAAATTCATAAAAAATCCAAAATGGAATGGAGTACATATTTTTAGAATAGATATTTTAACATTTATACACAATAAATTTAAATTTTTTGGCGATTATGGCACGATATGTGTATATTTATTTTAAGTTTGGGATATTTCTGCAACATTTGTAGGAATAAATATCGATATATCGAAATATCGATGTTTAAAAAAATATATATCCATACTGGTCAACAATATCGATACGATATATATCGATACATTTTATTCATTTGCACGTCTCTAATTATATACATAAAAAAGATTTATCAAAACGAACCACGAATGTCTAGTGTTAACTGCATGGTTCAGAGATCGAACCAAGTGGTTCATGTTGCCGTCCAAAATTGTATTAGTGTGGAAAGCGCGATTGCAATACAGATATGAAATTGGCAATTTTTTAATAAATAACGATAAGTTACGAATTTAGAACGAAGCACACAATTTCAAAATTTTATCCTATAAGAGGCATTTTGCATCAGTATTATTTTCTTTCTCTGGGAACAACTTCCTACAACGATTTAATTCTTTCCCAAAATTTCTTTTACCTACATTGAACCAATTCTTTATGATTTAATACTAGATATAAAAATGATTTTAGAATAATCGCTTAAGACGTCCTAAGCAAAGTAGTGTTTTAGAAAGTTTTGACGAACAACCAAGGGCGAATTTTTGAGTTCGAGATTAGAGATTAAATTAACCTTAATCTTCATTTTCGATTTTTGGTAGTCGATTATAAGTGCTGTGAATCCTTATATAGAAATAAGATGTAATATATGGAGCCATATAAAAATGTATGCATACATGATATCTCACATAAGATCGTATTTGCAATAAAAAAAAAATTGCAACTTATTAAATCGATCGTTTTTTTTACCACTGGTGAATTATAAATCTATTATAAAATACATACCGTGTGCAAAATTTATATGCGTACAGCCTCAATGTTTAAAAAAGAAAACCCATGCTGGTACGATTTTATACAATGTGTCCCTATTTAATAAATCAAATAAAAAAAGGTAAACTCAACCATTAATTTTATAGAAAATAACTGAATCCTCTAGATATTTTTAAGAAACAAAGTTCATATTACTGCAAAAAATTATATTGAAAACTATTGTTATTATAAAAACGATTTTTTTCTTTTATAATTGCATTAGTTTTTAATCTGGTTTCTTAAATTAAATTTTGTGCACAAATATGACTTTTGTATTTTTTTAAATAATCGATTCACCTTTTCTCTTAAAATGATGTTTATCCTTTTTTTCATTTTTATATTCAGAAAATTAATAGTGATACTTACAAATGCGTTTACCAAAGGAAAATCAAATAATTGTATACACAATATTTCTCATAATTCATTTCATTAAAAAGTTGCGTTAAATAGCTGAAGTTAATAACAATCTCTACCCCAGTAGAAAGACTTGGGTGCTGATGAAGTGCGTTGCTGCATAGAAAAATATCGGTATTTGCCCCAGCTTATACTCTAATTTAATTTTTCTTCTCTTCTTTAGAAACTCACATTAATTAATAAAAAATATTTCACTCAATAAGAATTGAAATTACTGAACTTAAGCCCGACTAAGAAATTATTTCTGATTAAAATTCACTATAGTTCAACTAAACATTTAAAATTGTTTCACTTAAATAATCATGGGCACGTGACAAAAATATATGTTCACTTGGCAATCACAGTTTCATATACTGGAAAGTAAAATCAACTGTAGAAAGCAAAAACAATGTAAAGATAATATCCACTACAATAATACTTACAGGTATGTACCGACGGTATATCGAATAAGTAAAAATAATTAATGTGATGATCGTAAAAGATAAGCAAGAATAGTTAAACACACTTAGGTAGAGTGACATGACTTCGTGCTAACCTGAATATAAAAATGAAAAAACTGATAAACAGAAAATGAATAGTGATACTTACAAATGTGTTTACGAAAGGTAAATCAAATAATTGTATACACAATATTTCTCATATTCTATTTTATTAAAAATTTGCGTTAAATAGCTGATGTTAATAACAATCTCTACCCCAGTAGATAGACTTGGGTCCTGATGAAGTGCGTTGCTGCACAGAAAAATATCGGTATTTCCCCCAGCTTATAGTCTAATTTAATTTTTCTTCTCTTCTTTAGAAACTCACATTAATTAATAAAAAATATTTCATTCAATAAGAATTGAACTTACTGAACTTAAGCCCGACTAAGAAATTATTTCTGATTAAAATTCACTATAGTTCAACTAAACATTTAAAATTGTTTCACTTAAATCATCATGGGATGGGCACGTGGAAAAAATATATGTTCACTTGGCAATCACAGTTTCATATACTGGAAAGTAAAATCAACTGTAGAAAGCAAAAACAATGTAAACATAATATCCACTACAATAATACTTACAGGTATGTACCGACGGTACATCGAATAAGTAAAAATAATTAATTTGATGATCGTAAAAGATAAGCAAGAATAGTTAAACATAATTATGTAGAGTGACATGACTTCGTGATAACCTGAATATAAAAATGAAAAAAACGGATAAACAGAAAATGAATAGTGATACTTACAAGTGTGTTTACCAAAGGTAAATCAAATAATTGTATACACAATATTTCTCATATTCGATTTCATTAAAAATTTGTGTTAAATAGCTGATGTTAATAACAATCTCTACCCCAGTAGATAGACTTGCTTTGCTGCACAGAAAAATATCGGTATTTCCCCCAGCTTATAGTTTAATTTAATTTTTCTTCTCTTCTTTAGAAACTCACATTAATTAATAAAAAATATTTCATTCAATAAGAATTGAAATTACTGAACTTAAGCCCGACTAAGGAATTATTTCTGATTAGAATTCACTATAGTTCAACTAAACATTTAAAAATTTTTCACATTAATCTTAAAAAAAGTAATTTCAGTAATTAAATTTATTGCACAGCATCGTGCTTTTTTCATTCAAGGGAGTGTGAGTATGAAGTTTGCATACTGTATGAATATATATTATCATATATGTCCATATACCCTCATTTTTTTGGATCCGAACCATATATGGGATGTCATAAATGCTCCATAAATATTTTTTTAACTGGGTTTATATATTGTTTTAATTTTTTGTAATAATACATATGAATTAGAAAATTATATTTTTTTAATTTTTTTATAAGAAAAACTATAAATCCTGAAACAAATCGATTAGATATTATTGGCCTGGCTCACGATGTCGACAAGAACAAATTTCCTTATTTTGTTTTCAATATAAATTTTTTTTTTTTTTTAGTACATATACTTATTTATTGTATCTTCAAATATGAACTAACAATAATTATTCAAATCTTAAATCTAAATATAATTAATTAGGCCCGACCAGTTTCGGACATAAACTTAGTGATAGTTATTAATAATATATAAGTAGTGATAAGCAACAACAAAAGTATTTTCAAGCAGTTTCTTCTGGAGTGTTGAGTATTAGAGCCCTTGTGTCCCTCTTTTTTAAGCGGATGTGTCCAGTAAAATTCAAGATATTACGAGCAAGCGGATTAGGATGAGACTCGAGTTTTGTAAGATAATTGCCTGCGTATGTTGCAATTTCTTCAGTTACTTGTGGCATATTCAAATCACGATGTAAATTTGAATTTCTTATGTACCATGGAGCCGATGTTATTATCCGTAAAATTTTATTTTGCCTTCGTTGAATTTTTTCTATATTTGAAGCTGAAGCAGTGCCCCATAGCTGACTTACGTAGCACCATATAGGTTTTAAAAGCGACTTGTATATCAAAAGTTTACAATCTAGACTGAGGGTTGAATTTCTACCAATCAGCCAATGTATCTGAGTTAGTTTAAGTTTCATTTGCGTTAGCTTAGAGTCAATGTGGTGTTTCCATGTAAGTCTTCGATCAACGTGTATACCAAGGTATTTCACTTGTAAATTTTGAGGAACAATTTGATTATTGTTTGTAATGGGGGAACAAGTGTCTTTTCGTAGGGTAAATGTTACCTGAGCACACTTCTGTTCGTTTACCTTTATTATCCACCTGTTTAACCATAGTTCTAGCTGGGTAATATGTTGCTGAAGATATCGGGAAGCCTCGTGAGGGTTTTCGTGCATACTAAGGCAGGCTGTATCATCGGCAAATGTAGATGTGTGAATATTACTGCTCAAACGCATAGCACAAGAATAATTCATATACAAGATTGGCCCCAGTATACTCCCCTGTGGCACACCGGATGAGATTGTTTCAGGCATACTCATAAAGTCTCCTTCCACAACAGTGAATTTCCGGGCAATAATGTAACTTTCCAAAAGATTTAGAATGTTTATCGGTAAGTAGGTCTTTAATTTTAAAATCAGGCCTTCATGCCACACTTTATCAAATGCATGAGAAACGTCAATAAACCGCGCAGAGCAATACATCTTTTCTTCAAAAGTTGTTAGTATAAATTGAACCAACCTATGAGTTTGTTCAATGGTGCTATGCTGACTTCTAAAACCAAATTGATGGTCCGGTATGCACTCATTATCAGTTAGAATTGGGGACAATTTTATCATGAGTAACTTTTCAAAGAGCTTTGACATTGTTGACAGTAAACTTATTGGCCTATATGACTCAGCCTTGGTAAGATCTTTGCCGGCTTTGGAATCATTTTAACCTTGGCAAGCTTTCAGCTGTTTGGATAATACTCCAGACATAAAATGGCATTAAAAATGAATAACAGGATTCTAATTGCAATACGAGGCAACTTCATCAGCATCTGGTTACTAATTTCATCAATACCCGGACCTTTTTTCGGGTTGAGTTCAGCAATTAGTTTTTGTACATCACGCGTCTTAAATTTTATGGGTCGAGGGGGTAGCGGAACTACACTCGGCAAATCAACAGCACCAGTACATGAGTTTGGGGTAAATACGGACTTTAAATGCTCAGCAAATAATTTACCTTTTTCAGAGTCGCTTCTTGCCCAATCTCCGGTAGATGTGCGCAGAGGTGGTTTAAACTCGACGGGTGTGTTAAGCTTTCTAGCAGCGCGCCACAAAGAGTAATTAGATGCTGGTGTGACATCAAGACCTTCCAGATAATTTTTAAGAGATGCAGTTTTTTCAAATGCAAGCAACTCTTGGAGTCGTTTAGTGCACTCTTTAAACCTAGTTTTATGTTCAAGTGATCTGTGCTGTTGCCATTCCCTTCTAGCTCTTCTTTTTTCACACACGAGACGTTCAATATCATTCTATTAAACCCAGTCTGCGGATGGGAGGTAGTGGCATGTTCAGCAGCCTGTTTAATATTTTCATTAAGGTTGGTAATATTAGATTCAATATCATCGGGTGTTCTTAGTGTAATATTTTCTGTGCAATGAGTACTAAGATATTTTTTGAATCCCAGCCAATTAACACGATTTATCATCTTCACATAAGGATGAGGTAAGTTACTTCTTAATGGCTACAAATAGAAATGATCGTGGGAGAGTGGTCGGAAGAGAGATCTAGAGAAGCTTCAACTTGAATTAAATCCCTAGAAATATTTTTCATGACGCCAAAATCTATAACATCCGGAATTTTTTGTATGTCAGTAGGCCAGTAAGTGGGTTCCCCACTCGAAATGACGTCCAAGCCCATTTTGGAAATTGTGTTGAACAACGCTCGACCTGTAAGTGTGATAAGACGCGAACCCCAGAACCTATGTTTGGCATTATAGTCCCCAGCTGCTACGAAAAAAGGGCCAAGAGATTTGAAGAAATCCTCGTATTGATCTTCAGTAATTGCGAATCTGGGAGGGAAGTAAATTGATGATATTACAAAATTAGTGCAAAAATTTTCAATACAAATATTCGTTGCTTGTAGATGTTCTTCAGAAATGTTGTCAATAATATAATGCTTGTGTCTTGACCTTATTAGAATTGCTGATCCACCGCATGCTCTTCCTCTTGGGTCCTTTGAATCATATAAGGTGTAGCCAGAAATTTTAAAAATATTGGGTGTTTTTTATTGAGGTATAGAACTTTAAGTTGGCATTACTTTTTTAACTGGCGGCCATTTTGTCAGCTGTCAAGTGATTAATATTTAGTTTGGTTTGCCATTTTATCATGAATAGGTTGACAAAAGAACAACGCTTGCAAATCGTGCAAATTTATTTCGAAAATAATGGTTCAGTTCGCGAAGTTTACCGCAAGCTCCGTCCATTTTATGGTCGACATAATCTTCCATCAGAGCAATTAATTCGGTTAACAATGGATCGTTTTCGCACTACGTTTACTCTATGTGATAATACGCATCCGCAGAGACGTCGAACAGTGCGCACCGAAGAAACAATTGCCGCTGTAGAGCAAAGTGTTGAAGAGGACCCGAATGAATCGATTCGCCACCGTGCACAGCAATTGGAGCGTTGTCCATCAACTTTATGGAAGATTTTGCGCAAAGATCTTGGCTTGCGACCTTACAAGATCCAGCTTGTGCAAGAATTAAAGCCGCGAGGTCATGCAATGCGTCGTGATTTTGGTGTATGGGCCGAAAATGAGATTGATCTCGATGCTGATTTTCATCGCAAAATTTTGTTCAGTGATGAGGCTCATTTTTGGTTGAATGGCTACGTCAACAAGCAAAGTTGCAGCATTTAGAGTGAAGAGAATCCACATGAGACCCTTGAGACGCCATTACATCCACAAAAACTGACTGTTTGGTGTGCTCTATGGGCTGGTGGAGTCATTGGGCCATACTTCTTCCGAAATATTGCTGGAGAGTCAGTTACCGTTAATGGAGACCGGTATAGAGCCATGATAACCGACTATTTTGTTCCCGAATTGGATGGCATGAATGTGGATGAGTTGTGGTTAAAACAAGACGGCGCTACATGCCACACAGCGCACGTCACAATCAATTTATTGAAGGAAACATTCGATGAGCGCATAATTTCGCGGAATGGACCTGTCAATTGGCCACCAAGATCGTGTGATTTGACACCATTGGATTATTTTCTTTGGGGATATGTGAAGTCGCTCGTCTACGCCAACAAACTAGAAACGTTAGGGGACTTGGAAGCCAACATTCGTGGCGTTATTGCCAACATACGGCCCCATATGCTCGAAAAAGTGGTTGAAAATTGGACCTGTAGAATTGGCTTTATTCGAGCCAGCCGCGGCGGCCACATGCCCGAAATCATATTTAAACGTTAATGGCATAAAATTATCCTTCCAATAAAGCCAAATTGATGGACATTAAAACGATTTTCTTGTGTTTTATTTCAATTCGAAGTTCTATACCTCTAAAAAAAACACCCTCGAAGTCAAATGAGTCTCTGAGACCAATATTATATCAATATTTTTTTCCGTGAGGAAGCGCTCAAGTTCATTATTATGTTGGCGAATGCCGTTTGCGTTCCAGAAATAAATTTTTAACGTGTTTACGGTTTGTTAACTAATGCTTGAAGCAGTGTATTCTGCATTCGCAGAATTTCTTGCATCATGCTAGTCATATTTGTTGTAAAATTATTTATAGTTTGCACCAGATTATCAATAGTAGCTTCAAGGCGATTGAAATTAAAGCTTGAGTTTGTATTTGTTGAATTATTTAGTGGTGAAACATTTTGAGTATGAATATAATTTTTCTTAGCAGCATCGGCATACGATACACGGGAAGTAACTGGTTGGCTCACTTGCGCAATAGTGGCGGATGAAGCGTTTGCTAATTAGCAAATGCTGGAGCTTATTTTGGTTTTTGCGCCATAGTCTGTTTGACGAAAGAGTACACAGGACAACCTCTGTAGTTAGCGGTGTGATTACCTCCACAATTGCTGCATTTTTTATCACTTTGATTTTTTGGCTTATTGCAACTAGCAGTGCCGTGTAATTCACCGCACACAACACAAACAGTAGGTAAATTGCAGTAAGTTTTAGTATGGCCATATTCTTGACAATTAGGGCACTGTACGGGTTCAGAACGCTTATGTGGTTCTTCAACTGTTATTTTTCGGTATAAAACATATTTTAAATTATAAATTGGGTGCGTCTAATTTTTTCTCAATTTTATATCATTTGGATCCAGTTCAACGCGAAATAGAGGTAGTGGTATCTTTTCTCTATTTATTATGTTCGATACACTTTTTACCTTAAATCCCTGGAGGACGAGTGCATCTTTTATTTCTTCGGGAGCGACATAGGAATCTATGCCCTTCAATACGATCTGCAGACCTTTAGCACTCTTGAGCTGGTATGTGTAGAAATTTGTTTTACTTTTTTCAAATTCAGAAACCATTGTGCGAAAATCTTTTTCTTCATAAATTTGAATTTTCGTTTCATCAATGCTACCACGTTTTATTGGAACAATGTGAAATTTATTCTCACCAATTACCGAAATTAATTTTTTAATAAGAGCGTTTGAGTTTTTTTCTCTTAAATAGATTGGTGGCGGCTTGGAGGTTTTGTTCGCAGATTCAGCGGGTTTGTCGTTGTCATCTTGCTATATTTTAAAACGGTTTTGGCGATTAGTAGATGATGCGCTGTTATCCGTAGAGATCTTTGGAGCAGATGAAATTTTAGAAGATTTTGGGCTTCGCCCGCGCTTTACCACAGTTATATATCTGTCTATTCTGACTTGGACCTTGGGTTTTTGGTTACTCTTATCTATAGTGAAAACAGGGTTAAGTGATGACCACGAGCCCGAAGCGGATGATATCGCCGAGTTAAATGTAGAGGTACTAGGCAACGGTAATGTTAACGAATCACTAGTTGGCATTGGACAAAGCGAAGTTGATCGCTGACGAAAATGCGGCTTTGCCATTAGAGAAAGTTCATCATCAGATTTTTTATTTTTATTGTTTCTATTAAGAGCTTTAGAACTCACAGTAAGTCTATCATCAGATTTGTTATTTTTATTGTTATCATTGAGAGCATCAGAACTCACAGTCAAATAGGAATTTCTGCCGTTATAACTCACTTCACAATTACTTGTATTTGAGGTACTCATATAGAGTATTCCTCAAGAGTACTTTGTCTGTGTTTTTTTTGATTGCGGTATTTTTTGTTTTTGTTATTTCTATATGTAAAAATATTAGCAAAGCAAAAAAAAAAATAGCTTATTTATCAAAGTTAATATGTACTACGAATATTTTTTTGTATGATTTTTTTGTTTAGTATGTATGTAGGAAAAATTCCGCTATTACATCTGTTCACTATGAAGGTACAACGAGAACAATAACAATATAAATAAGCGAACGAAAATTTCTTATCGATATGGTGAACTAGGCAGTAATTTGAATTTCTTGGGTTTTTTTTAATATCATGTAATATCGAAAGGTCTGAGAGGAGTTTAAAGTGAACGTTGCGAATACACGACGCAGGGCCTCAATGTTTTAAACCTCCGGAAGACGTTTTGTAAATCCCAAACTATTATTTTTATTAAATTTTTTTATTAAAAATGCATTTAAATAGATTATTGAGAAGTTAGCTGGATCTTATGAGTTTTTCACTGTTACTAATACAGATAATTTAGACAAATGAGAACTTCATTTATTTATTTTATTTATTTTCATTACATACTTCTTACAACTGCAATTAGAGCTGTAAAAAGTCATCCAATGTAGCAATTGTAAAGTAAGAAAATAGAAAACATGTTGGTCGTTGAGTTCTTTTTTAAACTGCGATATTCGGGGAACTCTCATTTGTTTAAAAGAAAGTTTAACATAATAAATAAGCAAATATTGCAACAGCAGCTGTTTGCACTAAATGCTACAATTGCCACCAAATAATGTACCCGTTTTAGACGCGCAAAGTTTACTTTACAAAGCCTTAATTCTTTCTGTCTCTCTCCTAACTGAATTAGGACTTTGCAAAGTAAATTTTGAGAATCTAAAAGGAACGTCGTTAAACTTACGCATGCTGAAAAAATTTTGCACTTACATGATATGCAACATGATTGTAACAAATTAAATATGCTGATTCAACATATTGTGTAAGCTAAGTGTTCACACTTTCACAATAACAAAAAAAACCTATATCTTAAACTAAATTTCTACTGTAGTTCATTGCACCTCACAATTAAACAAAAAGAAATAAGACACTGCTTTTAATTACTCTGCATAAGAATATCAAAATTAGAAACTTGCAATCATGCATAAATGGTTGTTTTTTGTACTATGAACTTGTATACGCTTAATAAAGCAAAATTGTATGACCTAAATATTATTAAGCAACACAATTAATAGCAGAAAATTTTAATGATATATCAATAAGTTGATATATATAAGAAAGAAAGTTAAATAAAACAGTTGTTCATTTACATTTTGAAAAGAAAACAAAGTTGTTTCTACCAAAAGTGATTTAACCATCTCCACGCAACCAAGTTTCAAGTGGTTGAGTTGCATCAATATATCTTCCTGGTGAATCGCCTTGAAGATAATCCAAACAGGTTAAACAAACTAGTTTAACCTTATTCTGTTTACTGAATTAAAGATTGGTGACCCCGACGTGATCTGACACAGGATCAATATTCGTCTTTGAAGTTTCCTACACTGAAAGCGCTCCTCTCAGGCAGCTAGGATTAACATTCATCATAAGACTCCCTACACTGAAGGATTCTCTTCAGGTAGCTAGGATCAATATTTATCATCGAATTTCTACACTGGAGCATTTCCTTGTAGGCAGCTAGAAGACTCAACAAATTGAATCGTGATTCCTGATAGACCAAATATGCATAATTTTAACAAGCTGATATAATCACAGCTGGCAACAGGTGACTTGATCGAAACTATAGTCCGCAATTTTAAAAAGGACTCAGCTATCAGGAAAACTGTTGCTTACTATGAGGAACGACACAAAAGGTTAGATAACGCTTGGTCGGAATTTCAGAACACGGACAGCAAAATCCGATGCTTTGATCAAATTACTTTATACCACGACTTCTTTAGTAAAGATTACTACAAAAACATCTCAGAGCTTGTTGACAAATACAAGGGGATATTTGAAACAGCTTTGATGAAATCATCTACAGGGGAGGCAGTTATACAATTAATCGCCGACAAACACACAACAATAATCAAACCCGCTGGTGAGGTAGGATGCACGACATCTGCAATTACCGCTTTAATAAGAAGGCAAAGTGTAATGTTGGGGTCTCTACAGCGATAGCTCACAATGGATCCAACAGCCGAGAACATGAAGCTGAAAGAAAAATTGTGGGACCAAATCCAGAATCTACATTTTACTATATGGGAAACCAGTCATGATCCGGTTCAAGATGGATACAACATGACTGCATATACTACCTTAGAAGTAAAGATATATGAACATTTTAAGAAGGCTTCCCAAGTAGCTCCCGACCCACCGACACCATATGATCAGCCTATTGAAGTACCGCTGCCAAAAATAACAATTCCAAGGTTTGACGGCGACTACCTCAAATGAAGGACCTTTTATGACTTATTTTTGCAACTTATAGGCAATCAGCGGATTCCTGCAGTCCAATGTAGCAGGTGAAGCTGAAAGGCTCATAAGTCACCTTTCAGCGACTGCAGAAAATTATGAGACAGCCTGGGAAATGCTAAAAGAGCGATACGACAACAAGCGAATTCTCGTGGCATCATTAATACAGCAGCTGATTGAACAACCTGCAGTCGGACCAATAATTGCATCGATCAAGCAACTGAATGATACAACTCAAGAATGTCTGCATGCGTTGCAAAATCTTGGAATCGACATTAAATCCTGGGACCCAATACTATTGCACCTCCTCGTAAAGAAACTGGATCGAAACACTCACAACCAATATGAAAGATCAATCACAAATCCAAAACAGCTACAGCAAATCAAACACTTCCTAGCCTTTCTGGAAACTCGATTTCAATCAATGGAGGCAATGGGCCAAAAGGAAAAGCCATCTTCAAAGGTATGTAAAACAGCTGCATCATCTGAAGTAATTGAGCTTTCGTGCGTGCTTTGTAAAATAGGTCCTCACCAGCTATATCTTTGCCAACGATTTCAACAACTTAAACCATACGAGCGCTTAAATTTCACCCAAAAACAAAAATTATTTGTAAATTGCCTGAAATCTGGTCACTCTTCAAAACAATGTGCCTCAAGGGGTTGCATGAAATGCAACAAGAAACATAACTCACTACCCGTCAAAACCATTAAATGAAGAAAAGCCACAGACAGCATCAACCTCTGCAACGACCATTGTAGAGGCTACGGCGCCCTCCGCAACACCAGAGTGCTCAAGCAAATCAAAAGCTACTTCTTTAACCACAGCAAGTCAACAGTCATCATTAGCTGTGATTCTTGGCACTGCAGTAGTTAAAATCAAAACTAATTCATCAAAAATTTAATGACGTGCATTACACAGGATCTCAGGTAAACTGTATCACTGAGCGTCTAGTCAAACGACTTGGTATTCCAATGCAGCCGTCATCGGCAAACATTAGTGGAATCGGAAGCACTAAAACACAGCACCGAGTTAACATAGCATTACATTCTCGAATTAATGGATTCACAACACAATTCGAAGCATTTGTGCTTCCGAGTATTATTTCTCCCCAACCGCCAAAACTCCTTAACATAAATGAGTGGCCATTACCCAAAAATTTTGTACTAGCTGATCCACATTTCAAACGACCGGACAAAATCCACATTTTGTTGGGCGAAGAACACTTTCTTCAGCTACTTTTAGTTGAACAAATCGAATTATATCCACAATTACCAACTCTCCAGAATACTGTGCTTGGATGGATAGTTTCTGGAAAAATAGAAGTAAAAAATCCTACACAGCTTACATGCGGAGTATCCACAACTAATGACAACCTTGAAGCTTCCATTGCAAGGCTGTGGGAACTGGATGAACTTAAGTCAACTGAAAGGGCTATGTCACTAGCAGAAAGAAAATGTGAAAAGTTTTTTGCACATCATACAACGCGGGACACTGAAAATCGTTTTGTTGTAAAGATCCCGTTCAACCAAGATCCTAAAATCCTCGATAAATCTTAAAAAATCGTTCTAAATTGTTTTTTGTCGTTAGAACATCGACTGCAGAAAAACCCCGAATTGAGAAGTCAATATAAGAAATTCATGGATGAATACGAAAATATGACGAAGATATCACCAAATTCTATTCACTCACTAAACTATTTCATTCCAATTCATTGAATTCTACAGCCGGACAACTCCACAACCAAATTAAGGGAAGTATTCGATGCTTCAGCCAAAACAAATTCAGGACACTCTTTAAATGATTTGATGTATATAGGACCAATCGTACAAAGTGAATTGTTTTCAATTTTATTAAGATTTCGACTTCGTATTCTCCACAGATGTAGAAAAGATGTATTGGGAAGTTCTGGTTTTTCCTGAGGACCGCCGCTTTCAAATGATAATTTGGCGGACAGATGCTTCAAAACCACTCTCATACTACCAACTGAATACTGTAACATATGGAACCAGAGCAGCTCCTTATTTAGCAACCAAATCCCTGCAACAGTTGGCAAAGGAAAATGCCAGACAGTATCCACTGGCATCACAATTTCTAAAAGAAAACTTCTATGTAGATGATGGGTGAAGCGATAATTTATACACCGTAATTCAGGTGCAAGAACAACTTCAGTAGATCATGAAGCAAATCGACTTCAATTTGCGAAAATGGTGTGCCAATCACCCCAGTTGCTCAAACATGTTCCAATAGATGACCTAGAACTGAATTTGGACTTCGAGAGCAGCAAATCAGATTCCATCAGTACACTAGGACAAGGTGAATATTACTGATAATAAAAAAGTAACAAAACGGACTGTGACATCGGATCTTGCAAGAATTTTCGATCCATTGGGTCTTATCTCTCCTATCACTGTCGCTGCAAAAATATTCATACAAGAGCTGTGGAAGTTAAAACTCGATTGGGAAAAAGCTCTACCCGAATCCATGCATACCAAATTGATGACCTTCCGTGCAGACCTGAATGAACTGAAAACGCTAAAAATATCAAGAGACATTTTCAAAGGTGAAATCACAGAATCTGTACAATTGCACATATTTACAGATGCATCAGAAAAAGCTTACCGTGCAGTGGCTTATCTTCGAGCTACTATGAAACATGGAACAGTCATGTCACAAATCTTTTGTGCGAAGTCCCAAGTAGCCCCAATCACAGCTCAATCCATACCACGATTAAAGTTATGCGCAGCTGTACTTGGAGCACAACTAGCAACAATAATAATAGTAATAGCTGATCTTCAGTTTACAAGCCAAGTTTGGTTGTGGACTGATTCAGAAATTGTGCTGTCTTGGATAAACTCACCAGCGTCTCTCAACACCTTTGTTGCCAATCGAGTTTCAACCATCCTAGAAAATACTATACCAGTACAATGGCGGCACGTCAGCACCAAATGTAATCCCGCAGACATATTATCTCGAGGAATTGCACCCAGGCACCTAAAAGATTGCTCTTTATGATTCTATGGTCCCATATTTTTACACGGTCAATAAACAGCTTGGCCACCTAAATTCAGGCCAAACCTTGCCCACCCAACCAATTTAGAGAGAAAAGAAAAGCAAGTATTCGTTATGACTTCAACAGAACCCGATTTCATCTATAAAATAAATCATAAAAATTCATTCTGGCGTCTTCAACACATCGTTGGATACATTTTACGATTTGTAAACAATACCAAACGGAATGGCTCTAGACAACATCAAACATCCCTATCGACAAAGGAACTACAAAATGCACTAATATTAATCATCAAGCAAATACAGGCATCAGACCACAAAGTAGACCAGAGGTGACACAGGAGGGAAGATAATTGTGTTTTTGTGGTGTTTTTAGAGGTCTCGCTCACACTGTCATCAAATCCTCTTTACTTTTTCTTTCGCGTGTTATTATTTTAAAGTAATTACATTTTATTCCTTATGGTCTCATTCGCAGCCTAGTGTTTCGTAATTAAATAGTAAAAATTAATATTTGAGAACGAAAATACTTAAAACAAAGTCTCTAATCATTTGAAGAAAAATTTTAATCACTTTATTAATACTAATAATCCTTTTCGCATTGTGTTTTTTAATTCAATACCACAAATTCCTTCATTTAATTTTGTGCTAATGTTCATGGGCTCAAGTGTATTTTCAATTTATGCTTTGTGGTCTCATTCGTTGTTTGCTTTTTGCAAGTTGCAGTTAAAAATTAATATTTTTGAAGGAAAATGTTTTAAATTGAGTTTGTAAGCATTTGGAAACTAATTTGAATCACTTTTATAATACTAATAATATTTTACACATTGTTTTATTTAGTTCAATACTGCAAAATCTTTCATTTAATTTTGTAAAAATGTTCAATTGTTCAATTCACTAAGTATACATTTCTGCTGTTTGTTTTGATTATTGTACTAAGAATATTCAATAACAAACACACTATATTTCTCCCTTTTTAACAGTCATCAAATCAGCGGATTTTTGCTTTTTTCATAAGTCACTTTCTACAACTCTGGTCTACTTTGTGCATCAGACTTCAAAGAAGAAATTCAACAGCTTACCAAATACAAAGTGTTGCAAGGAACCAGCAATTTATCGAACCTTTCACCGTTTTTGGACGCTGAGGGTTTGATACGTGAGTGAGGTCGACTGGAAGACTCCTCATTGGATTACGATTCCAAACATCAGCTGCTTCTTCCTTACAATGATCCAATCGTGTAGTTGATATTTGAAATGGTACATAAAGACAACAAGCATTGTGATACACAAACTCTCCTAAGAATAGTAAGAAAAAGCGATCTTGGCCAATAAAAGGGAAGATCATGGCAAGAGCGGCGATTCATCGATGCACAATACGCAGTAAAGCGAAGCCCGACCTATTTCACCAAATTATGAGCAACCTGCTCTCCACAGGGGTAAAACCAGCTAGGCCGTTAATTAATTCTGGAGTAGACTATTGTGGTTCAATGACAGTTCACTACAAGGTGAGAGGAAAACGGCCACACGAGGCGTATATTGCTATATTTTGTTGCTTCTCTACGAAGGCAGTACATTTAGAGCTTGTAAGTGATCTAACCACTGACGCATTTATAGTAGCCATCAAACGGTTCGTTGGCCTACGAGGACACTGCCAAAACCTATATTGCAATAATGCAACAAACTTTGTAGGCGCAAAAAATAAATTGTCTGAACTAATACCCGCAATTTATACAAGTGAAGCAAAAGAAGCAATTGAAAATGCATGCAGCAAAAAGAATATACAATTCAGGTTCATACCACCTCGAGCTTCTCATTTGGGAGGTCTTTGGGAGGCAGCAGTAAAATCAGCAAAACACCTTTTAATCAGGAGTCTAGCTAGTGCTTCCTTAACTTACAAAGAGTTAGAAACACTGATTATCGAAATCGAAGCGATTCTCAACTCCAGACCTATTTCACCCATGTCAAACGACCCCACGGACTTCGATGCGTTAACTGCAGGACATTTCCTGATTGGTGAACCACTAACGGCACAAGTAGACGCACAGGCCACATCAACAAAGACAAATTTGGCGACTCGCTGGAAACTAGTGTCCCTTCTCAAACAGAACTTCTGGGAAAGGTGGTCACGAGACTATCTGAACGAATTGCAATATCGCAATAAATGGAAGGAGCAATCAAAATCTCTAAAACCCGGAACCATCGTCATTCTTAAGGAATGAAATGGCCTTTAGGACGTGTGATTAAAATCTATAAGGGGGAAGACAACATAGTCAGAGTGGCAGACGTCAAAACCGCTGCAGGAGTCCTTAAAATAACGGTCCATTACCTGGCACCACTCCCTAAGGCCAGTCTAGAAAAAACAGAAGACGACAACAAACCCATTGATGGAACCGATGATACCGACAACACAGATGAAACCACTGAGCCGGAGAGCAAACGTCTAAAATTATTCGGGAATAATTTAGAAATCGCACTGTTGACACTAATGCTCATATTCCCAATTATTTTGGGAGCACGAATTGATAATGATCGCTTCGGGTCCAAGTTGAGTATTCATTTCGTAGAAGTGGGCTCAACATATATATCTGCAAGTCAGTGGAAGCTGGTCGTTTACTATGACTTATCTGCTTACTCGGCTGACACAACATTTTTAGGAAACGGAACGAGCTCCATGATCCGACTGGAATACAATACATCGTGTTATAATACAATAGAATATCTTCGACATATTGAAGCAGATTTGAGACTTGATAATAAATTATTATATAAACCGGGTCAAAAACGAGGTGCTGTCGACTTCGTCGGAAATGTCACTCATTCATTGTTTGTGATACTAGACTCGGAATATGCAGAAAAAATGCCAACAACAATAAATAAACTGCAAGAAAACGATTAATATATGCTTCACCTCATAAAAGACCACACCTCCGTTATTAATTCTACAATGAACATTGTCAAAGAAAGTCTAACAGCAACTAAGCTTAAATTTGACCATCTTCTGTTAAAACTAAATGAAATCACGAAAACTGAAGAGACACTGGCAGAGGAAATAACACAACTTAAGCTTGCACACTGATTCAGTATGGGTGTAACAAAACTCTCATTCATTGCAAACTATCTGCAACGAATGCAAACTTGCATTCTGGACGCATTGACTGACACTCATCACGGAAAATTAATCCATTGCTGTTGACTCCAACTCAACTGGAAATTGAAATACAAAAAATTAGGGCACATACGCTACAGTCATTGGAGTTACCGGTTCCTGCAAGTCATCCTGTTCGAATTTTACAAACTTATGAAAATAAAAGGCGGGCTCACTCAGGAACATGTTGTGTTCAACATAACTCTACCCTTAATAGACCGTGAAAAGTTTAAGGTTTACAACCTAGTTCCCGTTCCGACCCCCATAAACAACACTATGCTGGTAATAGACACATGCAGTCCGACAATAGCAATAAACTCATTTCAACGGCACTACATTCCCTTATCATCAACACAACTCAAAGGCTGTGACGTAATTGACAAGGAGGTATTTATGTGCTACGATGTGCAACTCCAATATAACTTTGGTGCTATAATGTGCTCTTGTGAAATCAACTTATTCAACAATATCACCGTACCACATTGCATGTTGAGGAAGCTTCCAACTAATGTAACCTGGACACCCCTAACTCATAAAAACAAATGGATATATTCATCACGAGCCTCTACACATGCCACAGCGGTTTGTGGAAAAGAAATTATACAAATAAATCTACTAGGGTCCGGCTTGTTAACTATCAATCCAGACTGCATCCTTAAACATGATTTCATCCAAATGTCCGGCCAGCAATAAATCGTCACTAAAACGGTCTCATCTTACACAAGCCTTGGCAACATTTCAGAACTAGCATTTCAACCCTTGTTGCAGATCAACCATATCAACAACACCAACCAGTCATTTGTGCCAGACGAAACAGCAGTATAGCTCATCAAATTCCTTCAATAGAAATTAGAGGCTATGAACAGTTCACAATTCCAAATTCATCATCAATCAAACCATGAGAGAGCTGTCTCATATGTAGCACTAATCGTCAGTGCGGTGGCGATCATATGGATCGCAGTCAGAGCTATAAAACGTAAGAGACCTAACATCGCTCAAATCACAGAAATACCACAATCATCTGAGTGTAACCCACAACCAGCAACAACACCTTCACCAGCTCCACGATATAAGTTCAGCGTACATGTTTGAAAACAATAATAAATTTAATATTTTTATTGTATATTTTTTTATATTTTAATTATTTTTGCATAACTATAAAGTTATTGCCTTTATCGCATCCAAATTGTAAAACAATAGTTTATTTTTATTTATTTTTAACTGTAAATCCAAGCAGTACGCACTTTATTAATGACATAATTGTAGTTAGTTAGTTGAGGATAGCCTCAACGGGGGGTGGGGAGGGTGCATGTTCATACTTTCACAACAACAAAAAAAAACCTATATCTTAAACTTAATTTCTACTGTAGTTCATTGCACCTCACAATTAAACAAAAAGAAATAAGACACTGGTTTTAATTACTCTGCATAAGAATATCAAAATTGGAAACTTGCAATCATGCATAAATGGTTGTTTCTTGTACAATGAACTTGTATACGCTTAATAAAGCAAAATTGTATGACCTAAATATTATTAAGCAACAAAATTAATAGCAGACAATTTTAATGACATATCAATAAGTTAGTATATAAGAAAGAAAGTTAAATAAAACAGTTGTTCATTTACATTTTGAAAAGAAAACAAAGTTGTTTCTACCAAAAGTGATTTAACCATCTCCACGCAACCAAGTTTCAAGTGGTTGAGTTGCATCAATATATCTTCCTGGTGAATCGCCTTGAAGATAATCCAAACAGGTTAAACAAACTAGTTTAACCTTATTCTGTTTACTAAATTAAACACTAAGCTTTATATTAAATGAAGATATTATGTTAAACTTTTGGGAAAATATGCGATTAAAATATTAAAACTTAATAAAAGGTTTTTTAGAGTGCCACAAATTTGAGTTGGCATCCCTGCTTTATTCGAGCACTCATTTAACAGCTGATAGTGGCATTTTATTTAGTTTGCAGTGAAGTTTCCTTATAAACCAACGTTCACCAGAGGAACGCGTGCAAATTGTTGAAATTTTTAATCAAAATAATTTTTCTCTTCGTCAAACTCATCGATTGATATTGATTTTTAATTTCTATTCAAAATTTTATTTTCCGATGAAGCCCATTTCTAGTTGAATGGGTACGTAAATAAGCAGAAATGTCGCATTTGGAGTGAGGAAAATCTACAAGCTTTTGTCGAAACACCATTACATCCACAGAAAATTACTGTTTGGTGCGCTTTATGGGCTGGCGGAGTTATTGGCCTATATGTCTTCAAAAACTTTTGTTGAAAATTGGTGTTCCAGAAATCATATTTAAGTTTTAATTTTCTGAAAATTTCTTCTCAATAAAGCCCGTTTTATTGATATTTAAAATATATTTTCTTGTTTTATTATGATTTAAACTTGTGTCACTGTATAAAAACATCCTTTATAAACAAATAATGGTAAAATTAATTTAATAGATTTGTATTGAGTTACTTTTGAAGTTGTATCGTTTAAATCTGGGTGTTAGCTAGTAAATATGTGAGGCTGCAAGCGAACGTGTCAGCTGTTATTGTATTTCCTTTGTTTTTTGTACATATGTGTGTGTATGTGAGAGAGAAGTTCACGTTTGCTCCGTAAAAATCTATTTTCTGTAGATTTCTACCTGACATACGTTACGATACATATTAAATAAACAGCAACAGCTGATTAGTAAACTAACGATACGAATCGACTAATTCTACCAGAGGAGTGTTGTATAACCTTCACCGATGTACGTATATGTCGTGCACATACACATATATACATATGTAAGTACATATGTGCCCTTAATTATGAAATTGGTCTAAGTCATATTTTTCTTTGGTCAAATTATTATTATTACATTTGAAAAAATCAAAAAATATTTTTATATTATGAAACATTTTAATTTTGAGTTGTAGTAGCCTCTTTTAATACAAATTTATTTAATATTTATGAAATATTTATTGAAGTTTTTTTAAAATTTATTTAAAGTTTTGAAGGAAAAATTTATATGACTTAGACCACTTTCATAATTAAAGGCACATATGTTTTTCGTGAAAAAATTTATAAGTGTTTGTTCAAGTGCAATTTTTAGTAAATAACTTATCGGTATTTTGCGACTAAAGAATTTGACTTAAATATTTTATTTTTTATATTGGCAATACTTGAATATTTTATTCTACACTCTGTATTTAAGAAATATTTTACATTCACCCTTAATTAAGGTGGACCATACATCCTCTTCTTTTAGAGGACAATCATCTTTTTAACTCGCTGTCATCTATAAAATTTCTGTCCTCTTTTTGTCATCTTTTTTATTATCAGTCATGATTATTATTATCAGAATGATTTATAATTGTTTTTATAGATAAAACAATGTATCCTCACTTTCATTTGCATTCCCTAACTACAAACCAAGCCCCATATATAATTGTTAACAGTTGAAATAGCAGCTGCCGTATGGGCTTGCCTGGTTTGGTTTACCCTGGTAAGCTTAATGTGTACAGGGCTGTGATATTACTGAGATCTTTTTCTGTCATCGGGGTATTTTTAAAATCTTTAATTTTTGTTATTGAATGTATATATCGTTACCTTAATATACAAAGGCCCTAACTCATTACTTTTTTGAAATCGAGATTCTTGCATTTTTCGATACATTAGATGTTCTTCTATCGAAATATACAAAAACCTCATTGAATTCAAATAATTTTTTTTCTATTTTTGTTGATGTCATCTTTTTCTTTCTCCGAAATCTGGTCACCTTACCTTATTCCATTATTGCAACCGATACCGGTACCGATACCGATATATCGGCGATACTGCTGGTTTTCCGATATATCGATATCGGCGATATTTTACTGTCGATACGCCGATACTTCTTATATTTTTCTTTAGAGTTTTTTGAACAACTGAAACTGAAATGTATTGACAATTTTGATGATTTTAAAAAATAAACAGTATGACATTCCGTTTGAATTGACTCATTGACTCATTCAGTTTGAATTGACTCATTCAATCTTACACTGTTATTTTGTGAAAAACAATAATTAATTTTTTGTTAACATGAATTGAAAGTCAATTCTTTTTTTTTAAGTCTTATTAATATCAATTTTAAATCTTGAGCCAATCTAAACTGAATGCCAACGTTTATTTTGTAAAATCATAAATATTGCAGACGTTTTGTAGTTTGAAAATTTTAATTTTAGAAACTGAAATGTACTGAAAATTTTGATGATTTGAATGGCTCATTAATACACACTGTTATTTTGTATAATAGAAGAATTATTCTACTTGAGTTTTGTTAATTTTTACTTGAGCTCAATTTAAATATGCGTATCGGTATCGGAATCGGTATCGGCGATATTTATTTTTGAGTATCGGTATCGGTATCGGATCGGCGAAATGGCGTATCGTTACATCCCTATTAAATATATACGTGGCATGCTATAATTAAAAGTTTGGCACTTTAATTACTAATAAAAATATTTTTATTATTGAAAATCGTAAAAAAAATATTTTTGTGATTATTTAATATATTTTTGGAAGCCATAAATAATAAACTAAAAAAAACACTGCCATTCTTATGCCAATTTAATACTCGTACGTTGCCATTTGTATGGCTTCATTTAATTTAATGACTTAATAGCAACCAACCATTAATAAATAACAAACTTATTTTATTGGTATCCTGATTTATTAACTTGCGTTTTGTTGATTGACATCGAGGTCACGTCAATACAATACCAAAAAATTGGGGCTTGTTTACTCGCTCTCGAGATGTTCAAAAACCGTGCTACTATTTAATAACCCAAAAATAGTCTTAGTATTGTACCTCCATACCAAGTAAGCTAACTTGTTTTATATTTTCTCGTATTTAATAATCTTTGATGTTGCAAAACTGTTTAGTATATCAATTTAAACATCCCATTGCAAATAGTATATGTATATCGCGGCATTATGTAAACGGGTTTTTCCAACAGCATTTTTTTCATTTTGTTCAGCAGAAAGGAACGGTTTCAGAGAAATGAAATGGAACATTTCCTTTTAATTTATTCTATAGTTATGATTATGGATAGGATTTTCAAGCATTTAAAATCACGTTTTATGTACATAAAATATGCATTTAAAACTAATAAAATATGTAATAAAATATGCATTTATCAACTTTTTTAACATTTAATAACATTAAAAATTTAAAAAAGTCATCTTCATTGCTTTCTTAACAAAGATTTTGTCATTAAACTCTTCAAAAACATTAAAAGCTCAGCTACAATGCTTTCTTAATAAACATTTTGTCAAATCATACTGAATACAAAATAAAGTCAAGTTGAACTGTTATTTATGTAAGTAAATTAATAAGTGTTTTTGCAAATTGTCAAAGATAAATCTTTGGCGATTTTTTCTGAAAAAACTTTTATGAAATACAAATGGAATTTCCGTCAGCAGAAATTATTGGTACACATTTAAATACTGCTAGTTCATTTGTGAAATATTCAGTTTCTAAATTTTCGTTGTTAGAACCATAAAGTATTGATGCAATTTGTTGAATTTAACTTTTTTAAGTCCACAATTTTTTGTATTACTATATCTAATTTATTTCTAATCTCTTCACTTATTCTGCCTTTCAGAGCATAATTTTTTTTACGATATCTTCAATTAATTCAACTTGAGCTGTTAAAGAATCAAGCACTTCTAACGTTCCCATCTTGTTACTATAGGATGTATCCGTATCATATCACTGGATATTTTTCATTAAAGGCTGCAAGACGCAAATAAGTTTTCAAACGCACTTTATATATACATGAAGTTAATGCGAAACCTGTAGAAAGTGATGAAAGAAATTACACAAAAATTTTTGGGTTTAAAAGGGCTATTATCTCACGCTCTTGTTTTTTTTTTAATTTTCAATGGTATTGGTATTCTTGACTTAAGCCAAGGTACTGAATTTTTCAATAAGTTGAAGGAGTCTTACGGTGTTTTTGAATATAGAATAATATCACAAAAATGCTATCGTAGATTTTTCTCGTTTTTCTTTTTTCCTTTTGTTCTTACACAGTCATAAAAACTGCAGCTTTTAAATACTTCGCAACTAATAAAAAAACCAAGATTTAATTTATAGCATGAAAAAATTAAAAATTTACTAAAAATATATAAATGTATATGAATGAAAAATGCAGAAAAATGTATTTATTATAAAATATTCAAAAATCTGCCCTAACAAATCGATGCCGCAAATTTGTTGATTCACAAAGATATGTTATTTACGTTAATCTACACCCAACGACAGAAAGATCCTATCCCTAGTTATGACTCTTTTTTAACGATAAATTTTATTTTTATCTCCATTTACTAAAAATTAATAGGAACTTGTTACAAGCTGTCAAAGAAAGAACATCGATTTGAAAAATAACTATGCTGAGAACATAATAAGCAACATGGCACAAAGCTTCGTTTATACTTAAATTAGATATCCTTATGAAAATTTAACAAATACTAAAAAAAATCTTGAGTAAAGGTCTTCCTAAAACATGAAATATGTTTAATATGTTTGACTGAAAAAATTTGTTTGATTATTTTTTTCCAATTTTTTTTTTCAATTTCCAACCCTGGAACCATAATTTTTAATTTTCTGGTTTTTATACAAATGTATTTCTTTCTAAAACAGAATATATTTAATTACCAAAGAAATAATTAGTTGTGTTCAATTGGTTTTATATAAAGGTTAAGTTTTCCAGGTCTGGAGCTTTGTTTTTTATTTTTTTTATTTGTAAATAAAAAGAAAAAATTAATTTGACTTACTTAGATTCTTTTATATAAAAAAAATTAATTTTCCAACATTCGAATCGTCCTTTTAAATATTTTTTTGATTCCTTCTTTAAAAATATTTGAAATATGTTAAGTGAAAAAAGAAAAAAATTATATAAGGAAAAAAATTGTTTTATTTAATAACCCTAATAGCAAAAAAAAAAGTTAAAATTTATTTAATTTATCTTTCATATTATGCTCCTGTTCCATAATTATTTTCAGCTTTTACTGCATTGTTTTGAAGTTGGTTCTATTTATCTCTTTAATAAGATGTTTTTTATCATATACATATGCGACATACTTTAAAAGTAACTTGTAATTCATAGAAACCATGTAAAAATTCTCGTCTGCATGTTTATATTTAAAACAAAAACAAAGCACTCAAAATTTTTTTTACTTTCAATGTAAATAGCCAGCCGAGAATTTTTACATGGCCTCTATGAACTGGCAGTAAATGCATATTTTCGTAAAAATAATATCTTATATGCACATGCATGTGTATAATAAGGTGACATGAATCATAGAAAGAATTTACCTTTTTTTATTTACTCCAGCGAACGTCTTATTTGAAGGGAAGTATAAAAAAGACTGACGCACATCAATACAAAAGTCACAATAAACGAGAAAGATACGTTTTTTACACAATTTTTAAATCCATTAACATCTATGCGGAATATTCACGTAAGTGGTACAGACGAAAACTATGTAGTACTTAAATTTTTCAAGAAAAGAAATTTATGAAGAATTAAAATTTATTTAAGGTTTTTATACCCTTCACGAAAAATGGTAAAGGCTATAACGTGTTTGTCATTCTGTGTGTAATTTCCACAATATTAATATGTGATCCATAAATTAAGTATATATATGTATGTATTCTGTATCCTTATGCATAGGGAAGACGAATAAGCGATATCCGTCTGTCCATCTGTCTCTACGCGAAACCGGTTCGCCGAAGCTCCCAGAAAACGTACAGAGTTTGGTCTTGAACTGCTGTGTAAGAAATGGTTTGAATTAGATTGGTATTGAAAATAAACAAAATCAAGCAGACGGTTTCAAAGCTGGAAAATTTAAACCTTATGTTGCCATGTAAAAGTAACTACGCAGTAAAAAATTTCTTCAAATAAAGCAGGTTTCTACTATTATATGGTGTATTTGACACCATTGGATTATTTTCTTTGGGGATATGTGAAGTCGCTCGTCTACGCCAACAAACCAGAAACGTTAGGGGACTTGGAAGCCAACATTCGTGGCGTTATTGCCAACATACGGCCCCATATGCTCGAAAAAGTGGTTGAAAATTGGACCTGTAGAATTGGCTTTATTCGAGCCAGCCGCGGCGGCCACATGCCCGAAATCATATTTAAACGTTAATGGCATAAAATTATCCTTCCAATAAAGCCAAATTGATGGACATTAAAACGATTTTCTTGTGTTTTATTTCAATTCGAAGTTCTATACCTCTAAAAAAACACCCTGTAGAATAAAAGTAGCGCTGACAAACCTGCTGACATCGCTGCTGAATTTTGTATGACGAGTTCCCGGTTTGGAGTAATACATTGTTGCTCACAAAAGCGCTTTTTTGAATCCAATAAGCAAACATAGCAGTTAAATGTAAATTTTTATTAATTTTTGTTTGAAATAGGCTCTGAGTAATTTGTTTTTGTTTATTTACAGGTACTTGCATTAGCTTAAATTTTCGTCACTTGTGTTGTGTATGTGTGCACGTGTGTGTTTGAACGTAAAATACATTTGACAACCTAGGTGAGAAAAATCTTCGAATGGATATATGTATGTACATTAGAGTGGCCGTTAGTTGTATGGAGAATTTTTTTTTATTTCTTATATTCTCTACCGCCAAATCGTTTCAGTTTTATGTAAAAATAATACAAAAAAAATGCATAGCAATAAGTTGTGTTTTAGGGGGTGCGTCCGCCCCTCAAAGTTGGCCTTCAAGCCCATTTATTTAATGTAATTTTGTTTTTTTTATTAAGTTTTCCTTTGACTATATTTATATGTATATGTATATGTATGAAATAATTTCATAGATATAAGCTCTTATTGTACATGCTTAATATAAATTATATCCATATAAATATTATTTTGGTAAATACAACTTTTGGTAATTTGTTGGTTATTTGCTTCATTATTTTCTAATATATTAATTTTAGCAAAAAACTTTCTTTGAGCCTAATGTTGTTGACTAGAAGAGTAGATTAGTAATGGAGACCTGAGTCCAAGTTTGGGAATTCAAAACCGGGAAAAATTAAAAACGATGGCAACCCTGTTACAAATTGGGGATTTTGGGTATTTTTATGCTGAGATTTCGTTAGGCTGGTTGTGTGTGTGTGCGAGTTTGATTCTTTCTATGTATGTATGTATGTGTGTATGTATATATGTACATGTGTGTACAGCTTTTGTCATTGTAGAGAAACGTTGTGCTTACAGTAGATGGATGTATCTGGGAGTGTTTGGATATGTGTATGTATGTGTGAGTGCATATGTGTGCGTTTTTGTATTTACTTGTATGTTTGCCAGTATCCACTACTTTTGTTGTAGTTAGAGACAAACATTATACCCTGTAGGAAATGTTGATGTGGAAAATGTACTGACTCCCTTTTGACTTTGTAAGCAGTACTACTCTTTAATTATTCCTCATGCAATGCTTCGTGCTATAGACATAAACTAGACATTGTTTTTTTTTTTTTTTATTTATTTATTTATTTATTGTATCTTCAAATATGAACTAACAATAATTATTCAAATCTTAAATCTAAATATAATTAATTAGGCCCGACCAGTGTCGGACATAAACTTAGTGATAGTTATTAATAATACATAAGTAGTGATAAGCAAAAACAAAAGTATTTTCAAGCAGTTTCTTCTGGAGTGTTGAGTATTAGAGCCCTTGTGTCCCTCTTTTTTAAGCGGATGTGTCCAGTAAAATTCAAGATATTACGAGCAAGCAGATTAGGATGAGACTCGAGTTTTGTAAGATATTTGCCTGCGTATTTTGCAATTTCTTCAGTTACTTGTGGCATATTCAAATCACGATGTAAATTTGAATTTCTTATGTACCATGGAGCCGAAGTTATTATTCGTAAAATTTTATTTTGCCTTCGTTGAATTTTTTCTATATTTGAAGCTGAAGCAGTGCCCCATAGCTAAATTCCGTAGCACCATATAGGTTTTAAAAGCGACTTGTATATCAAAAGTTTACAATCTAGACTGAGGGTTGAATTTCTACCAATCAGCCAATGTATCTGAGTTAGTTTAAGTTTCATTTGCGTTAGCTTAGAGTCAATGTGGTGTTTCCATGTAAGTCTTCGATCAAGGTGTATACCAAGGTATTTCATTTTTAGGAACAATTTGATTATTGATTGTAATGGGGGAACAAGTGTCTTTTCGTAGGGTAAATGTTACATGAACACACTTCTATTCGTTTACCTTTATTCTCCACCTGTTTAACCATAGTTCTAGCTGGGTAATATGTTGCTGAAGATATCGGGAAGCCTCGTGAGGGTTTTCGTGCATACTAAGGCAGGCTGTATCAAATGGCAAATCGGCAAATGTAGATGTGTGAATATTACTGCTCAAAGGCATATCACAAGTATAAATCAAATACAAAACTGGCCCCAGTATACTCCCCTGTGGCACACCGGATGAGATTTTTTCAGGCATACTCATAAAGTCTCCTTCCACAACAGTGAATTTCCGAGCAATAATGTAACTTTCCAAAAGATTTAGAATGTTTATTGGTAAGTAAGTCTTTAATTTTAAAATTAGGCCTTCATGCCACACTTTATCAAATGCCTGAGAAACGTCAATAAACAGCGCAGAGCAATACTTTTTTTCTTCAAATGATTTTCGTATAAATTGAACCAATCTATGAGTTTGTTCAATGGTGCTATGCTGACTTCTAAAACCAAATTGATGGTCCGGTATGCACTCATTATCAGTTAGAATTGGGGACAATTTTATCATGAGTAACTTTTCAAAGAGCTTTGACATTGTTGACAGTAAACTTATTGGCCTATATGACTCAGCCTTGGTAAGATCTTTGCCCGGCTTTGGAATCATTTTAACCTTGGCAAGCTTCCAGCTGTTTGGATAATACTCCAGACGTAAAATGGCATTAAAAATGAATAACAGGATTCTAATTGCAATACGAGGCAACTTCATCAGCATCTGGTTACTAATTTAATCAATACCCGAAGCTTTTTTCGGGTTGAGTTCAGCAATTAGTTTTTGTACACCACGCGTCTTAAATTTTATGGGTCGAGGGGGTAGCGCAACAACACTCGGCAAACCAACAGCACCAGAACATAAGTTTGGGGTAAATACGGATTTTAAATGCTCAGCAAATAATTTACCTTTTTGAGAGTCGCTTCTTGCCCAATCTCCGGTAGATGTGCGCAGAGGTGGTTTAAACTCGACGGGTGTTTTAAGCTTTCTAGCAGCACGCCACAAAGAGTAATTAGATGCTGGTGTGACATCAAGACCTTCCAGATAATTTTTAAGAGATGCAGTTTTTTCAAATGCAAGCAACTCTTGGAGTCGTTTAGTGCACCTTTTAGACCTAGTTTTATGTTGAGGTGATCTGTGCTGTTGCCATTCCCTTCTAGCTCTTCTTTTTTCACACAAGAGACGTTCAATATCAGTAGAATAAATTCTATTAAACCCAGACCTGAGTCCAAGTTTGGGAATTCAAAACCGGGAAAAATTAGAAACGATGGCAACCCTGTTACAAATTGGGGATTTTGGGTATTTTTGTACTGAGATTTCGTTAGGCTGGTTGTGTGTGTGTGTGTCCGAGTTTGATTCTTTCTATGTATGTGTGTATGTATATATGTACTTGTGTGTACAGCTTTTGTCATTGTAGAGAAACGTTTTGCTTACAGTAGATGGATGTATCTGTGAGTGTTTGTATATGGTATGTATGTGTGAGTGCATATGTGTGCGTTTTTGTATTTACTTGTATGTTTGCCAGTATCCACTACTTTTGTTGTAGTTAGAGACAAACATTATACCCTGTAGGAAATTTTGATGTTGAAAATGTACTGACTCCCTTTTGACTTTGTAACCGGTACTACTCTTTAATTATTCCTCATGCAATGCTTCGTGCTATAGACATAAACTAGACATAGTGACTACTTAGTTCTTATGGAAAAATGGAGACATACCAACCAAGCAGTTAGTAACTGGTACATTTCTATAAGTTAGATACATAAAAATGTATGCATATTGACAAGTTGTTGACAATTCCACCACAAAGACTTCATACCTGTTTCCTCTCTTTCTTTTATACTGACGGATAGAAGAAAACTTATTATACTACAATTGTCACTAGAATTTTAGTGTTGACACAAAGGCACTTGGTCCCAGTCTGACTGCAGGGTAGTAACAAGGGATCTGTGTGTTTGTGTGTATGTAGTGATCGTTATTTGATTGACTTTGGTTTGCTCCTCTGAGTTTTCGTGCTTTGCGTATGTATGATTATTATTGTATGTATACATTTATTGTTGAAGTCTCTGGGGAAATAATATAAAAGCTGTAGGTAGTGGCAACCCTGATAGATGTTTGGAATGGAGGGGGATAGGTAATGCATTTGGTAATGTATGTATGCATGTTTATGTTGTTGGATTAATGTATGTGAACGTATCTATTTTTGCTTTGAAGAATATCATTGCTTGTGTGAATTACATCAACACTTCTTCATACATATTTATATATATGTGTATATATGTTTTCTACGCTATTGGCATTTCTATTCTTATGGAGATAAAAAAATATTGTGTTGGCATAGGTTTTATATGTACAAGTGCATTTTAGATATTAAATATTTTAAGTCCCATAAGGTTGACAAGCTGAGTTTTATGAATAGGGGTAATTATATTTTTATTTTAGTATATTTTGCTTTAGCAAAAACTTATAGAAGGACCTGCACTCACGTGCCCCGATTCTCATATGGATTGTGGGGATGTGTGTGTATACGAATGTCATCATATGTCGTAATACCATCAGAGAAATTAGATTTGATGACTACTACGCGATTCTCATGTAACGTATATAAGTAGAAAAAATAATGTAGATTGTCATCAGTTACTTTGATATCTCAATAAGTCACAACCTATTTTCTAAACCAAATTTTAAAGTGTTTGAAAACAATAAAAAAACTACAAAAGTGTTAAAACTAATTATTGTTTGATAAACAAGTTTATAGTGTATAAAGAAAAAAAATGAAATAAATTGTTTATAAATAAAATAATTAAATAAATTGTTTATAAATAAAATAATTAAATAAATTGTTTATAAATAAAATAATTAAATAAATTATAAACAAATAAATAAATAATAAAAATAATTAAATAAAATGAATACCGCAAGTTGTCCCATCTGCAATAAAGTATTTATGACTCAAACAAAAGTAAATAAGCATATAGAAAAGCCCACCTATGCTAGCCAGTCGAAGGCTATGTTGGGAACTAGTAAGCTAAATATTAAAAACAAATATTGTGAGGATTGTGATGAGATGATTCCATCAATTGGTTGTATGGCTCACGTCAGAACCATAAAACACAAAAACAGCTGTCAGCAAGAAGCGATTAACGATTTTCTCACTAGAAGAATAAGTAACTTCAATGGGAGGATCGAGACATATATCCTCCTCAACAAAAATGTGGGTGTCTTGTTTCCGGAGGAGTTTCTCGCATCTGCAAAGAGCTCCATAGTAAAACAACTTAATGAATGTAGTAGGATACATACTACGTTTAAATTTAATATGGATCTCACATGTGATTATATGAAAATGGTGAATGATGAGATGAATGTTAGCCAACTTGTACACATCTCAAAGATGATGTTGGTGACCCTCTCTGATGACATAGAGGAGATGTACAAAAACAGACCGATGAGCTTAGAGCCAAAATGAAAGAATTTCAAGAGAGGTATAGCGGATGGACCTTGATTTCAATAAATTCCCTTGAAGTTAATATAAACAAGGCATCCATAATAAGATGATCGAATTTTATCCCTCTCCTAAAAAATATTGCAGCCAAGCATGCATGCATAAATATCGAGAACTCTGATGTTTATTGCTTTAAATGGTGTCTCATTGCGGCTTTGTACAAAAATAGCGGTCTGAATCCTAAACAACGGAAAAACTTTAAAAACTATAATATAACAAACATTTCTGATGAGAATATTAATTTAGGAGCAATTATGTTAAATTTTGAAGGCCTAGAGTTTCCACTCCCATTGAAGCAGATAAAACAATTCGAAAATCAAAATGATCTGAGCATCAATGTATTTGGCCATAATGGCACATCGCTTATAGGACCATACTACATAACAAAAGGAGAAAAACACATTCATATTAATCTCTGATTGCTCCAGTCCAATGAAAACTTCCACTATGTACTCATCAAGGATATATCAAAGTAAGTTTCATTTGTGCATTTATGAAAAATCTGCTTTCATCTCTATTTATAAAGTTACTTCCTATTGTTATATTTATTTATATCGTATTGGTATTTTCTATATTTTCTTCAGACTCCTTCGTTCCAGCAAAACATCGCATAATCATAAGATCATGATATGCAACACCTGCCTATATCATACACATGATGATTATGTGTATAATCATCATAAAAATGTTTGTGTGAAAAAAGTCATTAGAATGCCAAAAGGTGAATATATTATCAAGTTTAAGAACTACTACAAACAGTTAGATGTACCATTTGTAATCTATGCGGACTTTGAGTCTATTTTGGAAAAAGTTGATGATGCTATAAGTAAAAGTACCACAAATGTACAGAAACATCACGCTTGTGCATTCGGTTATTTTATTAATTGTAGTTTTAAGAGAGAAAATAATTTATATAGACATTATTTTGGTGAAGATTCGGCGAATATATTTATCAAAAAAACTGTTGAAGATTGTACAGATATTTATTTAAATTATTTACTTAAAGTTAAGAAAATGTTCATAACCCCAATAGAAATAGTTCAATATAATAATGCAAAAAATTGTCATATATGTAAGAAAATATTAAATAACGATAAAGTTAGATATCATTGTCATCTTACAGGCAATTATCGTAGGGCAGCTCATAGCGAATGTAATTTGAATTATAAAACACCTCAGTTTATACCGTTTATCTTACATAATCTTTCCGCATATGATATACACCTATTTTTCAAAGAACTTTCTTCTATAAAATATTCTATAATAAAAGTGATTCCCCAGAACACAGAGAGTTATATTTCTCTTTCAATTTTCATCAGATTAGATGAAAAAAATGGATTCGAAATAAGATTTATAGACTTGTTTAGATTTATGGCTTCGAGCTTAGATCCGTTAGCGAAAAATCTTGATAGCAATGATTTTAATACGATTCGGTCATGTTTCGTTGATGAAGCTCATTTCAACCTGATTAGAAGAAAGGGTGTATTTGCGTATTTCAATATTCTAACGCATGAAGAATGTGATGTAGTCCAGTATGAACAAATCTCAAAAAATATGGAGAGTGTTTAACTGTAAAACGCTCCTTGACTATACTGAACTCTACTTAAAGACAGACGTTCTTCTTCTAACCGACGTGTTAGAAAATTTTAGAAAAATTTGAAGTGATATATACGATTTGGACCCCTGCCACTATTATACAGCACCAGGCTTATCTTGGGATGCAATGTTGAAAACCACAGAAGTTTCACTGGAACAGTTCACTGATTCCGAAATGTAGATGTTTATGCAAAACGGAATTAGAGGTGGACTAGTTTAATGCTCGCAAAGGTATTCGAAGGCGAATAACAAATATTTGGAAGATTTTGATGCATCAAAACCATCAGAATTTCTTGTATATTTAGACGCTAACAACTTGTATGGTTAGGCGATGTCGGAATATCTTCCTTGCGGTGAATTTGAGTGGGTATGTGATACTGATTTTAATGTTAAAAAAATTTCTGATACTGCAGAGTATGGGTACATTTTGGAAGTGGATATATATTATCCCGATTCAGTGCATGCTCTACATAATGATTTGCCATTTTGTCCTCAAAACAAGCACGTGGGGGGATCCAAAATCAAAAAATTAGTAGCAGACTTACACTCAAAAACAAATTACATCATACACTATAGAGTTTTAAAACAAGCCATTTCAAATGGCCTCATCTTAAAACAAATCCATAGAATACTCAGATTTAAGCAATCCCCATCGCTTAAAAAATATATTGACTTAAACACATTTCATAGGACAAATGCTAAAAATAATTTTGAAATAGATTTCTTCAAACTTTTAAACAATGCTGTTTACGGGAAGACAATGGAAAACATTGAAAAACGTAGGGACATTAGAATTACGTCATCTTGGGAAACAACAAACAGGAATCATTTAGGTCTCAGAGCATTAATTGCGAAATAAAATTTTAAGCAGTTGACAAAATTTTCTGATGGTATGTATGAGGTAGAGTTAGAAAAAATGGAACCACTATATGATAAACCCATATATGTTGGTTTCAAAGTACTGGAGTTATCGAAGTGGAGAATGTATGACTTCCATTATGGCTTCATTAAGCCTAAATTTGGAAAGAATATTTCTCTCAACTATATGGATACTGACTCATTTATTTATTTAATTAAAACTAATGATTTTTACGATGACATCCGTAATGATATTAGTTTGAATTTTGATACGTCAGAATATCCTATAGATAATCAATTTCGTTTGCCGCTACTCAATAAGAAGGTTTTGGGAATGATGAAAGATGAAAACAATGGGATATAATGACAGAGTTTTGTTGGTTTAAGAGCAAAAATGTATTCTCTGTCGACTCTTCGCTCGGAAGCTGTTAAAAATTAAAAAGGGGTCAAAAAGTCTGCAATTAAAAAGTTGTCCATTAATGATTACAAAAGTTGCTTATTCGAATCCAAAATTATCTCGGATGAAATGTTTTTGTTTAGATCTAAAACACATCAACTATATACCCAAAAACTACATAAAATAGCACTAAGCTTTTCTGATGATAAAAGAAATACAATGAAAGATAAAATAAAAACGCGAGCTTGGGGACATTACATAGACTGAAACAATGAAACAATGGATGTAGAATAGAATGATTCCTACTAAATTTATATATATATGTGTACATATGTTTTCTACGCTATTGGCATTTCTATTCTTATGAAGATAGAAAAATATTGTGTTTATATAGGTTTTATATGTACAAGTGCATTTCAGATATTAAATATTTTAAGTCCCATAAGGTTGACAAGCAGAGTTTTATGAATAGGGGTAATTATATTTTTATTTTAGTATATTTTACTTTAGCACTCACGTGCCCCGATTCTCATATAGATTGTGGGGATGTGTGTGTATACGAATGTCATCATATGTCGTAATACCATCAGAGAAATTAGATTTGATGACTACTACGCGATTCTCATGTAACGTATATAAGTAGAAAAAATAATGTAGATTGTCATCAGTTACTTTGATATCTCAATAAGTCACAACCTATTTTCTAAACCAAATTTTAAAGTGTTTGAAAACAATAAAAAAACTACAAAAGTGTTAAAACTAATTATTGTTTGATAAACAAGTTTATAGTGTATAAAGAAAAAAAATGAAATAAATTGTTTATAAATAAAATAATTAAATAAATTGTTTATAAATAAAATAATTAAATAAATTATAAACAAATAAATAAATAATAAAAATAATTAAATAAAATGAATACCGCAAGTTGTCCCATCTGCAATAAAGTATTTATGACTCAAACAAAAGTAAATAAGCATATAGAAAAGCCCACCTATGCTAGCCAGTCGAAGGCTATGTTGGGAACTAGTAAGCTAAATATTAAAAACAAATATTGTGAGGATTGTGATGAGATGATTCCATCAATTGGTTGTATGGCTCACGTCAGAACCATAAAACACAAAAACAGCTGTCAGCAAGAAGCGATTAACGATTTTCTCACTAGAAGAATAAGTAACTTCAATGGGAGGATCGAGACATATATCCTCCTCAACAAAAATGTGGGTGTCTTGTTTCCGGAGGAGTTTCTCGCATCTGCAAAGAGCTCCATAGTAAAACAACTTAATGAACGTAGTAGGATACATACTACGTTTAAATTTAATATGGATCTCACATGTGATTATATGAAAATGGTGAATGATGAGATGAATGTTAGCCAACTTGTACACATCTCAAAGATGATGTTGGTGACCCTCTCTGATGACATAGAGGAGATGTACAAAAACAGACCGATGAGCTTAGAGCCAAAATGAAAGAATTTCAAGAGAGGTATAGCGGATGGACCTTGATTTCAATAAATTCCCTTGAAGTTAATATAAACAAGGCGTCCATAATAAGAGGATCGAATTTTATCCCTCTCCTAAAAAATATTGCAGCCAAGCATGCATGCATAAATATCGAGAACTCTGATGTTTATTGCTTTAAATGGTGTCTCATTGCGGCTTTGTACAAAAATAGCGGTCTGAATCCTAAACAACGGAAAAACTTTAAAAACTATAATATAACAAACATTTCTGATGAGAATATTAATTTAGGAGCAATTATGTTAAATTTTGAAGGCCTAGAGTTTCCACTCCCATTGAAGCAGATAAAACAATTCGAAAATCAAAATGATCTGAGCATCAATGTATTTGGCCATAATGGCACATCGCTTATAGGACCATACTACATAACAAAAGGAGAAAAACACATTCATATTAATCTCTTATTGCTCCAGTCCAATGAAAACTTCCACTATGTACTCATCAAGGATATATCAAAGTAAGTTTCATTTGTGCATTTATGAAAACTCTGCTTTCATCTCTATTTAAAAAGTTACTTCCTATTGTTATATTTATTTATATCGTATTGGTATATTCTATATTTTCTTCAGACTCCTTCGTTCCAGCATAACATTGCATGATCATAAGATCATGATATGCAACACCTGCCTATATCATACACATGATGATTATGCGTATAATCATCATAAAAATTTTTGTGTGAAAAAAGTCATCAGAATGCCAGAAGATGAATCTATTATCAAGTTTAAGAACTACTACAAACAGTTAGATGTACCATTCGTAATCTACGCGGACTTTGAGTCTATTTTAGAAAAATTTTATAATACTGTAAGTAAAAGCACCACAAATGTACAGAAACATCATGCTTGAGCATTGGTTATTTTATTAATTGTAGTTTCAAGAGAGAAAATAATTTATATAGACATTATTTTGGTGTAGATTCGGCGAATATATTTATCAAAAAAAATTTTGAAGATTGTACAGATATTTATTTAAATTATTTACTTAAAGTTAAGAAAATGTTCATAACCCCAATATAAATAGCTCAATATAATAATGCAAAAAATTGTCATATATGTAAGAAAATATTAAATAACGATAAAGTTAGAGATCATTGTCATCTTACAGGCAATTATCGTAGGGCAGCTAATAGCGAATGTAATTTGAATTATAAAACACCTCAGTTTATACCGTTTATCTTACATAATCTTTCCGCATATGATATACACCTATTTTTCAAAGAACTTTCTTCTATAAAATATTCTACAATAAAAGTGATTCCCCAGAACACAGAGAGTTATATTTCTCTTTCAATTTTCATCAGATTAGATGAAAAATATGGATTCGAAATATGATTTATAGACTCGTTCAGATTTATGTCTTCGAGTTTAGATACGTTAGCGAAAAATCTTGATAGCAATGATTTTAATACGATTCGGTCATGTTTCGTTGATGAAGCTCATTTCAACCTGATTAGAAGAAAGGGTGTATTTCCGTATTTCAATATTCTAACGAATGAAGAATGTGATGTAGTCCAGTATGAACATGCTCAAAAAATATGGAGAGAGTTTAACTGTAAAACCCTCCTTGACTATACTGAACTCTTCTTCTAACCGACGTGTTTGAAAATTTTAGAAACATTTTTAGAGATATGTACGATTTAGACCACTGCCACTATTATACAGCACCAGGCTTATCTTGGGATGCAATGTTGAAAACCACAGAAGTTTCGCTGGGACAGTTCACTCATTCCGAAATGTACATGTTTATGCAAAACGGAATTAGAGGTGGACTAGTTCAATGCTCGCAAAGATATTCGAAGGCGAATAACAAATATTTGGAAAATTTTGATGCATCAAAACCACCAGAATTTTTTGTATATTTAGACGCTAACAACTTGTATGGTTGGGCGATGTCGGAATATCTTTATTGCGGTGAATTTCAGGGGGTATGTGATACTGATTTTGACTGCAGAGTATGGGTACATTTTGGAAGTGGATATAGATTATCCCGATTCAGTGCATGATCTACATAATGATTTGCCATTTTGTCCCCTTAAGGTTTAAGTTGCGTGAACTACAGAAAACAATTGCTGAACACGACACGAAGTAAGCTCCAGGTTTTGATGGCATTAGTAGCAAGATGCTAATGAACTTGCCTCATATTGCAATAAGAATCTTGCTATTTATTTTTAATACTATTTTACGAATGTAGTATTTTCCAAATAACTGGAAATTTGCCAAAATAAAAATGATTCCAAAGCCGGGCAAAGATCTTACCAAGGCTGAGTCATATAGGCCTATAAGCTTACTATCAACAATCTCAAAGCTTTTCGAAAACCTGCTCATGAGTAAATTGTCCAAAATTTTAGCTGATAATGGGTGCATCCCGGACCATCAATTTGGTTTTAGAAGTCAGCATAGCACCATTGAACAAACGCAGAGATTTGTCCAAGTTGGAAGAAGAACATTTGAAGAAAAGAAGTATTGTTCTGCTGTCTTTATTGATGTTTCTCAGGCATTTGATAAAGTATGGCACGAAGGCCTAGTTTTAAAATTGAAGACATACCTACCAATAAACATACAAAAGCTTTTGGAAAGTTATATTATTGATAGGAAGTTCACTGTTGTGGAAGAAGAGTTCACGAGTGTGCCCGAATCTATATCTTCCGGTATGCCACAGGGCAGTATTCTGGGGCCAGTCTTGTATCTAATATATACTTGTGATATGCCTGTGGGCAATAACATCCTCACTTCTACATTTGCCGATGATACAGCCTGTATGAGTATACACAAAAACCCTGATGAGGCATCCCGCAATCTCCAAGAACACATTACCCAGCTTGAAATATGGTTGAACTTATGGAGAATTAAAGTAAATGAACAAAAGTGTATTCACATAACGTTTACCCTAAGAAGAGATACTTGCTCTCCCATTCGAATCAACAATCAAAGTATTCCTCAACATTCTCAAGTGAAATACCTTGGCATACACCTTGATCGAAGGCTTGCATGCAAATATCACATTGACTCTAAGTTAACTCAAATGAAACTTAAATTAACTCAAATATATTGGGTAATTGGCAGAAATTCAACACTCCGCCTAGACTGCAAACTTTTGATATACAAGTCGCTTTTGAAGCTAATATGGTGCTATGGAATTCAGCTATGGGGCACTGCTTCAGCTTCAAATGTTGAGAAAATCCAACGAAGGCAAAACAAAATTTTACGTTTGATAATAACATCGGCTCAATGGTACATAAGAAATTCAAATTTATATCGTGCTTTGAATATGCCACAAGTAACTGAAGAAATTGCAAAATACGCAGGCAAATATCTTACAAAACTCGAGTCTCATCCAAATCCGCTTGCTCGTAATATCTTGAATTTTACTGGACACATCCGCTTAAAAAAGAGGGACACAAGGGCTCTTATTCTCAGCACTCTAGATGGGACTTCTTGAAAATACTTTTATTTTTTATTTTTTTCCTTTTTGATTATCACTACTTATGTATTATTTATAACTATCACTAAGTTTATGTCCGAAACTGGTCGGGCCTAATAATTATATTTAGATTTAAGATTTGATTACTTATTGTTAGTTCATTTTTGAAGATACAATAAATAAATATATGAAAAAAAAATAAAAATTTTTCCCCAAAATAAGGCCCTGAAGGGATCCAAAATCAAAAAATTAGTTGCAGACTTACACTCAAAAACAAATTACACCATACACTATAGAGTTTTAAAACAAGCCATTTCAAATGGCCTCATCTTAAAACAAATCCATAGAATACTCAGATTTAAGCAATCCCCATCGCTTAAAAAATATATTGACTTAAACACATTTCATAGGACAAATGCTAAAAATAACTTTGAAAAAGATTTCTTCAAACTTTAAACAATGCCGTTTTTCGGGAAGACAATGGAAAACATTGAAAAACGTAGGGACATTAGAATTACGTCATCTTGGGAAACAACAAACAGGAATCATTTAGGTCTCAGAGCATTAATTGCGAAACCAAATTTTAAGCAGTTGACAAAATTTTCTGATGGTATGTATGAGGTAGAGTTAGAAAAAATGGAACCACTATATGATAAACCCATATATGTTGGTTTCACAGTACTGGAGTTATCGAAGTGGAGAATGTATGACTTCCATTATGGCTTCATGAAGCCTAAATTTGGAGAGAACATTTCTCTCAACTATATGGATACTGACTCATTTATTTATTCAATTAAAACTGATGATTTTTACGATGACATCCGTAATGATATTAGTTTGAATTTTGATATGTCAGAATATCCTATAGATAATCAATTTCGTTTGCCGCTACTCAATAAGAAGGTTTTGGGAATGATGAAAGATGCAAACAATGGGGATATAATGACAGAGTTTGTTGGTTTAAGAGCAAAAATGTATTCTCGGTCGACTCTTCGCTCGGAAGCTGTTAAAAATCAAAAGGCGTCTGTAATTAAAAAGTTATCCATTAATGATTACGAAAGTTGCTTATTCGAATCCAAAATTATCTCTGATGAAATGTTTTTGTTTAGATCTAAAACACATCAACTATATACCCAAAAACTACATAAAATAGCACTTAGCTTTTCTGATGATAAAAGAAATACAATGAAAGATAAAATAAAAACGCGAGCTTGGGGACATTACATAGACTGAAACAATGAAATAATGGATGTAGAATAGATTTCTACTAAATTGCATGTAACATGACAACGAGAATTTAATTTTGTACTAATTGTATTTATTTATTTATTTATTTCTTTATTTATTGTTTATATATTTGTTTATGAATGTATCTATTAAGTTTAGTATTTTATTCACCCAAAAGCATGTGAAAATTAAATGGTTTAAAACTTTTATCTTTTTACCTATACCTAAATTATTTGTAAATAAAAATAAAATATTAGATTAATGATGTATTTTTCTTTTTATATCTGTATATTTTTATTTATAGATAGATTTGAATTTGTATTAGTACTAAGATTTTTAAGAAAAACTGTTAATTAAAATATTGAAAAAATAATAAAATATGTAAATGGTTTTTATTTCAGCTTAAATTTACTAAATAGAAATTTTAACTACAAATGTCTACATTTTTATATTTTGCTTATCTATTGGCTTTACTTCACTAGATCAAAAAAATTTTTCTTCTTTGTTTATTTGCAAATTTTTGTTGTTTGTTTTCATATCGCTTAAACATGCACACTTTTGTTATCTTTGAAAGGTTCTACACAAGAGGAATTGAATTTCACAATATTATGAAATTCCATTAAATTTCATTAGATACTTTCTTATCGACACCAACTGCTTCAACACCATCGCATCCATGGTTGCTAATAGCAAATAGCAGAACAGGTATCAGCTATTAAATCAGGTATCAGATCAGCTTATCAGGACCTGGTCTGGTTGCCAGATCAGCTTATCAGGACCTGATCTGGTTTTCAGATCAGCTTATTATGACCTGGTCTGGTTTTCAAATCAGCTTATCAGGTATCAGATGAGGTTATAGCAAATAGATGTATAAAGTTGCAAGTTAGATTAATAACTAAAGTCTATTTTTATGAACATGAACATAGTTATGATATATTTAAATTGTTTTCTATAACGATTGTCGTTTAAATAAGTATATTTGCTTATCAAGAAAAATTAATATTTATGCTTCCAACACTATACAAATTTCTTAAAACTTTTTGAAATTCATATTACTGACGACATAATCACTATAAACATGCCTCATATTTTTTCATCTTACTTAAACATTATAATAACATTTGCATTGTCTTTTATTAAATGCTTGCGAATTATGGTATAAGTTTAGCACAAGAATGAGTCACCATTTTTATGGCGCCCAATCCAAAAACATACACGTATATTATTTTCTTTCTATGCACAACAGCGTTAAATATTATAATTGAATCAGTGAACCTTTAATTGATGAAATTAATTTCTTCAGATATTCATATTTGACTTGATATAGATATTTTAAGTATAAATAGATATTTTCAAACTTGAGTTAGTAGTAGTGAACTCCCAGTCCGGCATAGATTGAAATTTTAAAGGTTAATTACCCATTACAACGACAAAGGACACCCGCAGAAAAAATATAATGATGTTTTGCCGTCGGCATTTGGAAAAATCAATTTCATGATTTTTAATTCATTACCACAAAAAAAATCACCCGTTCACATGCAATTAATGTCACACAAAAAAATCACCCGTTCACACAACTAATGTAAACAAAAAAAACTTCTAATGTAAACAAAAAACGCAATTTCACAAATTTCAAATTTTAATTACCCTAATTTTAGAATTTCAGAAAATTTTGCACTGAAATTAACAAATTTCAAATTTTATTTACCCGAATTTCACAATTTTAATAGGCGCCAGTATCCCCAGTTCACTACTACTAACTCAAGTTTGAAAATATCTATTTATACTTAAAATATTTATATCAAGTTAAATATGAATATCTGAAGAAATTAATTTCATCAATTAAAGGTTCAATGATTCAATTATAATATTTAACGCTGTTGCGCATGAGAAGCAATACGTGTATATTTTTGTATTGGGCGATATAAGAATGATGACTCATTCTGCTTGTGCTAAACTTATAGCATAATTCCTAATACACACATGCATACATACATACATACATACAGGCAAAGTTAAAAATGCAAATAAACATGAAGCAAAATTATAAAAAGGTCAACTCAAAATTATTTGAAATATGAATGCAGTCAATTTTAAAATCTGGTGGTTTACACCAGGTTTGAAAAACGTTTTTAAGCTAAAATTCTATTACGAATACAATTTTAGTGAATTTTGCTTAAACAACATTCGAAATGTTGTTTAAAATTTTTATGAATTCGGCTGTAAGCATTTAATAAGAGCCAATGCAAATGTTATTATAATGTTTAAGTAAGATGAGAAAAATATTAAGCAAGTCTATAGGGATCATGTAGTCAGTAATATGAATTTTTAAAAAGGTTTAAAAAATTTATAAAGTGTTGGAAGGATAAATATGGAATTTTTAATATAAGCACAGATAATGAATGAAATGATGGTCGCTACAGAAAGCAATTTGACTATTTCATAACTATATAAACTACTGTTCATAAAAATATACTTTAGTTATTAGTCTAACTTTAAACTTGATACATCTATTTGCTATAACCTCATCTGATACTTGATAAGCTGATCTGAAAACCAGACCAGGTCCCAATAAGCTGATCTGAAAACCAGACCAGGTCCTGATAAGCTGATCTGAAAACCAGACTAGGTCCTGATAAGCTGATCTGGAAACCAGACCAGGTCCTGATAAGCTGATCTGATACCTGATTTAATAGCTGATACCTGTTCTGCTATTTGCTATTAGCAAACATGGATGAGATGGTGTTAAAGCAGTTTGTGTCGATAAGAAAGTATCTAATGAAATTTAATGGAATTTCAAAATATTGTAAAATTCAATTCCTCTTGTGTAGAACCTTTCAAAGATAACAAAACTGTGCATGTTTAAGCGATATGAAAATAAACAACAAAAATTTGCAAATAAACAAAAAGAAAATTTTTTTGATCTAGTGAAGTAAAGCCAATAGATAAGCAAAATATAAAAATGTATACATTTGTAGTTCAAATTTCTATTTAGTAAATTTAAGCTGAAATAAAAACCATTTACATATTTTATTATTTTTCCAATATTTTATTTAACAGTTTTTCTTAAAAATCTTAGTATTAATACAAATTCAACTCTATGTATAAATAAAAATATACAGCTATAAAAATAAAAATACATCACTAATCTAATATTTTATTTTTATTTACAAATAATTTAGGTATAGGTAAAAAGATAAAAGTTTTAAACCATTTAATTTTCACATGCTTTTGGGTGAATAAAATACTAAAATTAATAGATACATTTATAAACAAATATATAAACAATAAATAAAGAAATAAACAAATAAATTAATAAATAAGTAAAGAAATAAATTAATAAACAAATAAGTAAATAATAAAGAAATTAATAAATAATTAAATAAATACATTAATAAATAAATACAATTAGTACAAAATTAAATTCTCGTTGTCATCTTACATGCAATTTAGTAGGAATCATTCTATTCTACATCCATTGTTTCAGTCTATGTAATGTCCCCAAGCGCGCGTTTTTATTTTATCTTTCATTGTATTTCTTTTATCATCAGAAAAGCTAAGTGCTATTTTATGTAGTTTTTGGGTATATAGTTGATGTGTTTTAGATCTAAACAAAAACATTTCATCCGAGATAATTTTGGATTCGAATAAGCAACTTTTGTAATCATTAATGGACAACTTTTTAATTGCAGACTTTTTGACCCCTTTTTAATTTTTAACAGCTTCCGAGCGAAGAGTCGACAGAGAATACATTTTTGCTCTTAAACCAACAAAACTCTGTCATTATATCCCATTGTTTTCATCTTTCATCATTCCCAAAACCTTCTTATTGAGTAGCGGCAAACGAAATTGATTATCTATAGGATATTCTGACGTATCAAAATTCAAACTAATATCATTACGGATGTCATCGTAAAAATCATTAGTTTTAATTGAATAAATAAATGAGTCAGTATCCATATAGTTGAGAGAAATGTTCTCTCCAAATTTAGGCTTAATGAAGCCATAATGGAAGTCATACATTCTCCACTTCGATAACTCCAGTACTCTGAAACCAACATATATGGGTTTATCATATAGTGGTTTCATTTTTTCTAACTCTACCGCATACATATCATCAGAAAATTTTGTCAACTGCTTAAAATTTGGTTTTGCAATTAATGCTCTGAGACCTAAATGATTCCTGGTTGTTGTTTCCCAAGATGACGTAATTCTAATGTCCCTACGTTTTTCAATGTTTTCCATTGTCTTCCCGTAAACAGCATTGTTTAAAAGTTTGAAGAAATCTGTTTCAAAATTATTTTTAGCATTTGTCCTATGAAATGTGTTTAAGTCAATATATTTTTTAAGCCAAGGGGATTGCTTAAATCTGAGTATTCTATGGATTTGTTTTAAGATGAGGCCATTTGAAATGGCTTGTTTTAAAATTCTATAGTGTATGGTGTAATTTGTTTTTGAGTGTAAGTCTGCAACTAATTTTTTGATTTTGGATCCTCCCACGTGGTTGTTTTGAGGACAAAATGGCAAATCATTATGTAGAGCATGCACTGAATCGGGATAATCTATATCCATTTCCAAAATGTACCCATACTCTGCAGTATCAGAAATTTTTTTAACATTAAAATCAGTATCACATACCCACTCAAATTCACCGCAAAGAAGATATTCCGACATCGCCTAACCATACAAGTTGTTAGCGTCTAAATATACAAGAAATTCTGATGGTTTTGATGCATCAAAATCTTCCAAATATTTGTTATTCGCCTTCGAATATCTTTGCGAGCATTAAACTAGTCCACCTCTAATTCCGTTTTGCATAAACATCTACATTTCGGAATCAGTGAACTGTTCCAGTGAAACTTCTGTGGTTTTCAACATTGCATCCCAAGATAAGCCTGGTGCTGTATAATAGTGGCAGGGGTCTAAATCGTATATATCTCTAAAAATTTTTCTAAAATTTTCAAACACGTCGGTTAGAAGAGTTCAGTATAGTCAAGGAGGGTTTTACAGTTAAACACTCTCCATATTTTTTGAGCATGTTCATACTGGACTACATCACATTCTTCATTCGTTAGAATATTGAAGAACTCTTCTCTACTAGGGAGTTTAATTTCCTTAAACTTAGTCATGGAATCCATGTAAGAGTATGGAAATACACCCTTTCTTCTAATCAGGTTGAAATGAGCTTCATCAACGAAACATGACCTAATAGTATTAAAATCATTGCTATCAAGATTTTTCGCTAACGGATCTAAACTCGAAGCCATAAATCTAAACAAGTCTATAAATCTTATTTCGTATCCATATTTTTCATCTAATGTGATGAAAATTGAAAGAGAAATATAACTCTCTGTGTTCTGGGGAATCACTTTTATTGTAGAATATTTTATAGAAGAAAGTTCTTTGAAAAATAGGTGTATATCATATGCGGAAAGATTATGTAAGATAAACGGTATAAACTGAGGTGTTTTATAATTCAAATTACATTCGCTATGAGCTGCCCTACGATAATTGCCTGTAAGATGACAATGATCTCTAACTTTACCGTTATTTAATATTTTCTTACATATATGACAATTTTTTGCATTATTATATTGAGCTATTTATATTGGGGTTATGAACATTTTCTTAACTTTAAGTAAATAATTTAAATAAATATCTGTACAATCTATGTTATATAATTAATTATTCGACCTTTTATATAAAGTATAATGCGTTTTATAGAATTAGTCTATTCAGGCTTCCAAGGTCATTTAAATTGATTCAAATGCAAATAAAAGACAACTTTTATTTCATTTATTTATATCCGACGTTTCGTTGGGATTTTCGAACATCTTCAGGGATACTATATTTATTGAAATCTGGTAACATTGATAAATAAAAGAACAATTTTAATGCAATAACAACAATAATAATAAAACAATTAATATTTTGCTTTAACTTACATATACTATCTTCTAATGAAATTTGCATTTAAGTTGCATTAATGTTATTTTACGCGACATGACAACATACAACATAAAACACATAATTTAAAAATAATTGCAAAAATAATCAAAAATGTAAATATCACAGTATAAAGCTTTTTCTTAACGTTCTAATATCACAGCTGGAGTTACATTAAAACTTAAATTAATACAATGCTATAAGCAGCATTAGTTTTGTCTTTGTCAGTCTTGTTGTTCATTGCTACGTCCATTTTTTGTTGAATACTTAAGCTTTCCAAAGTGTATCTTTTGTTGTATTTTCTTTCTTTGTGCAGTATTTTCACATTTTCCAGATCAGCTGTGTGAGAATAATCCAAACAATGTTGAGCTAATGCAGTAGATTGTCGTCCTTTTTTAATATCACTTTCATGTTCAGCTACTCTTACGCCCAGATTCCTTTTTGTTGTACCGATATAAACTTGTTTACAGTTTTCGTTTTCGTTTCCATTACATTTTATTTCATATACCACATTGCTTTGGTCTTTTTTATTTATTTTTGTTTTTAGATTTGTGAATAGTGTATTTGTTGTTTGTTGTACAATCTTTAACAGTTTTTTTGATAAATATATTCGCCGAATCTTCACCAAAATAATGTCTATATAAATTATTTTCTCTCTTGAAACTACAATAGTAGTAGGGAACTGGCGGTTCGGCCCCAATTAAACTTGTGAAATTGTGGCTGAAATTGTTAAATTGTGGGCTGAAATTGTTAAATTGTGGCTGAAATTGTTAAATTTTGGGCTGAAATTGTTAAATTGTGGCTGAAATTGTTAAATTTTGGCTGAAATTTTAAAATTCTTGGAAATTTGTGAAATTTGATACCTACGTGTGTGTGTCCGTCCGTCCGTCTGTGTTTTTTGTTTACATTAGGAGTTTTTTGTTTATATTAACTTTTTTTATTTATATTAAGTATATGTATGTATGTATGTATGACCGTGGGAACTTGTGCGTGGAATATTTTGTGGGAATACATTAAGGGGGTTTATAGCTTTAAGATTTTTATATTTGTATGATTTTTCCTAATGCCGACGGGAAAACATCTTTATTTTTTCTAATGCCGACGCGAAAGTTATGATTGTTGTTAGACTGTGGAAATTTGTTGATGTCCGTGATTTGGGCAGGTGAGGTTTTTGTAACTTGTAACCGTGGGAATTTGCGGGTGTATCTTTAAGGCAGCCTGTGTTTGGTGGCGGCGGGTGTTGTTGTAATATGTATCCGTGGGAATTTGTGTGCGGAATATTTTGTAGGAATACATTAAGGGGTTTATAGGTTTGAGGCTTTTATATGTGTATGATTTCCTGATGCCAACGGGAAAAAATGTTTATTTTTTCGAATGCCGACGGGAAAACATGTTTATTTTTTTCAAATGCCGACGGGAAAATCATGGAAATGATTTTTCCTAATGCCGACGGAAAATTTGTGGGTGTGTCTTGCTGTAGGAATTGAAGTCTGGCTGTGATTGGTGGAGGGAGGGGTGTGTCTAGCTGTAGGAATTGAAGTCTAGCTGTGATTGGTGGAGGACGGGGTTTGTCTAGATTGTGAGACCTTAAGGCTGACCGTGATTTGGGTAGGTGAGGGTGTTTTGTAATATGTAACCGCGGGAATTCGGTGAAGTTTATGTTTGTTGGAATTTAAACCAAGCTGTGCTCGTGGAGGGGCGGGATGTATTTGCGGGAGATCGACTGGTGTAGGGTGGGGAGTTGTTGTAATATGTATCCGTGGGAATCTGTGTGCATGTACGTATGTATGTCTGTAAGAGTTTAAGGCTGTCTGTGATTTATCAAAGGTGAGGTGAGAGTCTTCATGTAATACGTGTCCATGGGAATCTGTGTCTATGTATGTTTGTAGGAGTGTAATGCTGAATGTGATTTGAGGTGGGGGAGGGTGTTGTTGTGATAGATAGATAGATAGAATGTGCGTATGTGTGTGTGTGTGTGTGTATGTATGTATATGTAGGAGTTTAAGGCTGTCCTTGATTTGAGGTAGGCGGGCGGTGTTATTGTAATATGTATCTATAAGAATTTGGCTGTTTATATGTCCGTAGGAATTTTTGTGCATGTATGTCTGTAGGAGTTTAAGGCTGATCGTAATTTGAATTGTTCAGATTGATCGATTGTATGTGACTTCGAGAATTTGTGTATGTATATCTGTAGAAAATTTAAGGCTTATCGTGATTTATGAGGGGCGAAGTGATCATTAAATATATATCATGATTAATGAGAGGTGAGGTGAAGGTGTTCATGTATATGTATACGTATTTGTGTGTATGTATGTCTATATGAGTTTAAGGCTGATCGTGATTTAGGTTGTGAGATTGATAGATTGTATGTTACCTTGAGATTTTGTGTATATATATCTGTAAGAACTTTAGGCTGACTGTGATTTGTGAGGGGAGGGGCGTTGTTGAAATAGGTTTAATTTTTCGTAGATGAATTTTAGTATGTGTGTGTGTGTATGTGATTTTCTCACCATAGTATTTATATGTACGTAGAAATAAATTCTTTCTCATATGAACATTTTTTGCTAGAAAATATTATCATATATCTGAACTTCCCTAATCCTAGTATGTTTTTCATATTGGAGGATGAGATTGCTTTATATTTTATCAAGCTTAAATTTTTCCAGTGTTAAAGTCTGTCGGTCAGAAATTTGTTTATATTTATATAAATATTAATTTCAGATTTTGCAAAATTCTTGCGTACGATCGTGGTGATTTTGTGTGTGTGTGTGTATGTGTGTATGCGCGATAGAGTTTGACTGGTCTGTGATAAGTTTGTTTATTTAAGTACATTTGTCTTCTTCGACTTTCGTCTTCAAGCGTCAATAGCTTGGAGAACGGTTTGTATGTTTTCATGATGTAGATATGTAAGTGTGATTGTTAAAATCCAATAAATACTTGAGCATGGGTAAGAAATTTGATAATATATGCACATATGTACATATGGATCTACAAATTGATTTTATGTATGTATGTATGTACATACAAATAAGTCTGGGGCTCCCTGTTTAAATAATTTTTTTTTGCCATGTGCTGTTGTTGCTGTTGTAAATATTCGCCAGCTCTTTTGTGTATAGATGTGAAATATCTCCATAGTTTTTTTATTTGAAATTAAAAAAAACGTTCTTTTAATTTTTAGATGTATTTACTTAAAAGTTTGTGAGGAGTTTCTGCTTTAAGTAAAATTGAATTCCTCTCTAGTTATAGTAACAATAGTATAAATATTTAATATTTTTTATTTCCATTTGTTTAAAGTTGATGTAGCCTATGTATATAGTCAACGTTAGAAATTTTTCGGTGTAAAATTTTTTCCAACTATCATCTTTTTTCTTCACCTTTTTCATATATTTAAACATGTTGCATTGGCTTTAAAAAATGACAAACGCTTTGAAATGAAACTGATCCAGCAGTCCAGCTTAGGTGATGATAGTTTTTTGTTAACCACTTTGCTTCTCTTTCCTTTTTTATTGATAAGCATTTAAAATCAAATGGCGGTTTTATAATGAAATTGTTATACTCATTATTGTTAAAAACATCCGCTACTTCTTTTTGTAATGAAAATCATTCGAAACCTTACTCGTCTATTAAAACCATTTTTTCATTCATATTACTTAATTTATAAGACTTTCAGGACTTTCTATTATTCGATCATCAGTAAAAATGCAGTAGCTGAGGTCCTTGCTTACTGTTTCATATTAAATTTCTATATCAATTGGGCCGCTATTGAATAAAAGGAACTTTTATCTTAAACTTTAGTGCATTTGAAAGTGCTTGAGATTCTTTCATATAATAGCTTTGTTGGAATCTTATATACGAGTACATATAATATAGAATTGCATAACGTTTATTTTTAATTTTTATGTTAAGATCATTATCATTTGGATATGTACTTTTAAATTAGTTAAATCATAATGAGGAAACTTCTTTTCTGGTCTGGTCTCTCAACGGTTCCTCTAGTATATAAGATGACTTTCTATGTCAACATATCTCTCTACTCTTTGTCAGCGTTAAGGGACAATTAAATGTTAAAATTTTAACTCCTCAAATTGTGTTACTTCATACTGATAATATGTTTTCATTAATAAGGTATATGTTTATATTATGAAGGTTACTCGCCTATGGCTTTTATTTGATGTTCTAGATGATTTTTTTTTCTCATTTTATTAAAGTTCAGCGTATTGTGCATATATTTCTGATATTTTTAAGCGCGCTTTATTTACCTGTCAGACAAAGTGTACGTATCAGTTGATCACTCAGTCTCTCTTTTTAATAATTTTTTTCTTTTAATATGCCACTACTATTTTTTCAGATTTTACTACTTGAAAAAGAGAATATTTATGTAATTTTTAAATGTATTCATATATACATATAGGTAAATATATGTATATATGTATAGAGAAATTACTTTATCTACAAAGAAATACATGTTTAATAATCAACTATTCTAGAAAATCGATCTCAAATAACGCAGTTACCTCCACCATCAATTCACCGTCGGTGTTTTTATAGTGTCTCTCTATGTTTGAGAGAATTTTTACATCGAGTTTTTCTACATGAGGTTTGCTGGTTGACATCCTTGAAGTTATTGTTGACGTAGGCTGGGTTGTATCACATTCAGATGTAATCATTTCCTACTTAAAAAAGGTCCTCATTATTATCAACTATATCTGTATACATTTCGTTCATGAGTTGGGTTGATCCAGATACAATTGCTGTCTACAGATTAATGATTAGAAACAAGTTTCTTATCACCTTCTAACAGATTTATATATTTTGCTAGCATGCATGCCTTAGCATGCTTCTATCGATAGTGACGCGAGAGTCCGACATGTAGTGGTGTTTCAATTAAAAATCTATACTATTAGATTTTACGATTTCGCTCTTTTTATTCTTTTACAAAGTAGATACATATTTATGTATTTCATTTAGCACAGAGTCATAAAATTTCTTTGCTTACAAAATTGTGTGACATTCTTTTAAATTTGCATGCTTAGGCATGCTTTCAATATTTTTTCTGTAAATTTATTCGATACTCATACAGATATAGATATAAAGTAAGATCTGCTTACATTGCATTTTACAATTTATGTATGCTTCAGCATGATTCCAGTTGAAGTCCATATTTATTCAGTAAGTTTGTTTGATACTAATTCATACACATATACATTCTTAAAGATTGGAAATCTAAGTCCAATTTATGTAGTTTATCTATATTTTCTAAAGATTTGATAGCTATAGAAATTAATAGAGTAAAGATCTATTATAATAGCCCATGGGCATATTTTAAAATTTCGCTTGCTAGAGCTTTCGAAATGGAAAATGTACAATTTTCACTATAAAAAGTGATAATATTAGGTGTTACTGAATATTACACTGTGTTGTAATTTATTTTGAACACTTAAGTTTTCACAATATTTCATACAGGCCAACAAGTTTAGAGAATTTCCAGTATATTAAGTTAATTATCTTTCTTAAGACCTATCATTCCTAATCATTCCTTCAAAAATACAAACCAAACTAGATTTTTCCTGTTTAATTTTATTTTTTACTTTCATTAAATTTCAACATTTTGTTCATCTTCAAATTATTATATTTAGCAGCTTTTTCTCATTTGTTGAGTTAACTTTAATCGGAAACATTTAAATAGTGAGATGAACTTTTATATTGTATACGAGTACATTAAGTAATTCTTTGTATATTTCATTTATATGAACCATCATCACATAATTCCTTTGGATGATCTATTAAATCATTCTACTATTGATGCTTTCATATTAAGTAATGTTTAATATTCTACATATGCATGAATTTTCCAGTGTCTATTAAAAAATTCTTTACAATCATCCATTTGTAAGCTTTTTGGTACTCATAACATTTCAAAAATATTTTCCACAGCCTAGGTTTTTTCGAATGCAACTTTTATTTTCAACGGTATTGACCATAGAAACTTTGTGAATGAATCATTTACAGTCTACAATAATCAATAGTTTCTATTTTCTGTAGAATAGTTTCCCATTTCACCTAAATCAGCTCCATAAAAGATCATCTATTCCTTTCATTACATATCTACAATGCACAAAAAATTTTCGAGATTTATTATAGAGTTCGTCTACTAAATTTCTTTTTAAAGACATTGAGTTATTTTAAAGATTTTTTGGAGAGTGTTGTGATCTACTTGATGCACTTTCAGCTATTTATACTATCATGTAGTTCATTTTCCAATTTATAAATTTTATCGTCCAGCTGTTCAATTTGTTTTTTCAAAAGATGATTTGATTTTTAGTATGTATTTTATCAATTTTATAACTATCTTCTATCTCTAATTGTATTTCACGTTGTACTCTATCAATTTGCATTTTAATATATTCTTGAATTATATTAATTCCTTAAGCTATATTATTAATTTGTCCTATAGTTTATCGTTTGGAGCTTCCAGAAACAATTTACTGATAACATCATTCTCTGTCAGTGAATGATGATGATGATTAGTAGAAATTATATATTTTATATAGTTTTCAACATCAAATTTTTCATAGTATTTCCATGTTTTATTATCAATCATTAAAGAAAATAAGGCTACTATTAGGGCCTATATTTGACCATCAACTTGTATTTTATCTTCATTTAGTTTTAGGTTACTATCACCAAACTTTCATTCATTATTCAAATCTTGATGTGGGCCATAGTTTGTATCTAATTCAATTCTTCCTTCCAAGACTGATAAATGAGTATAAGTGTCTTCAGAATTGGAAGTCTATGAGTAAAAATCATCTTCATCATCCTTATCATCATTCTCAGTATTAGCATCATTAAATAAGATGATATCATCAAATGTTGTTCCTTCTGAAAGTTTCTTTGGTGTACTTGTCTCTATATTGACTGATGGCTTTAAACTTGTATTATTTTCAGCTTCTATCTTGATTTTACTTTCTTCTTTCTTGCGAATTCTTTCAATATTTCTAGAACTATTTATGAATTCTTTGAGAGGTTCTGTTATAGGTTTAAATGTATCTTTTATTGCTCACATGTATCTATTTCACCAGTTTTTATACTACGAAGCTTTTTCTTCAAGACATTTCTTGTCAACACCAACTGTTTTAAAATTTTCTCATCCATGTTTAATAATAGTAAATAACAGGTATCAGCTATTAGATCAGGTATCAGCTATCAGATCAGCTTATCAGGACCTGATCTGGTTTTCAGATCAGCTTAATAGGACCTGGTCTAGTTTTCAGATCAGCTTATCAGGACCTGGTCTGGTTTTCAGATCAGCTTATCAGGACCTGGTCTGGTTTTCAGATCAGCTTATCAGGACCTGGTCTGGTTTTCAGATCAGCTTATCAGGACATGGTCTGGTTTTCAGATCAGCTTAATATGACCTGGTCTGGTTTTCAGATCAGCTTATCTGATTCAGATATGATTTCGCTCTTTTTATTCTTTTACAAAGTAGATACATATTTATGTATTTCATTTAGCACAGAGTCATAAAATTTCTTTGCTTACAAAATTGTGTGACATTCTTTTAAATTTGCATGCTTAGGCATGCTTTCAATATTTTTTCTGTAAATTTATTCGATACTCATACAGATACAGATATAAAGTAAGATCTGCTTACATTGCATTTTACAATTTATGTATGCTTCAGCATGATTCAAGTTGAAGTCCATATTTATTCAGTAAGTTTGTTTGATACTAATTCATACATTCTTAAAGATTGGAAATCTAAGTCCAATTTATGTAGTTTATCTATATTTTCTAAAGATTTGATAGCTATAGAAATTAATAGAGTAAAGATCTATTATAATAGCCCATGGGCATATTTTAAAATTTCGCTTGCTAGAGCTTTCGAAATGGAAAATGTACAATTTTCACTATAAAAAGTGATAATATTAGGTGTTACTGAATATTACACTGTGTTGTAATTTATTTTGAACACTTAAGTTTTCACAATATTTCATACAGGCCAACAAGTTTAGAGAATTTCCAGTATATTAAGTTAATTATCTTTCTTAAGACCTATCATTCCTAATCATTCCTTCAAAAATACAAACCAAACTAGATTTTTCCTGTTTAATTTTATTTTTTACTTTCATTAAATTTCAACATTTTGTTCATCTTCAAATTATTATATTTAGCAGCTTTTTCTCATTTGTTGAGTTAACTTTAATCGGAAACATTTAAATAGTGAGATGAACTTTTATATTGTATACGAGTACATTAAGTAATTCTTTGTATATTTCATTTATATGAACCATCATCACATAATTCCTTTGGATGATCTATTAAATCATTCTACTATTGATGCTTTCATATTAAGTAATGTTTAATATTCTACATATGCATGAATTTTCCAGTGTCTATTAAAAAATTCTTTACAATCATCCATTTGTAAGCTTTTTGGTACTCATAACATTTCAAAAATATTTTCCACAGCCTAGGTTTTTTCGAATGCAACTTTTATTTTCAACGGTATTGACCATAGAAACTTTGTGAATGAATCATTTACAGTCTACAATAATCAATAATTTCTATTTTCTGTAGAATAGTTTCCCATTTCACCTAAATCAGCTCCATAAAAGATCAACTATTCCTTTCATTACATATCTACAATGCACAAAAAAATTTTCGAGATTTATTATAGAGTTCGTCTACTAAATTTCTTTTTAAAGACATTGAGTTATTTTAAAGATTTTTTGGAGAGTGTTGTGATCTACTTGATGCACTTTCAGCTATTTATACTATCATGTAGTTCATTTTCCAATTTATAAATTTTATCGTCCAGCTGTTCAATTTGTTTTTTCAAAAGATGATTTGATTTTTAGTATGTATTTTATCAATTTTATAACTATCTTCTATCTCTAATTGTATTTCACGTTGTACTCTATCAATTTGCATTTTAATATATTCTTGAATTATATTAATTCCTTAAGCTATATTATTAATTTGTCCTATAGTTTATCGTTTGGAGCTTCCAGAAACAATTTACTGATAACATCATTCTCTGTCAGTGAATGATGATGATGATTAGTAGAAATTATATATTTTATATAGTTTTCAACATCAAATTTTTCATAGTATTTCCATGTTTTATTATCAATCATTAAAGAAAATAAAGCTACTATTAGGGCCTATATTTGACCATCAACTTGTATTTTATCTTCATTTAGTTTTAGGTTACTATCACCAAACTTTCATTCATTATTCAAATCTTGATGTGGGCCATAGTTTGTATCTAATTCAATTCTTCCTTCCAAGACTGATAAATGAGTATAAGTGTCTTCAGAATTGGAAGTCTATGAGTAAAAATCCTCTTCATCATCCTTATCATCATTCTCAGTATTAGCATCATTAAATAAAATGATATCATCAAATATTGTTCCTTCTGAAAGTTTCTTTGGTGTACTTGTCTCTATATTGACTGATGGCTTTAAACTTGTATTATTTTCAGCTTCTATCTTGATTTTACTTTCTTCTTTCTTGCGAATTCTTTCAATATTTCTAGAACTATTTATGAATTCTTTGAGAGGTTCTGTTATAGGTTTAAATGTATCTTTTATTGCTCACATGTATCTATTTCACCAGTTTTTATACTACGAAGCTTTTTCTTCAAGACATTTCTTGTCAACACCAACTGTTTTAAAATTTTCTCATCCATGTTTAATATTAGTAAATAACAGGTATCAGCTATTAGATCAGGTATCAGCTATCAGATCAGCTTATCAGGACCTGATCTGGTTTTCAGATCAGCTTAATAGGACCTGGTCTAGTTTTCAGATCAGCTTATCAGGACCTGGTCTGGTTTTCAGATCAGCTTATCAGGACCTGGTCTGGTTTTCAGATCAGCTTATCAGGACCTGGTCTGGTTTTCAGATCAGCTTATCAGGACCTGGTCTGGTTTTCAGATCAGCTTAATATGACCTGGTCTGGTTTTCAGATCAGCTTATCAGGACCTGGTCTGGTTTTCAGATCAGTTTTTCAGGACCTGGTCTGGTTTTCAGATCAGCTTATCAGGACCTGGTATGGTTTTCAGATCAGCTTATCTGATTCAGATTGGGTTATCAGTTTACAAGTAGCTGCCCATTTATAACATTTAGATGAATGCAGTTTAAGGTCAAATGAAAAACGAAAAAGTAAACTTTTATGTAGTCAAATTCTCTTTGTTTCTATAACGATCATCGTTCAATTTAATATCGTTGCTTATAATCAAAATCCATATTTATCCTTTCAACATGCTTTATATTTGTCTCATCTTACTTAAAAATTATAATTACATTATGATTATCTAGTATCAAATGTTTGGTGATTATGGTATAAGTTTGACATCAGCAGAATGCATCAACATTCTTATCTCACTCCATACAAAAATATGTTTCTCACATCTAACATCGTTAAATATCATATCGGAATTACTTTTAGCTTTGTTAGGAGAAATAACAGATTCAGTATCTGTAAATGGGTATTATCCCATTCCTTTAATTAATGAAATTATGTAATATCTTTAAGTATCCATATTTGGGTTGATAGAGAGATTTTGAGAATTAATATGTAGATGTTTTAAAATTTTAGTTCCTTAAGACTTTTTAGCAAGCCAATCATAACATATTATTTTTTATTTTATTTTTTTTTACAATTTGACAGACCAACTATTTTTGCGCAAATAAAATTTGATAGAGGGGGAACTATGACTTGTTTTTGAACTAACGTTTGATGAATCATCAAAAATTTCGTACCATGCTATTTTTAGGTTGTTTCACTAACCACCTTAAACTGCATTCATCTAAATGTTATAAATGGGCAGCTACTTGTAAACTGATAACCCTATCTGAATCAGATAAGCTGATCTGAAAACCATACCAGGTCCTGATAAGCTGATCTGAAAACCAGACCAGGTCCTGAAAAGCTGATCTGAAAACCAGACCAGGTCCTGATAAGCTGATCTGAAAACCAGACCAGGTCCTATTAAGCTGATCTGAAAACCAGACCAGGTCCTGAAAAGCTGATCTGAAAACCAGACCAGGTCCTGATAAGCTGATCTGAAAACCAGACCAGGTCCTATTAAGCTGATCTGAAAACCAGATCAGGTCCTGATAAGCTGATCTGAAAACCAGACCAGGTCATGATAAGCTGATCTGAAAAACAGACCAGGTCCTGATAAGCTGATCTGAAAACCAGACCAGTTACCTGATAACCTGATTTAATAGCTGATACCTGTTATTTACTATTATTATTAAACATAGATGAGAAAATTTTAAAACAGTTGGTGTTGACAAGAAATGTCTTGAAGAAAAAGCTTCGTAGTATAAAAACTGGTGAAATAGATACATGTGAGCAATAAAAGATACATTTAAACCTATAACAGAACCTCTCAAAGAATTCATAAATAGTTCTAGAGATATTGAAAGAATTCGCAAGAAAGAAGAAAGTAAAATCAAGATAGAAGCTGAAAATAATACAAGTTTAAAGCCATCAGTCAATATAGAGACAAGTACAGCAAAGAAACTTTCAGAAGGAGCAATATTTGATGATATCATCATCTTATTTAATGATGCTAATACTGAGAATGATGATAAGGATGATGAAGATGATTTTTACTCATAGACTTCCAATTCTCAAGACACTTATACTCATTTATCAGTCTTGGAAGGAAGAATTGAATTAGATACAAACTATGGCCCACATCAAGATTTGAATAATGAATGAAAGTTTGGTGATAGTAACCTAAAACTAAATGAAGATAAAATACAAGTTGATGGTCAAATATAGGCCCTAATAGTAGCTTTATTTTCTTTAATGATTGATAATAAAACATGGAAATACTATGAGAAATTTGATGTTGAAAACTATATAAAATATATAATTTCTACTAATCATCATCATCATTCACTGACAGAGAATGATGTTATCAGTAAATTGTTTCTGGAAACTCCAAACGATAAACTATAGGACAAATTAATAATATAGCTTAAGGAATTAATATAATTCAAGAATATATTAAAATGCAAAATGATAGAGTACAACGTGAAATACAATTAGAGATAGAAGATAGTTATAAAATTGATAAAATACATACTAAAAATTAAATCATCTTTTGAAAAAACAAATTGAACAGCTGAACGATAAAATTTATAGATTGGAAAATGAACTACATGATAGTATAAATAGCTGAAAGTGCATCAAGTAGATCACAACACTCTCCAAAAAATCTTTAAAATAACTCAATGTCTTTAAAAAGAAATTTAGTAGACGAACTCTATAATAAATCTCGAAAATTTTTTGTGCATTGTAGATATGTAATGAAAGGAATAGTTGATCTTTTATGGAGCTGATTTAGGTGAAATGGGAAACTATTCTACAGAAAATAGAAATTATTGATTATTGTAGACTGTAAATGATTCATTTACAAAGTTTCTAATGTCAATACCGTTGAAAATAAAAGTTGCATTCGAAAAAACCTAGGCTGTGGAAAATATTTTTGAAATGTTATGAGTACCAAAAAGCTTACAAATGGATGATTGTAAAGAATTTTTTAATAGACACTGGAAAATTCATGCATATGTAGAATATTAAACATTACTTAATATGAAAGCATCAATAGTAGAATGATTTAATAGATCATCCAAAGGAATTATGTGATGATGGTTCATATAAATGAAATATACAAAGAATTACTTAATGTACTCGTATACAATATAAAAGTTCATCTCACTATTTAAATGTTTCCGATTAAAGTTAACTCAACAAATGAGAAAAAGCTGCTAAATATAATAATTTGAAGATGAACAAAATGTTGAAATTTAATGAAAGTAAAAAATAAAATTAAACAGGAAAAATCTAGTTTGGTTTGTATTTTTGAAGGAATGATTAGGAATGATAGGTCTTAAGAAAGATAATTAACTTAATATACTGGAAATTCTCTAAACTTGTTGGTCTGTATGAAATAATGTGAAAACTTAAGTGATCAAAATAAATTACAACACAGTGTAATATTCAGTAACACCTAATGAATAATTTTTATAGTGAAAATTGTACATTTTCCATTTCGAAAGCTCTAGCAAGCGAAATTTTAAAATATGCCCATGGGCTATTATAATAGATCTTTACTCTATTAATTTCTATAGCTATCAAATCTTTAGAAAATATAGATAAACTACATAAATTGGACTTAGATTTCCAATCTTTAAGAATGTATATGTGTATGAATTAGTATCAAACAAACTTACTGAATAAATATGGACTTCAACTGGAATCATGCTGAAGCATACATAAATTGTAAAATGCAATGTAAGCAGATCTTACTTTATATCTGTATCTGTATGAGTATCAAATAAATTTACAGAAAAAATATTGCAAGCATGCCTAAGCATGCAAATTTAAAAGAATGTCACACAATTTTGTAAGCAAAGAAATTTTATGACTCTGTGCTAAATGAAATACATAAATATGTATCTACTTTGTAAAAGAATAAAAAGAGCGAAATCGTAAAATCTAATAGTATAGATTTTTAATTGAAACACCACTACATGTCGGACTCTCGCGTCACTATCGATAGAAGCATGCTAAGGCATGCATGCTAGCAAAATATATAAATCTGTTAGAAGGTGATGAGAAACTTGTTTCTAATCATTAATCTGTAGACAGCAATTGAATCTGGATCAACCCAACTCATGAATGAAATGTATACAGATATAGTTGATAGTAATGAGGACCTTTTTTAAGTAGGAAATGATTACATCTGAATGTGATACAACCCAGCCTACGTCAACAATAACTTCAAGGATGTCAACCAGCAAACCTCATGTAGAAAAACTCGATGTAAAAATTCTCTCAAACATAGATATTCTAGTGTTTCTGACACTATAAAAACACCGACGGTGAATTGATGGTGGAGGTAACTGCGTTATTTGAGATCGATTTTCTAGAATAGTTGATTATTAAACATGTATTTTTTTGTAGATAAAGTAATTTCTCTATACATATATACATATATTTACCTATATGTATATATGAATACATTTAAAAATTACATAAATATTCTCTTTTTCAAGTAGTAAAATCTGAAAAAATAGTAGTGGCATATTAAAAGAAAAAAATTATTAAAAAGAGAGACTGAGTGATCAACTGATACGTACACTTTGTCTGACAGGTAAATAAAGCGCGCTTAAAAATATCAGAAATATATGCACAATACGCTGAACTTTAATAAAATGAGAAAAAAAAATCATCTAGAACATCAAATAAAAGCCATAGGCGAGTAACCTTCATAATATAAACATATACCTTATTAATGAAAACATATTATCAGTATGAAGTAACACAATTTGAGGAGTTAAAATTTTAACATTTAATTGTCCCTTAACGCTGACAAAGAGTAGAGAGATATGTTGACATAGAAAGTCATCTTATATACTAGAGGAACCGTTGAGAGACCAGACCTAAATTGTAAGAAAACGATTTCGTTTTCTGTTGATCGCTATTCAAGAAGAAAAGAAGTTTCCTCATTATGATTTAACTAATTTAAAAGTACATATCCAAATGATAATGATCTTAACATAAAAATTAAAAATAAACGTTATGCAATTCTATATTATATGTACTCGTATCTAAGATTCCAACAAAGCTATTATATGAAAGAATCTCAAGCACTTCCAAATGCACTAAAGTTTAAGATAAAAGTTCCTTTTATTCAATAGCGGCCCAATTGATATAGAAATTTAATATGAAACAGTAAGCAAGGACCTCAGCTACTGCATTTTTACTGATGATCGAATAATAGAAAGTCCTGAAAGTCTTATAAATTAAGTAATATGAATGAAAAAATGGTTTTAATAGACGAGTAAGGTTTCGAATGATTTTCATTACAAAAAGAAGTAGCGAATGTTTTTAACAATAATGAGTATAACAATTTCATTATAAAACCGCCATTTGATTTTAAATGCTTATCAATAAAAAAGGAAAGAGAAGCAAAGTGGTTAACAAAAAACTATCATCACCTAAGCTGGACTGCTGGATCAGTTTCATTTCAAAGCGTTTGTCATTTTTTAAAGCCAATGCAACATGTTTAAATATATGAAAAAGGTGAAGAAAAAAGATGATAGTTGGAAAAAATTTTACACCGAAAAATTTCTAACGTTGACTATATAGGCTACATCAACTTTAAACAAATGGAAATAAAAAATATTAAATATTTATACTATAGTTACTACAACTAGAGAGGAATTCAATTTTACTTAAAGCAGAAACTCCTCACAAACTTTTAAGTAAATACATCTAAAAATTAAAAGAACGTTTCTTTAATTTCAAATAAAAAAACTATGGAGATATTTCACATCTATACACAAAAGAGCTGGCGAATATTTACAACAGCAACAACAGCACATGGCAAAAAAAAATTATTTAAACAGGGAGCCCCAGACTTATTTGTATGTACATACATACATACATAAAATCAATTTGTAGATCCATATGTACATATGTGCACATATTATCAAATTTCTTACCCATGCTCAAGTATTTATTGGATTTTATCAATCACACTTACATATCTACATCATGAAAACATACAAACCGTTCTCCAAGCTATTGACGCTTGAAGACGAAAGTCGAAGAAGATAAATGTACTTAAATAAACAAACTTATCACAGACCAGTCAAACTCTATCGCGCATACACACATACACACACACACACAAAATCACCACGATCGTACGCAAGAATTTTGCAAAATCTGAAATTAATATTTATATAAATATAAACAAATTTCTGACCGACAGACTTTAACACTGGACAAATTTAAGCTTGATAAAATATAAAGCAATCTCATCCTCCAATATGAAAAACATACTAGGATTAGGGAAGTTCAGATATATGATAATATTTTCTAGCAAAAAATGTTCATATGAGAAAGAATTTATTTCTACGTACATATAAATACTATGGTGAGAAAATCACATACACACACACATACTAAAATTCATCTACGAAAAATTAAACCTATTTCAACAACGCCCCTCCCCTCACAAATCACAGTCAGCCTAAAGTTCTTACAGATATATATACACAAAATCTCAAGGTAACATACAATCTATCAATCTCACAACCTAAATCACGATCAGCCTTAAACTCATATAGACATACATACACACAAATACGTATACATATACATGAACACCTTCACCTCACCTCTCATTAATCATGATATATATTTAATGATCACTTCGCCCCTCATAAATCACGATAAGCCTTAAATTTTCTACAGATATACATACACAAATTCTCGAAGTCACATACAATCGATCAATCTGAACAATTCAAATTACGATCAGCCTTAAACTCCTACAGACATACATGCACAAAAATTCCTACGGACATATAAACAGCCAAATTCTTATAGATACATATTACAATAACACCGCCCGCCTACCTCAAATCAAGGACAGCCTTAAACTCCTACATATACATACATACACACACACACACACACATACGCACATTCTATCTATCTATCTATCACAACAACACCCTCCCCCACCTCAAATCACATTCAGCATTACACTCCTACAAACATACATAGACACAGATTCCCATGGACACGTATTACATGAAGACTCTCACCTCACCTTTGATAAATCACAGACAGCCTTAAACTCTTACAGACATACATACGTACATGCACACAGATTCCCACGGATACATATTACAACAACTCCCCACCCTATACCAGTCGATCTCCCGCAAATACATCCCGCCCCTTCACGAGCACAGCTTGGTTTAAATTCCAACAAACATAAACTTCACCGAATTCCCGCGGTTACATATTACAAAACACCCTCACCTACCCAAATCACGGTCAGCCTTAAGGTCTCACAATCTAGACAAACCCCGTCCTCCACCAATCACAGCTAGACTTCAATTCCTACAGCTAGACACACCCCTCCCTCCACCAATCACAGCCAGACTTCAATTCCTACAGCAAGACACACCCACAAATTTTCCGTCGGCATTAGGAAAAATCATTTCCATGATTTTCCCGTCGGCATTTGAAAAAAATAAACATGTTTTCCCGTCGGCATTCGAAAAAATAAACATTTTTTCCCGTTGGCATCAGGAAATCATACACATATAAAAGCCTCAAACCTATAAACCCCTTAATGTATTCCTACAAAATATTCCGCACACAAATTCCCACGGATACATATTACAACAACACCCGCCCCCACCAAACACAGGCTGCCTTAAAGATACACCCGCAAATTCCCACGGTTACAAGTTACAAAAACCTCACCTGCCCAAATCACGGACATCAACAAATTTCCACAGTCTAACAACAATCATAACTTTCGCGTCGGCATTAGAAAAAATAAAGATGTTTTCCCGTCGGCATTAGGAAAAATCATACAAATATAAAAATCTTAAAGCTATAAACCCCCTTAATGTATTCCCACAAAATATTCCACGCACAAGTTCCCACGGTCATACATACATACATACATACATATACTTAATATAAATAAAAAAAGTTAATATAAACAAAAAACTCCTAATGTAAACAAAAAACACAGACGGACGGACGGACACACACACGTAGGTATCAAATTTCACAAATTTCCAAGAATTTTAAAATTTCAGCCAAAATTTAACAATTTCAGCCACAATTTAACAATTTCAGCCCAAAATTTAACAATTTCAGCCACAATTTAACAATTTCAGCCCACAATTTAACAATTTCAGCCACAATTTCACAAGTTTAATTGGGGCCGAACCGCCAGTTCCCTACTACTTACAATTAATAAAATAACCGAATGCACAAGCATTATGTTTCTGTACATTTATGGTGCTTTTACTTACAGCATTATCAAATTTTTCTAAAATAGACTCAAAGTCCGCGTAGATTACGAATGGTACAACTAACTGTTTGTAGTAGTTCTTAAACTTGATAATAGATTCATCTTCTGGCATTCTGATGACTTTTTTCACACAAACATTTTTATGATGATTATACGCATAATCATCATATGTTTGATATAGGCAGGTGTTGCATATCATGATCTTATGATCATGCAATGTTATGCTGGAACGAAGGAGTCTGAAGAAAATATAGAATATACCAATACGATATAAATAAATATAACAATATAAAGTAACTTTTTAAATAGAGATGAAAGCAGATTTTTCATAAATGCACAAATGAAACTTACTTTGATATATCCTTGATGAGTACATAGTGGAAGTTTTCATTGGACTGGAGCAATAAGAGATTAATATGAATGTGTTTTTCTCCTTTTGTTATGTAGTATGGTCCTATAAGCGATGTGCCATTATGGCCAAATACATTGATGCTCAGATCATTTTGATTTTCGAATTGTTTTATCTGCTTCAATGGGAGTGGAAACTCTAGTCCTTCAAAATTTAACATAATTGCTCCTAAATTAATATTCTCATCAGAAATGTTTGTTATATTATAGTTTTTAAAGTTTTTCCGTTGTTTAGGATTCAGACCGCTATTTTTGTACAAAGCCGCAATGAGACACCATTTAAAGCAATAAACATCAGAGTTCTCGATATTTATGCATGCATGCTTGGCTGCAATATTTTTTAGAAGAGGGATAAAATTCGATCCTCTTATTATGGACGCCTTGTTTATATTAACTTCAAGGGAATTTATTGAAATCAAGGTCCATCCGCTATACCTCTCTTGAAATTCTTTCATTTTGGCTCTAAGCTCATCGGTCTGTTTTTGTACATCTCCTCTATGTCATCAGAGAGGGTCACCAACATCATCTTTGAGATGTGTACAAGTTGGCTAACATTCATCTCATCATTCACCATTTTCATATAATCACATGTGAGCTCCATATTAAATTTAAACGTAGTATGTATCCTACTACGTTCATTAAGTTGTTTTACTATGGAGCTCTTTGCAGATGCGAGAAACTCCTCCGGAAACAAGACACCCACATTTTTGTTGAGGAGGATATATGTCTCGATCCACCCATTGAAGTTACTTATTCTTCTAGTGAGAAAATCGTTAATCGCTTCTTGCTGACAGCTGTTTTTGTGTTTTATGGTTCTGACGTGAGCCATACAACCAATTGATGGAATCATCTCATAACAATCCTCACAATATTTGTTTTTAATATTTAGCTTACTAGTTCCCAACATAGCCTTCGACTGGCTAGCATAGGTGGGCGTTTCTATATGCTTATTTACTTTTGTTTGAGTCATAAATACTTTATTGCAGATGGGACAACTTGCGGTATTCATTTTATTTAATTATTTTTATTATTTATTTATTTCTTTATAATTTATTTAATTATTTTATTTATAAACAATTTATTTAATTATTTTATTTATAAACAATTTATTTAATTATTTTATTTATAAACAATTTATTTAATTTTTTTTTTCTTTATACACTACAAACTTGTTTATCAAACAATAATTAGTTTTAACACTTCTGTAGTTTTTTATTGTTTTCAAACACTTTAAAATTTGATTTAGAAAATAGGTTGTATCAAAGTAACTGATGACAATCTACATTATTTTTTCTACTTATATACGTTACATGAGAATCGCGTAGTAGTCATCAAATCTAATTTCTCTGATGGTATTACGACATATGATGACATTCGTATACACACACATCCCCACAATCCATATGAGAATCGGGGCACGTGAGTGCAGGTCCTTCTATAAGTTTTTGCTAAAGTAAAATATACTAAAATAAAAATATAATTACCCCTATTCATAAAACTCTGCTTGTCAACCTTATGGGACTTAAAATATTTAATATCTGAAATGCACTTGTACATATAAAACCTATGCCAACACAATATTTTTCTATCTCCATAAGAATAGAAATGCCAATAGCGTAGAAAACATATATACACATATATATAAATATGTATGAAGAAGTGTTGATGTAATTCACACAAGCAATGATATTCTTCAAAGCAAAAATAGATACGTTCACATACATTAATCCAACAACATAAACATGCATACATACATTACCAAATGCATTCCCTATCCCCCTCCATTCCAAACATCTATCAGGGTTGCCACTACCTACAGCTTTTATATTATTTCCCCAGAGACTTCAACAATAAATGTATACATACAATAATAATCATACATACGCAAAGCAACGAAAACTCAGAGGAGCAAACCAAAGTCAATCAAATAACGATCACTACATACACACAAACACACAGATCCCTTGTTACTACCCTGCAGTCAGACTGGGACCAAGTGCCTTTGTGTCAACACTAAAATTCTAGTGACAATTGTAGTATAATAAGTTTTCTTCTATCCGTCAGTATAAAAGAAAGAGAGGAAACAGGTATGAAGTCTTTGTGGTAGAATTGTCAACAATTTGTCAATATGCATACATTTTTATGTATCTAACTTATAGAAATGTACCAGTTACTAACTGTTTGGTTGGTGTGTCTTCATTTTTCCATAAGAACTAAGTAGTCACTATGTCTAGTTTATGTCTATAGCACGAAGCATTGCATGAGGAATAATTAAAGAGTAGTACAGGTTACAAAGTCAAAAGGGAGTCAGTATATTTTCAACATCAAAATTTCCTACAGGGTATAATGTTTGTCTCTAACTACAACAAAAGTAGTGGATACTGGCAAACATACAAGTAAATACAAAAACGCACACATATGCACTCACACATACATACCAAATACAAACACTCACAGATACATCCATCTACTGTAAGCACAACGTTTCTCTACAATGACAAAAGCTGTACACACAAGTACATATATACATACACACATGCATAGAAAGAATCAAACTCACACACACACACACACTCAACCAGCCTAACGAAATCTCAGTACAAAAATACCCAAAATCCCTAATTTGTAACAGGGTTGCCATCGTTTCTAATTTTTCCCGGTTTTGAATTCCCAAACTTGGACTCAGGTCCCCATTACTAATCTACTTAGAAGAGCTAAAATATTGCTATATATCATATTTTTGTAAAATGTTTTTTTTTAAGATAGTCATATGCATAAAAATTACATTGAAAAATGTGCTTGAAAGCAACTTTGAGGGGCGAACGCACCCCCTAAGACACAACCTATCGCCATGAAATTGTTTTGTATTTTTTTTTATTAAACTGAACCGATTTGGGGGGAGAGAATATAAGAAATCAAAAAAAATATAACGGCCACTCTAATGTACATGGCATGAGTATATGATATTACCCAGCCATAAATTTCAGAAGGCTTGCTTGGTGTAGGCCTTATGAAAGACAAGCTTAGAAATTTTTTTGATTCACACATTCCATACTCCCTTCTATGAGAAGGGAGAAGAGAAGGAGTAACATGTTTTGATTTGTTTCTTTTTACAAAAGCAAAAGGAAAATCCATTAATTTCAAGGCCTTCAGAATCTCTGGCGAAAGAAGCAAGAAAAGAAGACCTACCTCGCAATGACAACGCGTGTAAGAAAGATATGAGTATGAAGTGGAGCGACCAGGCCTTGTACATCCAAAAGAAGTAGTGTAGAGGCCTTCTAGAAGGCATCCTTACTTTTTCTTGTTCCCGCTGGGTGGATGTGTATACATTAGCTAACTTTCTGGCTTTAGAACCATCATTGTTGTGGCGCTATTAAATCACTTTTGTCCTGTAGTTTGCCTCATATACATGTTTCTAAGCAAGCTCATATTTTAAAGCGAATTATGATGCGCTTTATTGCCTTATTGCTTCAAAAAACCTAAAAAAATTTTTAATAGGTAGCTAGAACTAATTTTCTTTGTTAAATAAACTTATGCCCATTTTTTCAGTTGGTAATCAAATTGTAATTATTTTTAATTTCTAATTAAATACAAAATTATGTTTTTGAGTGCATAATTAAATAATAATTAAATGCCCAACCTTGTGTAATTAGGTATTATTTAAGTTGAGCGCACCATATGTTTTTATCCGTGTGTGTGTTTATTGAAAAGATAATCATGAACATCATGTGGTCGTATTGAAAACATCATGTGGTCGTACTAGAAAGAATTTCGTTTAATTTTCATATATATACATATATATACAATTCATAGTTTCATATCATAGAATAAATAAATAGAAAAATTAATTCTGATGCTCCTGTGGTTTTATAAAATGAATTTTTATGCAATTTTATGCATTTTGATAACCTAACTTTCACTTTCTTGTTTATGTTAAACATGGCGAAAACAGTAAAATCCCATTAGAGCTAAACCAAAAGTTACGGGCATTTCACCCAAATTTCACAATTTTAATTGGGGCCGAATTGGTATTCCCCTACTACTCAAGCTCATATTTTAAAGCGAATTATGATGTGCTTTATTGCCTTATTACTTAAAAAAACCTTTAAATTTTTTAATGGGTAGCTAAAACTAATTTTCTTTGTTAAATAAACTTATTTAATATTTCAGTACGAATAAAATTGGTATTAAAAATTTAAAAAAACATAGTAAAAACCCTCGCATTAGAGCTAAACCAAAAGTAACTGGCATTACCTTTTATCATAATTTTTTGTAATATAGATCTATTGAATATACAGAAAACGTATTTTTAAAGTCAATTAACTTCTTTCCGTATGATCTACATCCTCACAAACATGGAACTCAAAAGAAAGAAATTAAAATTTTCTTATAAACTATTTGAAGTACCGAAGTATATTTATTTGCCATAAAGTCTTTATTTATTTAATTTGAAGATTTGCTCGTTCTTATGGTTTAGCAATTGTCTATATGCATTTCATTCCTGCTTTTGGAACTCGTCAGTAGACTTCGAAACAAAAAATTTTTGAAATTAGTTAACAAACTTCGTATGTTTATAGTAAGACTCTTAATACTATATTGAGAATCACAGTATACAAACATAATAAGTTTGAAAGCTTCAAACAAAAATCTTTACAAAACAAGCATCTTTATTCGATTGTCTATCTATTTTATTTTCCAAATTAAATAAATAAAGACTTTATGTCAAATAAATATACTTCGGTACTTCAAATATGAAAATAAATGTTTTATTTTTCTTTTTGCTTTTTAATACTTTTATTGTTGCCCAATGTGGCAGCTAATGGTAAAAAGTTGGTGGAAAATAAAATAGATAGACAATCGAATAAAGATGCTTGTTTTGTAAAGATTTTCGTTTGAAACTTTCAAACTTATTATGTTTGTATACTGTGATTCTCAATGTAGTATTAAGACTCTTACTATAAACATACGAAGTTTGTTAACTAAATTCAAAAATTTTTTGGGTTAAAGTATACTGACGAGTTCCAAAATCAGGAATGAAATGCATATAGACAATTGCTAAACCATAAAAACAAGCAAATCTTCAAACTTATAAACTATTTTTTATTGTTGCATTGAAATTAAGGTGGAGATGATATTTATTTGCCGAATGAAATAAGTTTCGGTATTTACAGTAAGCGCAACCATACCATTACACAGTAGTTCAAACTTTGTTTCTACTATTTAAATATCTAAAGGTATTAGCATTTAAAACATTTTTATTTTTATGGACTTTTCAATATATGTATTTTTGAATTTTCATTGGAAAAAAGTTTCATGGATCTAAGTTGATCCAGCAGATTTCTATAATATAGTGATAATTCTGAATGCTTCACAAAAAAAAGTATTACTTAAGTTTCCTGCGCCTCTTTGAGTTTTTTCGGTATCATTGTGTTGTAGTAATAATAAGAATAAGGTAAGTATCGTATACAGGGATGCGAAATCAGATTTAGAAATTGTATTAATTTTCAAGAAAAATTTTACTTTTTTCAGTACGATTGTACCAAATTTTTTAGTTTTCATTTTTTTAATACTTCTATTAATTAACTAAAAAGGCACAAATAGTATATGTGTAAAAGCTTAACAATTGACAAAAAGGCACTTTGAAGTTCAATGATTATAATATTATTAATTAATACTATTAATTAATATTATTCTTTAATGTCAGAACGTATAAAAAAGACCATTAGTTGCTGAGATCTGAATATAAAAGTAACATTTAGGATATACTTTTCCATCCTTTGAAAATATATTTTTCACATTTGCAGAAGAATTTGGAATAGATAACATTCCTCCAACATATTTTTGAAATATCGGAAAACATCGCTTCATTTACCTAATTTTTCATTTCTAATACCTTCGAGCAAAAGGTACATACATATCCTGTCGTTTCTTAAGGACTTAATAATTTCTACATCAACCTGCCCTCGAAACTGGTTACTTATATATTCTATATTTTTAATGCTATTTGTATTTACATTACATAATGGAAAAAAAATTCAATAGTGCTAAAATGGTCATTGGGGTGCTACGGTACTTTTGGCATTCAAATAGTGTTAAAAATGGTACAATTGTACCAACTTTTCCATCCCTGATCGTATAACTAATTCAAAGAGTAGACTCAAGTTAAAACTTTAAGTCTTTATAGATTACACTTCAAACCAGTGTTGCCAGAAGTAGGGGAAAATCCTTACATATAGGTATTTTTGATACTAAAATAGAAGCGTAGGGATAATCGTACAGATTTTTTATATTCTTCAAAATGTATGGATTTTTTCGTCAATTCGCATTATTTATGAAAAAAATGCAAACATAACGTTTTTTAGTAATATTTTCTTTTTCAAAAGGGTTAAAAATTTTTCTTTTCGTTAAAATCGCTTGAAAATATATTTCCAGAGATGTCTGTGGTTGAAAAAGTGGCAACACTAATATACTTTTTTGTATATGCCAAGGCGAATTCATATACCAGGTGGTGTCAAGCCTGCAACAACAAAATCTGCCTAGTACTTTATTGCAATGAAAATTGACGAATTAAACTTCCTACAAATTTTGTTGCAATGAAATTTAACAAGCCAAACTTCTTTAAAAAAAAACAGCTGTTAACTTAGCACCATCTGGTACATGAATTACATATGTATGTTAATTTTAAAATAACCGGTTTTTGTAACTGAATTGAATTTAAGCTTCAAAATTTGATTTGAAGAGAACAATTCATATTAATTTTTAAAAAACTTTTTTGATTCGAGACATATACAAGACAAGAACACAACACAGTCTAATATTAATGATCGTCCGGACAACAAGAATTTTTATACTTATTTTTACATTATTTTGTTGGAAGCATTATTACATTACATTATTTTGTTGGATCAGGTGTTAAGGAGCAGGCATACATATTCCAGGTTCTTCAAAAAGGCTCTGAATTGCGTCTGCCTTTTCCAAAAAGGTTTTGCACTTTTCTTTTAAAAGCTTTTTGCAAGCTACTCGTTTTGTTAAAACTAAAATTAATACACATTACTATTGCAGTGGTACGGACAAATGAGTTTTACTTACTCTCCTGAATCATCGTGTATCTTTTTTTTTAAGAAAACGGTTTAGTTTTACAAGTCATATGGAAAGCAATGTCTTGTCCTCTGTTTGTCCTTTGCAACCCTCACCTACTTCGTACCGACCATGGTTTAACATTTTCATGATCTTATATGATCCCACAAACTTCGGATCATCTTTAAGCCAGCGCCAAACTGCGTTCGTTTAATGGCGACACATTCGTTAATGTGATACTCTCCCTCTGGTGTGCGGCGTTTATCAAACTACTGTTTATTTTCCTGCTGAATCCTTAGGATGCTTTGTCGAGCTTTGTCTCACAATGCGTCGCGATCTTGATGAAGCTCATTTATGGATAATTCCTCTACTAAGCTGCGTCTTCTATAACTTTAATTTTCAGAGCTGTCATTACTTCGAATGGTGTGTTACCCGTGCTTCTGGTAGGGGTATGTTTATAATTTTCTGTACTTGTTCCACATGACGATACCAATGCTGTGCATTTTCAAAACATTGTTTGTTCAGCATAGGGATTATGATTCGGTGTATCCTTTTCACCTGACCGTTTCCTCGAGGACCTCCCGTTGCGATAGTAAAATTTTTAATATCTTCTTCCTTACAATAACTGCTGAGTTCGTTGGAGGTGAAAGCAGTGCCTCGATCTGTAATCACTCTTAATGCATTTCCAAAAACTGGTGAACGTTTCCGTAACGGAAAAATTACTTCGCCCGTACATGTACTTTTTGTTGGATGGAGCCATAAAAATTTCTAGAAAGCGTCAAATACTACCAGCATATGGTTATATTGCCTCTTCGTTGTTTCCATAGGCCCTAAGTGGTCCATGTGATAGTTTGTCAATGGTTTGTCTGCCTTATCAATGGGATTCAATAGTCCTTCTTTTCTGCCCGACTTTGCCTCTGCCATAATACACTCAGCGCAATTTTTCACGACTTCTTCAGCATTTCAGTTTAATTTTTGAATATAAAACGTTTTTCTACAAGTTGTGCTGTTTTCTTTTTAGCAAACCGCCATCGCCTATGAGCCATCTCGACAATTGGGGCTCAACCCAAAACATTGGTGACAACCAAGCTTGAATTATATTTTCTAAGGAAATAATTAATAAAGAAGTTTTACTTTAAATATTTGCATATACAAAACAAGTAGGAGTGATATAATGACCTGTTCCGAATTTTATATACCCTTCACCAACGTACGTATATATAGTATACAGATACATACATAAGTACATACGTATATATTTGTTTTGTGAAAAATTTATAATATTTTGTTCTCGTGCAATTTTTAGTAAGTGGCCTCTCGGTATTTTTCGACTAAAGAACTTGATTCAAATATTTTATTTTCGATATTAGCAATAGTTGAATATTTTATTATACACTCTGTATTTAAGAAATATTATGTTTACTCGCTCTAGAGATGTTTAAAAACCGTGCTGCTATTTAATAACCCTAAAATAATGTTAGTATTTTACCTTCATACTAAGTAAACTAACTTGTTTTGTATTTTCTCGTATTTAATCTTTTGATGTTGCAAAAATAGGTGCGTTTGAGTACTTTTCCATACAAAAGTACGCGAACGGAAAAGTTGTAAAGTCCAGTAAAATATATACAACATCTGATTAGCAATTTTGGCGTTAAAAAATTATACATTTATGCAAAAGAAAAATATACAAAACTATACTATATGTACATATGTATGTAAATGCAAAAAATATACGTATCGTCGGGTAATTACTGGTTAGCCGCATGGAACAAATATGTGTTTTCGAGAAAATCGATGAAGAATGTTTTTTAATTTGTTTTATAAAAATACACGAGAGAATATTTTGCTTAATAATAAAAGTAAAAGATACATACGAGTACATATGCTTTTATTTAAAATTACGGTCCTGGCGGGTCAGGGCGCTAAAGTTTCTAAGCATTTTATCAACGTGAAAAGTTATTAGGATTTACAGGAAAAAAGACAAAAATCTTTGTTGCCGCATATACCAATCATAACAACAATATTGTTCACTTTCTTTCAAGTAGTTTAAATTAGTATATTTATTAAGAGAAATATAAAAGGGGAAAATAACTGTATATATCCTAATATATTCAAGATATCTAAAAACATATAACAAAATTCAGTAATTTACACATTAATCATATATAATCGATCAGTAACTAAATTTTCTTAAATGTTTCATGCGACAATTCAGTAACTTTCCGACGATATGTATGAAAAAAAATTCACTATAATCTATTCACTTTATTCACGTTTAAAAACAATCTGCATTCCACGTGAAATCAAATCGTTCAGAATTGCCATAGCATTCTTGTTATAAACACATTTTTCCAACAATTCTATGTAAATTCCGCACGTTTTAATATCACGGGGAATACATAACACACCCGACAATTTTTCTGGCATCAAACTTAAATAAACATAATAATGTTTATAATTTAATACATTTGTTTTTTGTTATTTATAAATTTCATGAAAAAATAAACATTTTTGTTTCTCGTAGCTTTTGTTTGTTTATATTTAAAAACATATGATTTCTTTTTGCTGACAAAAATTTTTCCAGTAAAACAAATCTTTCCAGTAAAACTCTAAACGCAATTTTTACGACTTCTCCAGCCTTTGAGTTTAATTTTCGAATGCAGAACGTTTTTTCAACAAGTTGTGCTATTTTATTTACAGCAAAATGCCCTCGCCTATGGGCCATCTCGATAATATCACGCTCCATGCACGACGGCATGACGACAAGCTCCATGATGGCATCATTGTGTACAATTCCGAATTTGAGATAAAAATCTTCATAACTCTGGCTTTCGAGATTTTTTGCTAAAACCCTTATCCAGTCATCTTTTTGCTGGGCAGCCTTTATCCTATGACGCAGGGAATCTTCCATCATTAAACAGGAAATTCTGCTTAGGGTGTCTACGTGTATCATTTTGGTACCTACGCTATGTTCGATCACATTATCGAAATCTTAAAAGAAAAGTGCCCACTTTGATACTCTTAGCGGGACATAGTCTTTCTTCTTCAATCAATACATATTTTTATCCTTAACCCCATCACAAACACTCGCCACTTTTTTAAGGGCCATTATTACAACTTGCCGATAGTTAAAGGCAAGATTTTGCCGGACGGATAAATGGCTTAGCATTATGAAACCTTCATTTATTATTTTTTTATAAATTAAATATTATTATTACTTATAATAATAACAAACAAAAATTGAAGTTTTAATAATGTATAGCTTTTTAACAGGCAGACAAAATCCTGCCTTTAACTATCGGCAAGTTGTAATAACACTGTGGAACATTTTTGGGATTATTGTCTGGGGGGTGAGAAATTCCAAGTCAGAGTGATGGTACTAGGTCAGTATAGTAAAACCCTCAAAGGGTTTGGCGTTCGTATGTGTCCGATTTTGATGAAACAAATTTAGAAAAATTAAGAATTACAATTTCTCTAATCTGTTTCTATACCGTTTTCCTATATGTGCAACACTTTCGAAGTTAAAAATAAATTTGTGGAGGCAAAAAAATATTTTTTTGCCAAAAAATTAAATTTTTTTTTTAAATTCATAAAAAATCCAAAACGGGAAAAAGGATCAAGTGTTATTAATTTCGTGTTTTTTGCTCATGAGTTATGTGACTATACGCGAAAGTAATTAGTTTCGACACTTTTTTCCATTTTGGATTTTTTACGAATTTAAAAAAAAAAAATTAATTTTTAGGCAAAAAAATATTTTTTTCCACAAATTTATTTTTAACTTCGAAAGTGTTGCACATATAGGAAAACGGTATAAGTAGATTAGTAATGGCGGAGGACGACATGTTTTGGGAATTCAAAACCGGGAAAAATTAAAAACGATAGCAACCCTGTTACAAATTGGGGATTTTGGGTATTTTTATACTGAGATTTCGTTAGGCTGGTTGTGTGTGTGTGTGAGTTTGATTCTTTCTATGTATGTGTGTATGTATATATGTACTTGTGTGTACGGCTTTTGTCATTGTTGAGAAACTTTGTGCTTACAGTAGATAGATGTATCTGTGAGTGTTTGTATATGTGTATGGGAGTGTGTGTATGAGTATGTGTGTGTGTGTGTATATACTTGTTTGTTTGATGGTGTCCGATATTTTTGTTGTAGTGGAAGACAATCATTATACCCTGTAGGAAATGTTGATGTTGAAAATGTACTGACTCCCTTTTGACTTTGTAACCAGTACTACTCTTTAATTATTCCTCATGCAATGCTTCGTGCTATAGACATAAACTAGACATAGTGATTACTTAGTTCTTATGGGAAAATGGAGACATACCAACAAGACAGTTAGTTACTGGTAGATTTCTATAATTTACTTATATACAGTCTGACTGCAGGGTAGTAATAAGCGATCTGTGTGTTTGCGTAGGTAGTGATCGTTATTTGATTGACTTTGGTTTGCTCCTCTGAGTTTTCGTTGCTTTGCGTATGCATGATTATTATTGTATGTATACATTTATTTTTGGGGTCTCTGGGGAAATAATATAAAAGCTGTAGGTAGTGGCAACCCTGATAGATGTTTGGAATGGAGGGGGATAGGGAATGCATTTGGTAATGTATGTATGCATGTTAAGTTGTTGGATTAATGTATGTGATCGTATGCATTTGGTAATGTATGTATGCATGTTAAGTTGTTGGATTAATGTATGTGATCGTATCTAATTTTGCTTTGAAGAATATCATTACTTGTGTGAATTACATCAACACTTCTTCATACATATTTACATATATGTTTTCTACGCTATTGGCATTGCTATTCTTATGGAGATAGAAAACTATTGTGTTGGCATAGGTTTTATATGTACAAGTGCATTTCAGATATTAAATATTTTAAGTCCCATCAGGTTGACAAGCAGAGTTTTATAAATAGGGGTAATTATATTTTTATGTTAGTATATTTTACTTTAACACTCACTCACGTTCCTCGATTCTCATATGAATTGTGGGAATGTGTGTATGTGTATGTGTATGTGTGTGTGTGTGTGTGTGTGTGTGTATACGAATTTCATCATATGTCCTAATACCATCAGAGAAATTAGATTTGATGACTACTACGCGATTCTCATGTAACGTATATAAGTAGAAAAAATAATGTAGATTGTCATCAGTATACTTTGATATCTCAACAATTCACCACCTATTTTCCGAACCAAATTTTTAAAGTGTTTGAAAACAAACAAAAAAAAAGAAAAAACTATAAAAGTGCTAAAACTAATTATTGTTTGTTAAACAAGTTTATAGTGCATAAAAAAATAATATTAGATAAATTGTTTATAAATAAAATAATTAAATAAATTGTTTATAAATAAAATAATTAAATAAATTGTTTATAAATAAAATAATTAAATAAATTATAAACAAATAATAAAAATAATTAAATAAAATGAATACCGCAAGTTGTCCCATCTGCAATAAAGTCTTTATGACTCAAACAAAAGTAAATGAGCATATAGAAACACACACCTATGCTAGCCAGTCGAAGGCTATGTTGGGAATTAGTAAGCTAAATATTAACAACAAATATTGTGAGGATTGTGATGAGATGATTCAATCAAATGGTTGTATGGCTCACGTCAGAACCATAAAACACAAAAACAGCTGTCAGCAAGAAAGGATCAGCGATTTTCTCACTAGAAGAATAAGTAACTTCAATGGGAGGATCGAGACATATATTCTCCTCAACAAAAATGTGGGTGTCTTGTTTCCGGAGGAGTTTCTCGCATCTGCAAAGAGCTCCATAGTAAAACAACTTAATGAACGTAGTAGGATACATACTACGTTTAAATTTAATATGGATCTCACATGTGATTATATGAAAATGGTAAATGATGAGATGAATGTTAGCCAACTTGTGCACATCTCAAAGATGATGTTGGTGACCCTCTCTGATGACATAGATGAGATGCACAAGAAACAGACCGATGAGTTAAGAGCCAAAATGGAAGAGTTTCAAGAGAGGGATAGCGGATGGACATTGATTTCAATAAATTCCCTTGAAGTTAATATAAACAAGGCGTCCATAATAAGAGGATCTAGCTTAATCCCTCTCCCAAAAAATATTGCAATGAAATGTGCATGCATAAATGTCGAGAACAATGATATTTATTGCTTTAAATGGTGTCTCATTGCGGCTTTGTACACAAATAGTACTTTAGATCGAAGACAACGGAAAAACTATAGAAACTATAATATGACAAACATTTCTGATGAGAATATTATTTTAGGAGCAATTGTGTTAAATTTTGAAGGCCTAGAGTTTCCACTCCCATTGAAGCAGATAAAACAATTTGAAAAACAAAATGATCTGAGCATCAATGTATTTGGCCATAATGGCACATCGCTTATAGGACCATACTACATAACAAAAGGAGAAAAACACATTCATATTAATCTCTTATTGCTCCAGTCTAATGAAAACTTCCACTATGTACTCATCAAGGATATATCAAAGTAAGTTTCATTTGTGTATTTATGAAAAATCTGCTTTCATCTCTATTTAAAAAGTTACTTCCTATTGTTATATTTATTTATATCGTATTGGTATTTTCTATATTTTCTTCAGATTACTTCGTTCCAGCATAACATCGCATAATCATAAGATCATGATATGCAACACCTGCCTATATCATACACATGATGATTATGTGTATAATCATCATAAAAATGTTTGTGTGAAAAAAGTCATTAGAATGCCAAAAGGTGAATATATTATCAAGTTTAAGAACTACTACAAACAGTTAGATGTACCATTTGTAATCTATGCGGACTTTGAGTCTATTTTGGAAAAAGTTGATGATGCTATAAGTAAAAGTACCACAAATGTACAGAAACATCACGCTTGTGCATTCGGTTATTTTATTAATTGTAGTTTTAAGAGAGAAAATAATTTATATAGACATTATTTTGGTGAAGATTCGGCGAATATATTTATCAAAAAAATTTTTGAAGATTGTACAGATATTTATTTAAATTATTTACTTAAAGTTAAGAAAATGTTCATAACCCCAATAGAAATAGCTCAATATAATAATGCAAAAAATTGTCATATATGTAAGAAAATATTAAATAACGATAAAGCTAGAGATCATTGTCATCTTACGGGCAATTATCGTGGGGCAGCTCATAGCGAATGTAATTTAAATTATAAAACACCTCAGTTTATACCGGTTATATTGCATAATCTTTCCGCATATGATATACACCTATTTTTCAAAGAACTTTCTTCTATAAAATATTCTACAATAAAAGTGATTCCCCAGAACACAGAGAGTTATATTTCTCTTTCAATTTTCATCAGATTAGATGAAAAATATGGATTCGAAATAAGATTTATAGACTCGTTTAGATTTATGGCTTCGAGGACGTATGGACGTATCTAGTTAGCGAAAAATCTTGATAGCAATGATTTTAATACTTTTCGGTCATGTTTCGTTGATGATGCTCATTTCAACCTGATTAGAAGAAAGGGTGTATTTCCGTACTCTTACATGGATTCCATGACTAAGTTTAAGGAAATTAAACTGCCTAGTAGAGAAGAGTTCTTCAATATTCTAACGAATGAAGAATGTGATGTAGTCGAGTATGAACATGCTCAACAAATATGGAGAGAGTTTAACTGTAAAACCCTCCTTGACTATACTGAACTCTACTTAAAGACAGATGTTCTTCTTCTAACCGACGTGTTTGAAAATTTTAGAAAAATTTGTAGAGATATATACGATTTGGACCCCTGCCACTATTATACAGCACCAGGCTTATCTTGGGATGCAATGTTGAAAACCACAGAAGTTTCATTGGAACAGTTCACTGATTCCGAAATGTATATGTTTATGCAAAACGGAATTAGAGGTGGACTAGTTCAATGCTCGCAAAGATATTCGAAGGCGAATAACAAATATTTGGAAGATTTTGATGCATCAAAACCATCAGAATTTCTTGTATACTTAGACTCTAACAACTTGTATGGTTGGGCGATGTCGGAATATCTTCCTTGCGGTGAATTTGAGTGGGTATGTGACACTGATTTTGATGTTAAAAAAATTTCTGATACTGCAGAGTATGGGTAAATTTTGGAAGTGGATATAGATTATCCCGATTCAGTGCATGATCTACATAATGATTTGCCATTTTTCCCCAAAATAAGGCCCTGGGGGGATCCAAAATCAAAAAATTAGTTGCAGACTTACACTCAAAAACAAATTACACCATACACTATAGAATTTTAAAACAAGCCATTTCAAATGGCCTCATCTTAAAACAAATCCATAGAATACTCAGATTTAAGCAATCCCCTTGGCTTAAAAAATATATTGACTTAAACACATTTCATAGGACAAATGCTAAAAATAATTTTGAAAAAGATTTCTTCAAACTTTTAAACAATGCTGTTTACGGGAAGACAATGGAAAACAATGAAAAACGTAGGGACATTAGAATTACGTCATCTTGGGAAACGACAAACAGGAATCATTTAGGTCTCAGAGCATTAATTGCGAAACCAAATTTTAAGCAGTTGACAAAATTTTCTGATGATATGTATGCGGTAGAGTTAGAAAAAATGGAACCATTATATGATAAACCCATATATGTTGGTTTCACAGTACTGGAGTTATCGAAGTGGAGAATGTATGACTTCCATTATGGCTTCATGAAGCCTAAATTTGGAGAGAACATTTCTCTCAACTATATGGATACTGACTCATTTATTTATTCAATTAAAACTGTTGATTTTTACGATGACATCCGTAATGATATTAGTTTGAATTTTGATACGTCAGAATATCCTATAGATAATCAATTTCGTTTGCCGCTACTCAATAAGAAGGTTTTGGGAATGATGAAAGATGAAAACAATGGGGATATAATGACAGAATTTGTTGGTTTAAGAGCAAAAATGTATTCTCTGTCGACTCTTCGCTCGGAATCTGTTAAAAAATCAAAAGGAGTCAAAAAGTCTGTAATTAAAAAGTTGTCCATTAATGATTACAAAAGTTGCTTATTCGAATCCAAAATTATCTCGGATGAAATGTTTTTGTTTAGATCTAAAACACATCAACTATATACCCAAAAACTATATAAAATAGCACTTAGCTTTTCTGATGATAAAAGAAATATAATGAAAGATAAAATAAAAACGCGCGCTTGGGGACATTACATAGACCGAAACAATGAAACAATGGATGTAGAATAGAATGATTCCTACTAAATTGCATGTAAGATGACAACGAGAATTTAATTTTGTATTATTTGTATTTATTTATTAATATATTTATTTAATTATTTATTAATTTAATTTTGTACTAATTGTATTTATTTATTAATATATTTATTTAATTATTTATTAATTTATTTATTATTTACTTATTTGTTTATGAATGTATCTTATTAATTTTAGTATTTTATTCACCCAAAAGCATGTTAAAATTGAATGGTTTAAAACTTTTATCTTTTTACCTATACCTAAATTATTTGTAAATAAAAATAAAACATTAGATTAATGATGTTTTTTTTTTCTTTTTATATCTGTATATTTTTATTTATACATAGAGTTGAATTTGTATTAGTACTAAGATTTTTAAGAAAAACTGTTAAATAAAATATTGAAAAAATAATAAAATATGTAAATGGTTTTTATTTCAGCTTAAATTTACTCAATAGAAATTTTAACTACAAATGTCTAAATTTTTATATTTTGCTTATCTATTGGCTTTACTTCACTAGATCAAAAAAATTTTCTTTTTGTTTATTTGCTAATTTTTTGTTGTTTGTTTTCATATCGCTTAAACATGCACAGTTTTGTTATTTTTGAAAGGTTCTACACAAGAGGAATTGAATTTCACAATATTATGAAATTCCATTAAATTTCATTAGATACTTTCTTATCGATACCAACTGCTTTAACACCATATCAGATAGTGTTTGCTAACAGCAAATAGCAGAACAGGTATCAGCTATTAGATCAGGTATCAGATCAGCTTATCAGGACTTGGTCTGGTTTTCAGATCAGCTTATTAGGACTTGGTCTGGTTTTCAGATCAGCTTATCAGGACCTGGTCTGGTTTTCAGATCAGCTTATTAGGACCTGGTCTGGTTTTCAGATCAGCTTATCAGGACCTGGTCTGGTTTTCAGATCAGCTTATCAGGACCTGATATGGTTTTCAGATCAGCTTATCAGGACCTGGTCTGGTTTTCAGATCAGCTTATCAGGACCTGGTCTGGTTTTTAGATCAGCTTATCTGATTCAGATTGGGTTATCAGTTTACCAGTAGCTGACCATTTATAACATTTAGATGTATGGAGTTTATATAGTTATGAAATAGTCAAATTGCTTTCTGTAGCGACCATCATTTAATTCATTATCTGTGCTTATATTCAAAATTCCATATTTATCCTTCCAACACTTTACAAATTTCTTGAAACTTTTTAAAATTCATATTACTGACTACATGATCCCTATAGACGTGCTTAATATTTTTCTCATCTTACTTAAACATTATAATAACATTTGCATTGGCTCTTATTAAATGCTTACACCCGAATTCATAAAAATTTTAAACAACATTTCGAATGTTGTTTAAGCAAAATTCACTAAAATTGTATTCGTAATAGAATTTTAGCTTAAAAACGTTTTTTAAACCTTGTATAAGCCACCAGATTTTAAAATTGACTACATCCATATTTAAAATAATTTTGAGTTGACCTTGTTTTAATTTTGCTTCATCTTTATTTACATTTTTAACTTTGCCTGTATGTATGTATGTATGTATGTATGCATGTGTGTATTAGGAATTATGCTATAAGTTTGACACAAGTAGAATGAGTCATCATTCTTCTGTCGCTCCATACAAAAATATACACGTACGAGTACATATGTATGAGTATTATTCTACTTTTCACATGCAACATCTGCAAATATCATAATTGAAATGCTTTAAGCTTCATTAGGAGAAAAAAAAAACGGTTTCAGTAACGATAAATGTATAATATCCCATTCTTTTAATTATGAAATTAACTTCTTCAGGTATTCATATTTGGCTTGATATAGATAACTTGAGTATAAATATATGTTTTCAAACTTGAGATAGTAGTAGGGAACTGGGCATTCTGGCGCCGATTAAAATTGTTAAATTGTGGCTGAAATTGTGAAATTGTATCTGATATTGTTAAATTGTGGCTGAAATTGTTAAATTGTGGCTGAAATTGTTAAATTTGGGTAATTAAAATTTGAACATTTTAAAATTCTTGGAAATTTGATACCTACGAGGGTGGTTCAATAAGTCCGTTAAATATTTTTGTAATACCGACGGGAAAATCATGAAAATGATTTTTCCTAATGCCAACGGAAAATCATGAAAATGATTTTTCGTAATGTGGACAGGAAAAACGTGAGAAAAAAAAATATTTATGTCATGCCGATGGGAAAAACGTGCAAATAAATATTTTTGTAATGCCGAAGGGAAAAACGTGAAAATTAATTGTTTCTAAAGCCTACGAAAAAATGTTTTGTTGTCTGTCTGTCTATGGGAATTTGAGTCTGTCAGTGATTTGGGGTGTGTAATAATTTGTGGGTGTCCTTTGTCGTTGTAATGGGTAATTAAGCTTTAAAATTTCAATCTATGCCGTACGCCCAGTTCCCTACTACTATCTCAAGTTTGAAAACATATATTTATACTCAAGTTATCTATATCAAGCCAAACATGAATACCTGAAGAAGTTAATTTCATAATTAAAAGAATGGGATATTATACATTTATCGTTACTGAAACCGTTTTTTTTTTCTCCTAATGAAGCTTAAAGCATTTCAATTATGATATTTGCTGATGTTGCATGTGAAAAGTAGAATAATACTCATACATATGTACTCGTACGTGTATATTTTTGTATGGAGCGACAGAAGAATGATGACTCATTCTACTTGTGTCAAACTTATAGCATAATTCCTAATACACACATGCATACATACATACATACAGGCAAAGTTAAAAATGTAAATAAAGATGAAGCAAAATTATAACAAGGTCAACTCAAAATTATTTTAAATATGGATGTAGTCAATTTTAAAATCTGGTGGTTTATACAAGGTTTAAAAAACGTTTTTAAGCTAAAATTCTATTACGAATACAATTTTAGTGAATTTTGCTTAAACAACATTCGAAATGTTGTTTAAAATTTTTATGAATTCGGATGTAAGCATTTAATAATAGCCAATGCAAATGTTATTATAATGTTTAAGTAAGATGAGAAAAATATTAAGCACGTCTATAGGGATCATGTAGTCAGTAATATGAATTTTAAAAAGTTTCAAGAAATTTGTAAAGTGTTGGAAGGATAAATATGGAATTTTGAATATAAGCACAGATAATGAATTAAATGATGGTCGCTACAGAAAGCAATTTGACTATTTCATAATTATATAAACTCCATTCATCTAAATGTTATAAATGGTCAGCTACTGGTAAACTGATAACCCAATCTGAATCAGCTAAGCTGATCTAAAAACCAGACCAGGTCCTGATAAGCTGATCTGAAAACCAGACCAGGTCCTGATAAGCTGATCTGAAAACCAGATCAGGTCCTGATAAGCTGATCTGAAAACCAGACCAGGTCCTGATAAGCTGATCTGAAAACCAGACCAGGTCCTAATAAGCTGATCTGAAAACCAGACCAGGTCCTGATAAGCTGATCTGAAAACCAGACCAGGTCCTGATAAGCTGATCTGAAAACCAGACCAGGTCCTAATAAGCTGATCTGAAAACCAGACCATGTCCTGATAAGCTGATCTGATACCTGATCTAATAGCTGATACCTGTTCTGCTATTTGCTGTTAGCAAACACTATCTGATATGGTGTTAAAGCAGTTGGTATCGATAAGAAAGTATCTAATGAAATTTAATGGAATTTCATAATATTGTGAAATTCAATTCCTCTTGTGTAGAACCTTTCAAAAATAACAAAACTGTGCATGTTTAAGCGATATGAAAACAAACAACAAAAAATTAGCAAATAAACAAAAAGAAAATTTTTTTGATCTAGTGAAGTAAAGCCAATAGATAAGCAAAATATAAAAATTTAGACATTTGTAGTTAAAATTTCTATTTAGTAAATTTAAGCTGAAATAAAAACCATTTACATATTTTATTATTTTTTCAATATTTTATTTAACAGTTTTTCTTAAAAATCTTAGTACTAATACAAATTCAACTCTATGTATAAATAAAAATATACAGATATAAAAAGAAAAAAAAAACATCATTAATCTAATGTTTTATTTTTATTTACAAATAATTTAGGTATAGGTAAAAAGATAAAAGTTTTAAACCATTCAATTTTAACATGCTTTTGGGTGAATAAAATACTAAAATTAATAAGATACATTCATAAACAAATAAGTAAATAATAAATAAATTAATAAATAATTAAATAAATATATTAATAAGTAAATACAATTAGTACAAAATTAAATTAATAAATAATTAAATAAATATATTAATAAATATATACAAATAATACAAAATTAAATTCTCGTTGTCATCTTACATGCAATTTAGTAGGAATCATTCTATTCTACATCCATTGTTTCATTGTTTCGGTCTATGTAATGTCCCCAAGCGCGCGTTTTTATTTTATCTTTCATTATATTTCTTTTATCATCAGAAAAGCTAAGTGCTATTTTATATAGTTTTTGGGTATATAGTTGATGTGTTTTAGATCTAAACAAAAACATTTCATCCGAGATAATTTTGGATTCGAATAAGCAACTTTTGTAATCATTAATGGACAACTTTTTAATTACAGACTTTTTGACTCCTTTTGATTTTTTAACAGATTCCGAGCGAAGAGTCGACAGAGAATACATTTTTGCTCTTAAACCAACAAATTCTGTCATTATATCCCCATTGTTTTCATCTTTCATCATTCCCAAAACCTTCTTATTGAGTAGCGGCAAACGAAATTGATTATCTATAGGATATTCTGACGTATCAAAATTCAAACTAATATCATTACGGATGTCATCGTAAAAATCAACAGTTTTAATTGAATAAATAAATGAGTCAGTATCCATATAGTTGAGAGAAATGTTCTCTCCAAATTTAGGCTTCATGAAGCCATAATGGAAGTCATACATTCTCCACTTCGATAACTCCAGTACTGTGAAACCAACATATATGGGTTTATCATATAATGGTTCCATTTTTTCTAACTCTACCGCATACATATCATCAGAAAATTTTATCAACTGCTTAAAATTTGGTTTCGCAATTAATGCTCTGAGACCTAAATGATTCCTGTTTGTCGTTTCCCAAGATGACGTAATTTTAATGTCCCTACGTTTTTCAATGTTTTCCATTGTCTTCCCGTAAACAGCATTGTTTAAAAGTTTGAAGAAATCTTTTTCAAAATTATTTTTAGCATTTGTCCTATGAAATGTGTTTAAGTCAATATATTTTTTAAGCCAAGGGGATTGCTTAAATCTGAGTATTCTATGGATTTGTTTTAAGATGAGGCCATTTGAAATGGCTTGTTTTAAAATTCTATAGTGTATGGTGTAATTTGTTTTTGAGTGTACGTCTGCAACTAATTTTTTGATTTTGGATCCCCCCAGGGCCTTATTTTGGGGACAAAATGGCAAATCATTATGTAGATCATGCACTGAATCGGGATAATCTATATCCACTTCCAAAATGTACCCATACTCTGCAGTATCAGAAATTTTTTTAACATCAAAATCAGTGTCACATACCCACTCAAATTCACCGCAAGGAAGATATTCCGACATCGCCCAACCATACAAGTTGTTAGCGTCTAAGTATACAAGAAATTCTGATGGTTTTGATGCATCAAAATCTTCCAAATATTTGTTATTCGCCTTCGAATATCTTTGCGAGCATTGAACTAGTCCACCTCTAATTCCGTTTTGCATAAACATATACATTTCGGAATCAGTGAACTGTTCCAGTGAAACTTCTGTGGTTTTCAACATTGCATCCCAAGATAAGCCTGGTGCTGTATAATAGTGGCAGGGGTCCAAATCGTATATATCTCTACAAATTTTTCTAAAATTTTCAAACACGTCGGTTAGAAGAAGAACATCTGTCTTTAAATAGAGTTCAGTATAGTCAAGGAGGGTTTTACAGTTAAACTCTCTCCATATTTTTTGAGCATGTTCATACTCGACTACACACATTCTTCATTCGTTAGAATATTGAAGAACTCTTCTCTACTAGGCAGTTTAATTTCCTTAAACTTAGTCATGGAATCCATGTAAGAGTACGGAAATACACCCTTTCTTCTAATCAGGTTGAAATGAGCATCATCAACGAAACATGACCGAAAAGTATTAAAATCATTGCTATCAAGATTTTTCGCTAACTAGATACGTCCATACGTCCTCGAAGCCATAAATCTAAACGAGTCTATAAATCTTATTTCGAATCCATATTTTTCATCTAATCTGATGAAAATTGAAAGAGAAATATAACTCTCTGTGTTCTGGGGAATCACTTTTATTGTAGAATATTTTATAGAAGAAACTTCTTTGAAAAATAGGTGTATATCATATGCGGAAAGATTATGCAATATAACCGGTATAAACTGAGGTGTTTTATAATTTAAATTACATTCGCTATGAGCTGCCCCACGATAATTGCCCGTAAGATGACAATGATCTCTAGCTTTATCGTTATTTAATATTTTCTTACATATATGACAATTTTTTGCATTATTATATTGAGCTATTTCTATTGGGGTTATGAACATTTTCTTAACTTTAAGTAAATAATTTAAATAAATATCTGTACAATCTTCAAAAATTTTTTTGATAAATATATTCGCCGAATCTTCACCAAAATAATGTCTATATAAATTATTTTCTCTCTTAAAACTACAATTAATAAAATAACCGAATGCACAAGCGTGATGTTTCTGTACATTTGTGGTACTTTTACTTATAGCATCATCAACTTTTTCCAAAATAGACTCAAAGTCCGCATAGATTACAAATGGTACATCTAACTGTTTGTAGTAGTTCTTAAACTTGATAATATATTCACCTTTTGGCATTCTAATGACTTTTTTCACACAAACATTTTTATGATGATTATACACATAATCATCATGTGTATGATATAGGCAGGTGTTGCATATCATGATCTTATGATTATGCGATGTTATGCTGGAACGAAGTAATCTGAAGAAAATATAGAAAATACCAATACGATATAAATAAATATAACAATAGGAAGTAACTTTTTAAATAGAGATGAAAGCAGATTTTTCATAAATACACAAATGAAACTTACTTTGATATATCCTTGATGAGTACATAGTGGAAGTTTTCATTAGACTGGAGCAATAAGAGATTAATATGAATTTGTTTTTCTCCTTTTGTTATGTAGTATGGTCCTATAAGCGATGTGCCATTATGGCCAAATACATTGATGCTCAGATCATTTTGATTTTCGAATTGTTTTATCTGCTTCAATGGGAGTGGAAACTCTAGGCCTTCAAAATTTAACATAATTGCTCCTAAATTAATATTCTCATCAGAAATGTTTGTTATATTATAGTTTTTAAAGTTTTTCCGTTGTTTAGGATTCAGACCGCTATTTTTGTACAAAGCCGCAATGAGACACCATTTAAAGCAATAAACATCAGAGTTCTCGATATTTATGCATGCATGCTTGGCTGCAATATTTTTTAGGAGAGGGATAAAATTCGATCCTCTTATTATGGACGCCTTGTTTATATTAACTTCAAGGGAATTTATTGAAATCAAGGTCCATCCGCTATACCTCTCTTGAAACTCTTCCATTTTGGCTCTTAACTCATCGGTCTGTTTCTTGTGCATCTCATCTATGTCATCAGAGAGGGTCACCAACATCATCTTTGAGATGTGCACAAGTTGGCTAACATTCATCTCATCATTTACCATTTTCATATAATCACATGTGAGATCCATATTAAATTTAAACGTAGTATGTATCCTACTACGTTCATTAAGTTGTTTTACTATGGAGCTCTTTGCAGATGCGAGAAACTCCTCCGGAAACAAGACACCCACATTTTTGTTGAGGAGAATATATGTCTCGATCCTCCCATTGAAGTTACTTATTCTTCTAGTGAGAAAATCGCTGATCCTTTCTTGCTGACAGCTGTTTTTGTGTTTTATGGTTCTGACGTGAGCCATACAACCATTTGATTGAATCATCTCATCACAATCCTCACAATATTTGTTGTTAATATTTAGCTTACTAATTCCCAACATAGCCTTCGACTGGCTAGCATAGGTGTGTGTTTCTATATGCTCATTCACTTTTGTTTGAGTCATAAAGACTTTATTGCAGATGGGACAACTTGCGGTATTCATTTTATTTAATTATTTTTATTATTTGTTTATAATTTATTTAATTATTTTATTTATAAACAATTTATTTAATTATTTTATTTATAAACAATTTATTTAATTATTTTATTTATAAACAATTTATCTAATATTATTTTTTTATGCACTATAAACTTGTTTAACAAACAATAATTAGTTTTAGCACTTTTATAGTTTTTTCTTTTTTTTTTTTTTGTTTGTTTTCAAACACTTTAAAAATTTGGTTCGGAAAATAGGTGGTGAATTGTTGAGATATCAAAGTATACTGATGACAATCTACATTATTTTTTCTACTTATATACGTTACATGAGAATCGCGTAGTAGTCATCAAATCTAATTTCTCTGATGGTATTAGGACATATGATGAAATTCGTATACACACACACTCACACACACACACACATACACATACACATACACACATTCCCACAATTCATATGAGAATCGAGGAACGTGAGTGCAGGTCCCTCTATAAGTTTTTGTTAAAGTAAAATATACTAACATAAAATATAATTACCCCTATTTATAAAACTCTGCTTGTCAACCTGATGGGACTTAAAATATTTAATATCTGAAATGCACTTGTACATATAAAACCTATGCCAACACAATAGTTTTCTATCTCCATAAGAATAGCAATGCCAATAGCGTAGAAAACATATATGTAAATATGTATGAAGAAGTGTTGATGTAATTCACACAAGTCATGATATTCTTCAAAGCAAAATTAGATACGATCACATACATTAATCCAACAACTTAACATGCATACATACATTACCAAATGCATTCCCTATCCCCCTCCATTCCAAACATCTATCAGGGTTGCCACTACCTACAGCTTTTATATTATTTCCCCAGAGACCTCAAAAATAAATGTATACATACAATAATAATCATACATACGCAAAGCAACGAAAACTCAGAGGAGCAAACCAAAGTCAATCAAATAACGATCACTACCTACACAAACACACAGATCGCTTGTTACTACCCTGCAGTCAGGCTGTATATAAGTAAATTATAGAAATCTACCAGTAACTAACTGTCTTGTTGGTATATCTCCATTTTCCCATAAGAACTAAGTAATCACTATGTCTAGTTTATGTCTATAGCACGAAGCATTGCATGAGGAATAATTAAAGAGTAGTACTGGTTACAAAGTCAAAAGGGAGTCAGTACATTTTCAACATCAACATTTCCTACAGGGTATAATGATTGTCTTCCACTACAACAAAAATATCGGACACCATCAAACAAACAAGTAAATACACACACACACACATACTCATACACACACTCACATACACATATACAAACACTCACAGATACATCCATCTACTGTAAGCACAAAGTTTCTCAACAATGACAAAAGCTGTACACACAAGTACATATATACATACACACATACATAGAAAGAATCAAACACACACACACACACAACCAGCCTAACGAAATCTCAGTATAAAAATACCCAAAATCCCCAATTTGTAACAGGGTTGCCATCGTTTTTAATTTTTCCCGGTTTTGAATTCCCAAAACATGTCGTCCTCCGCCATTACTAATCTACTGGTATAGAAACAGATTAGAGAAATTGTAATTCTTAATTTTTCTAAATTTGTTTCTTCAAAATCGGACAAGTGAAAAAGAAAAAATTTAAAAGGTCATAAAAAAAACTGACACATACGAACGCCAAACCCTTTGAGGGTTTTACTATACTGACATAGTACCATCACCCTGACTTGGAATTTCTCACCCCCCAGACAATAATCCCAAAAATGTTCCACAGTGTAATTGAACTCATTTTGTCTTCAATTTAAAATTCAAGAACTTTAGAAAATTTTTATTTGATGTTGTTAGTGCTTTCTGTTGAAGTGGTCACTTTAATGTTCTTGTTGTTGTTCTTGCTGCTATATTTTTCAATGTATTTGTGTTGTATATTAGCATTATTTAGTTGACCTCAAATGTATTCGTATTGTAATTTCCTCTCCTCGAAAATTAATTAAATCACCGTGTTGATCAACTACGCGCAGCGCTAGTGAACTTATCTCTCTGTTGTTCACAGCTAAATAGATGAGATTTCCTGGAACCTCGTCTATTTTATAGCCTGGAGGCACATTAATTGGAAATTCATGAAGTGTATGCGATTTGGAGTTGTTCATATATGTGTTAATAGCAATACTACTTTCAGTTCCCAAGATATTCACTTTTAAAATATTGACTGGTAGATCTGAGTAATAATATTTGTTTGGTGTTAGGATTTTACTATTGAATCCTAAAAGTTTTCCAATTGTATTGTCTTTATTAAAATATACAGGATCTTTGGAACTATTAACTTTAACTTGCATTGTATTGTTATTGGCTTCAATAAAAATCTTATTTTGTGGACAGAGCCTTCTGTATTGCTCTTGTATAAAATCTACAATATCATTCAATTCATAAGATCCAATTGGTATTTCAATTTTATGTTCCCCTATATGGAACATATTGTTATAGGTGTCTACATTTGGAATACTGTTGTATAAATGAAAATCAGTTAGAGCACACTCATATGCACCATGTAATTCAATAGAAGGAAAGTAACTAACAGATTACTCTGATGAGTTTGAGCTCAGAGTAAGTGTTATTGACATTATAACTGTCTGGTTATAAATAAATAAAGTTTAGTACAACATATGGTTTATAAGTATGATTTACATATTTATTTAATTTTCTTTTTTTAAAATTAACATTAGTTTCTTAATATTACTGCTATTGTTGTTGATGGTGGTGGTGTTCAGCTATAATATTTCATTCTTACTTATCCAAGAATTGTGTTGATTAGAAAATCCCAGCCATTTAACGTATACCTCCTTTCCTTTAGTTTTAAGAACCTTTTCAACTAGATATGTATTTGGATATCTAGTTTTCGAAAGTTCTTCAGTATAGAATCCACCTTTAATAGGATTACCAAGATAATCTTCTCATATGAATGTTGTAGGATTTGTATTTTGAACTCTTGTAATTGTAAAATTTCTGTTGTCCAATTTGGAGTATAACCTTTTTCAAATGTATGCTTATATTTGCTTATGCGTACATGATCTCCAACATTAAATTTATAAATTTTATACATCTTCAAATGACTGTATACTGTATTTAGTAGCTTTTTCTCATTTGTTGAGTTGACTTTAATCGGAGACATTTTAATGGTGCGATGAACTTTTCTATTGTATGCATTAATTAAATCTTTGTATATATCAATCCACTTATATGAACCATTATAGCTAAATTCTTTCCACATCATTCCTTTCAATGTTCTGTTAAATCCTTCTACTATTGATGCTTTCATACTGCTATATGTTGAGTAGTGACTAATGTTGTATTTATCCATTAATTTTCCAAAGTGTTTGTTGAAAAATTCTTTACCATCATCTGTTTGTAAGTTTTTTGGTACTCGTCCTAATTCAAAAATATTTTCCATCGCCTTGGTTGTTTCGAGTGCAGTTTTAGTTTTTAGTGGTACTGCCCATGCAAATTTTGAAAATGTGTCAATTACAGTTAACAAAAATCGATAATTTCTGTTTTCTCTAGAATAGATCCCCATTTCAACTAAATCAGCTTGCCAAAGATCATCTATTCCTTTCATTACAACTCTACGACGCATAAAAACTTTTCGAGCTTGCTTATGTAGTTCGTTTACTAAATTTCTTTTTGAAGACATTAAGTTGTTTTACAGATTTTTTGGAGAGTGTTGTGATCTACTTGACGCACTTTCAGCTATTGATACAAACATGTAATTTTCCAATCTATAAATTTTCTCATTAAGCTGTTCAATTTGTTCTTCAAAGAATGTTTTAATTTGTAGAATGTCTTTTTGAATTTTATAATTTTCTTCTATATCTAATTTTATTTCGCGTTGTAGCTCCTCAATTTGCATTTGAATATCTTCTCGAATTATAGTATTATCTTCCTTAAAGTATGTTAATAATTTCTCTTCTAATTTTTCGATTTGAGTTTGCAGAAACAATTTATTGATAACATCGTTTTCCTCCAGAGCTTTTGCAACATTTTTGATTCTTTTGTTTTGGACATCAATGTTGTTGTTCGTATCCATAAAGAACCCCAGCAGTTTAGGTGCATTTTTCAAAGAAATTATGCTGCTAGTATCGTTTAAATAGTGTCCAAATTTATCAACAGACATACTTTATATACTTTATTAAAGTTAATGTATTATATTTGCTTCACGTAGTTCTTCAATAATTGCTACAATATCGTTATTGTGATTAGTATGACCTGCAGCTTGTGATGCAAGCAGTAGTCGAAGACGATCTACTAACTCATTTGGATCGTCCCAGTATATATAGTTTGGCTTATGAACGTTAAATTCCATCATTCCATCACCTAATAAATAACTACCTTTTGACTTATATGCTGTTGATTCGTTTAAATTCTTCTGGTTTTTCTCGTCAATAAATTTCTTAATAATATGTTTATATTTATATCCTCTAGTACCCTTAATTTGACCATCAGGTTTATAGTCCCTTCTATATACATTAGTAGTAATTAAAATCTTTTTATAGATTTCGAGTTCAAATTTATTATAATTTTTTGGTATTTTATGAAACATTAGAGAAAATAGTCCTGGTGTTTAGAGCCCATATTTGACCACCAACTTGTATTTTATCTTCATTAAGTTTGAGGTTACTATCACCAAATTTCCATTCATTATTGAAATCTTTATGTGGACCATAGTTTGTATCTAATTCATTTCTTCCTTCCAAGGCTGATAAGTCAGTATAAGTATCTTCTGTATTGGAAGTCTGTGAGTAAAAACCATCTTCATCATCGTCATCATCATTCACAGTATTAGCATCATTCAACAAGATGGTATTATCGAATATTGTTCCTTCTGCTAGTTTTTTTGGTGTACTTGTCTCTATCTTGACTGATGTTTTTTCAGGTTTAAAACTTGTATTATTTTCAACTTCTGTCTTCATTTTTTCTTTTATGGGAATTCTTTTAATATTTTTAGAACTATTTATGAATTCTTTGAGTGGTTCTGTTATAGGTTTAAATGTATCTCTTAGTTGTTCACGTGTATCTATTTCACCAGTTTTTATACTACGAAGCTTTTTCTTCAAGACATTTCTTGTCAACACCAACTGTTTTAAAATTTTCTCTTCCATGTTTAATAATAGTAAATAACAGGTATCAGCTATTAGATCAGGTATTAGTTTATCAGGACCTGGTCTGGTTTTCAGATCAGCTTATCAGGAGCTGGTCTGGTTTTCAGATCAGCTTATTAGGACCTGGTATGGCTTTCAGATCAGCTTATTAGGACCTGATCTGGTTTTCAGATCAGCTTATTAGGACCTGGTCTCGTTTTCAGATCAGCTTATCAGGAGCTGGTCTGGTTTTCATATCAGCTTATCAGGACCTGATCTGGTTTTCAGATCAGCTTATTAGGACCTGGTCTGGTTTTCAGATCAGCTTATCAGGACCTGGTCTGGTTTAGAATTTTCTCATCCATGTTTAGCAAATAAGAAGTATCAGCTATTAGATCAGGTATCAGCTATCAGATCAGGTTATCAGGACCTGGCCTGGTTTTCAGATCAGCTTATTAGGACCTGGTCTGGTTTTCAGATCAGCTTATTAGGACCTGGTTTGGTTTTCAGATCAGCTTATCAGGAGCTGGTCTGGTTTTCAGATCAGCTTATTAGGACCTGGTATGACTTTCAGATCAGCTTATTAGGACCTGATCTGGTTTTCAGATCAGCTTATTAGGACCTGGTCTGGTTTTCAGATCAGCTTATCAGGAGCTGGTCTGGTTTTCAGATCAGCTTATCATTACGTGATCAGGTTTTCAGATCAGCTTATCAGGACCTGGTCTGGTTTTCATATCAGCTTATCAGGTATCAGATGAGGTTATAGCAAATAGATATATCAAGTTTAAAGTTAGATTAATAACTAAAGGTAAGGTTTTATGAGTAGTTACTTATATAGTTATTAAATAGTCAAATTGCTTTCTGTAGCGACCATCGTTTAATTCGTTATCTTTGCTTATCATCAAAAATCCATATTTATCCTTCCAACATTCTCGACAAATTTCTTGAAACTTTTCAAATCTCATATCGCTGGCAACATGATCCTTATAAACATGCTTCATATTTGTCTCATCTTGCTTAATCATTATAATAACATTTGCATTGGGTCTTATTAAATGCTTGGGAATTCTGGTATAAGTTTGACACAGGTAGAATGAATCAACATCCCTATGTCACCCCATACAAAAATATGTACTTCTATTATTCTGCTTTTCACATGCAACATCATCAAATATCATAATTAAATTAGTTTTAGCTTCGTCAGGTGGAATAACTGATTCATTATCGGTGAATGTATAATACCCCATACCTTTAATTGGTGAAATTAGTTTCTTTAGGTATTCATATTTAGGTTAATAGAGAGATTTTGAGTATAAATAGATGTTTTCAAACTTGAGTCCATTAGGACTTTCTAGCAAGCCAATCTTTCCACAATTTGATGGTCCCACTATTAGAGCACGAATAGAATTTGGTAAGAGAGGACTATGCTTTATTTGTGAACTGATGTTCGCTGAATCATCAATATTACGAACTAAAATATTTTTATGTTGTTTTACTAACTGCATTTTTGTAACTAAATGCATTTCATATATATTACCTCTTATATAGGAAAAATTAGATAATATGATTATACGATATCAGAAAACTTTTAGTCATAAAAACACCGTCCTTGGAGGAGGTCTAGTAGACAAAATTTAAACTATCTACCTGTTGAACTTCATCTACATGGATATCAGTACTGTGGACCTGGAACAAAACTACAAAAACGTTTAAATCGAGGTGTTAAAAGAATTAATTTATTGGAATCTGCGTGTAAAAATCACGATATTGCTTATTCCAAAAATAAGGATTTAAGTACCAGACATAAAGCTGATAAAATACTTGAAAACTCCGCTTGGAATCGAGTTTTATCAAAAGATAGTAGTCTTGCTGAAAAATCATTTGCATATATGGTTACTAACGCAATGAAAGCCAAAACAAAATTTGGTATGGGTGTGGAGAAAAAGATAAATGTAAAAAAGAACAAACTAAATGTTAAAACACTATTTAGAACATCAGTTAGAGCTGCAACAAAAATACTAAAAAAAGAAAAACCATTAGATATTAACTCAGCTATTAAAATTGCACGAAAAACTATTAACAAGTCATTAAAAGGAAGAAGGTCTCAAATTATAGTACCACGTGTAATACGTGTTCCAAAAATTGGTGGTTTTTACCTCTAATACCGATTTTAACTGCTCTGGGTGCAATTGGTAGTCTAACAACTGGAGGTGCTGCCATAGCTAAAGCTGTAAATGCAACAAAGAATGCTAAAAATCAACTTGATGAAGCAACTAGACATAATAGAGCGATGGAATCTATAGCAGTTGGAAAAGGACTTTACTTAAAACCATATAAAAAGGGATATGGTTTAGTTCACAAAGAGGAATCAAAAAACTCTTAGAGATGCTGCCCAACAGACCACTTTCTGATGTGGACCTAAACCGTTTCTCTATAAATAGTCCATATTTTAGAGGAGTTTTCATGTTGAATACTCTACCAAAACGAACAAAGAAAATTTAATGTGGAATAATAAATTTAGATGTATCAACAGGACCTGGTACACATTGGGTAGCATATTATAAAAACATCAATGAAAAAGAATATTTCGACAGCTTTGGAAACTTACAACCTCCTTCAGAAGTAGTCAAATATCTTGGTACAAATATAAAATACAACTATAATCAACATCAGAATTTTAATACATTTACCTGTGGACATTTATGTCTTAAATTTATTGCCAGACAGGATATTGGGAATTTTGAATTAGAAATTCACTCAGCTCATTCTCAACGATTAGGTTTTCTTCACCTTCTCTACTTAGGCAATATGATCCGCTCGAGAGATCTTTAATATCGTCATCTGTTAAAGTATTATATCGTTTAGAATAGTATATTTCATGGACGTGTCAAGCTCCTTTACGTGGATTAAGGTTTTGTTGTTTAGAGAATTAAATTTTGAAATTAGATTTGTTGTGGAGTCCATTTTTTTATTTAGTTCTTCTCATTTTGAATGTTTAACTGGAAATGATCTTAAAAGTAGTGATGATGACTTCAAGAAGGTTAATCGAAAATAATTATGGTGAAATAGTGAATAATTGGGGGATAGTGATAGAGAGAAAGATATAGTTATAGAGAGAAAAGGGTTAGAGAGAGATAGAGTGCTAAAAAGAAATATGGAATAGAGATGATAGTATAGATATTTTAAAAATTTAAAGAACAAATTAGTCTTAAAAAACCTTCCAACATTCATCATCATTCATTTATCAGCAAATAAAATGAGCCAAATTAGACGTACTCTAAACCAATTTATAAAAGATTTTGAAAGCTTCAGGCTTTTTGATCATTGGGAGATGGTAAAATTTTTCCTAAATATGCTGGATGAGAACGAAGAATATGGCATAATAGAAGATGAAGACAACACACAAGGGCATTTTGGAAACTGCCCATGGTACGATCCGAAGTGTGAGGAAGGACCTGATACTTGTAGATGTACAATATATTTTTTACGGAAAAGTATATTAGAACATCTAATAATTGGATACTATGAAATGTTTCCATCATTATAAATAAAATATTTAAGAAATTAAATTAAATAGTATTATTAACAGAAATAAAATAAAATAAAATAAAATAAAATTGTATTATTAAAATATTCCTTGTTTTGTATTATTTTTTCTAAAGGAAAATTAGGAATGATCTGTTCGAATAGAAAATAACAGAAACTTTTATGTAGTGAAAAATATAAGGACTTATCCGATTATCTAAATTTTTGGTCTTTACGAAAATATCTAATGAAATTTAATGGAATTTCATAATATTGTGAAATTTAATTTCTCTTGTGTAGAACCCCTTTAAGGAAACTTTAACAAGACTGTGCATGAAATATAAATAAAACCAAAATAATCTAAACAAAAATTTTGGAAATAAGCAAAAACAAAAATTTTTTGATCCAACTACATAAGTACGTCAAGTAGAGAAACAAAATACAAAACACTTGTTGTTAAAGTATCTATTTAGTAAATTTAGGATGAAATAAAAAAGCATTTCCATATTTCATTCTGTTTTCAATATTTTATTTAAAATTTTTTCTTAAAAAATTCTTATGTATATGTACATCACTTTTTGTCTTATTTTTATAATAAAATATTTTTTCTTAATAACTAAGATTTTATGTACAATAATTTTTATAATAAAATAATTTTTCTTAATAACTAAGATTTTAACAATAATAGAATTTTTCTTAATAACTAAAATTGTATGTATATTAATTTTTAATTAATTTTATCCGTTTTCTTGCGTATAAATCATGTCAGCAGCAATGCCATGGATGTTGTAAAAACAACAACGTTCTTGGTTGTATTTGGTGCTATCCATTGCAGCAATCAGACACCACTTGAAACAATATGCATCATTGTTTTGTATATTGATGCAAGCAAATCTTCTTACTAATTTTTCTGGAGTAGATATATAATTTGAACCTTTAATGAGAGATGCTTTATTGATGCTTATTTCCGCTCGAACTATACGTATCAAAGTCCAACCAGAGTCCCTCTCTTGGAATACAGGCATTTTATTTTGAATTTCGGATATTTGGTTAGAAAAAAGCTCTTCTACATTATCTGCCTTCGTCAGCAAACTCATTTTAGCTCTATGATGAATTATATTGAGCTTCAATTCCTCACCCACAATTTTTAAATATTCTCCCACAATACTTATATTAAATTTTATAATTGTGTGGCTTAGTAAATGACTTTCAAGCATCTCTATGAAAATATTTTGGTTTTCTCCAACAAATTCTTCCAAGAGCAGTTGGTCTTTCTTATTGTTTAATCCATATGTAACGATATTATTTTTAAATGCTCTTGATATTTTATAATATCTCACATTATCTTCTTCTGTCCTAGCATGCGAAGTATTCATTGGAGTTGGTAGAGTTTCTTCTCCTATTTCTTCATCGCTATCCGGTAAATTTATATCCATAGAATCGTTCAATAAAGCCCCTCCGAGGATATCTACTCTTTGTTGTTGAGGCTGTTATTCTTGTTGATGTTGTTGCTGTTGTTGATTGTAAGTAAGAGGTTGCCATTGCATCCAATTGGAAAACTGCTGCAATTAATTATCTCCTGTAAGGGGATTATAAGTGTAGCTTGGATACTCATATTGCTGATATTGTATTGGTACTCCTGTCCCCAAAAACTGATTATTCCATGACATTGGGGTAGGGTAACAGTTAGGCATAACGTATTGCTGATAACTCATTGGTAGTTAATATTGAGGGTATTGTAGAGAAGGCTGTTGCTGATGATGATGAAAAGTGTTTAGCTGCTGCTGCCGATTTTGAAGAGACAGCGGTTGCCCTTGATTTTTGCCCCCTTGATTCATCATACTATGAGTCTTAAGGTGATCCAAAAAGGATTTTTGATATTTGTAAACTTTGTTACATATGTCACAATTATAACCCGAAGACTCAGTTTTCCAAATTAATTCAAAATTATAAACGCGGAAGTATAATGGATTGACGACAATGATGCTGCTAAATACAATAAGTACTGATGTGTTGATTAGAAAAGTTGGCGTATTTATAAAAAAATTAGTCGCGGTAGCTCTGCTTACTTGCAAAATTATACTTTTTGTTTCTCTGCTGGTGACTGTACTTAGTTGAAAATCCTCTGCTTTAAAATAATCGTTGTCAAAGAAATGACTGCGTTGCATAATATAAATGTATTCAAATATTATGTCTGTATTCTACAGAGCCACAAAATATTCCATGCACAAAAATTCCCACGGTCACACATCCATATGTATGTACATACATAAATCCATACATACAAATGTACATACATACATACACACAAATATATTTCTAAAACAAATAAACACAATATAAAATTACCAGCGGCAATCAAGCTGGACCTACCACACAAGCATTAGGGTGTTCACATACATGAGAACATTTTACACCATAAAATGTCGGTATGATAAATAATTTATTAGCGTAAGGAAATCGCACATACACATTCCCACGATTCATATGAGAATCACCTAGTAGTCATCAAATCTATTTTCTCTGATATTACTGGTATAGTATTACGATAAAAAATTTCTAGAGTCTGGCAACACCGGCAATTTTCCCTTTGGTATTAGGAAATAATAATCATGTTTTGCCATCGGCATTTGAAAATAATATTCATGTTTTGTCGTAGGCATTAGGAAAAATCAATTTCATGATTTTTAATCCATTAATACAATAAAAAATCACCCGTTCACATGCAATTAATGTCACCACAAAAAAAATCACCCGTTCACACAACTTATGTAAACAAAACACATTTAATGTATACAAAAAAACTCCTAATGTAAACAAAAAACACAATTTCAAAAATTTAAAATTTTAATTCCCAAATTTTAAAATTTCAGAAAATTTTGCACCGAAATTTACAAATTTCAAATTTTAATTACCCAAATTTCACAATTTTAATCGGCGCTCGAACCCCCAGTTCCCTACTACTTTTATACTCTTGCGTAACAAGAATGATGAAGATCTTGTACAATCTATCACTTTTCCTGACAAACCTAAACTTACAATTTCGTTAATCTCATGAAGAATTCCCCATGAGCACTTATCTGATCATACTAAATTGAATATGATTAAAATTATAAACAATTCTAATTCTATACCAATAGCATTACGCAGTTGGGATTGTCATGTAAATCCTCACATCTGGAATGTTAAAATGGCTGCAGGTAGAGAGCGACCCCGGTTTGTACTGATTGCATTTCAGCAAGAAAAAAAGTTTTTTCATTGCGATCTCACTAATCTAAAAGTACATTTGAATGCAGTTTCATATCCATATGATGATCTCAACATAAAATTTAAAAATGAACGCTACGCATTTCTGTATGATATGTATGTAAGATTTCAGCAAAGTCACAACCTCTTCTATCTTCTCAAGAGTTTAAGAATAACGCGCCCATTATTGTAGTAGATGTTAATTATCAAAACGAAACCCTTAACAACGGGCCAATTGACATAAAAATTGAATTTGAAACAGCAACAAATATTCCAGCCAAAACATCAGCTTACTGCATTCTTATTCATGATCGTCTAATTAAATACATACCTATAAGAGGTCAAGTTCGCAAAATCTTATAAATTAAAAAAGATGAAAAATAATATAGTTTTCATAGACTTGCAAGGTTTTAAAAGTAATGCAAATGCTTTTAGAAGAAAGAAGTAGTAATCGTTTTCAACAATAACCAACACATCAATTTTATCATAAAACCTCCTTTTGATTTTAAATTTTTAACAACAAAAAAGCAAAGAGAAGCAAACTGGTTAACAAAACATTATCATCACTTAAGCTGGAACGATGGAACTGTTTCATATTAAAGTGTTTGTAAATTTTTAAAAGCTAATGAAGGACACTCCAAAATATACGTTAAACGTGTAGAAAAAAGACGATGATTACAAAAAACATTGCAGAACAAATTTTAAATACAGAGGATATTGGCTGCATCAACTTTAAGCAAATGGCTACTAAATATCTAGACCATCTATATTGCAGTTATCATTACAATGGGGTTTGTGCATTACGAAATGCTCTTTTACTAGCAAAAGAAGCAGATTTTTAAATTAATGTTTTAACTTTATACACCTAACAATTATAATTATTTTTATTTAAATCTATTCAATAAAAATTAATGATTTCAGACTTATTAACCAATGTTTTATTATTATTAAAAAATGAGTTGATACAGTCGAGCAAAGATTTGTCTTCAAAAATTAGTATTGGTCGCCAGTGTGTGTATATGTATGTATGTATGTAAAATATATACATACGTACTCATAGATTTAATATTTATAAACAAATTTCATCAGCATGTCCACCAACGACGTAGAGCATGAACCGTCATTCAAAAATACAAAACACACATGATCAACATGTTTTGATCAGGCTAAAGTTCGTATCGCTTTGTAAGCCAAATTACATGTGATAATTATTAATGAACAAATAACACCAAATTTAGTTGCAAATATTCTGACAAACACATAGTTGAACGGAACAACCGGCTGTATTCGAAGGCCACTAAACCTTCCTCATCAGCATCCTTTTGTGTTTGGTCCACTGTGTGTGGTATCAGTTAATGTAGATTTCTGCTTTATATACGCAACTTTTTTGCAAATGGAATATGTGAGTTGATTTGATTCATCGTATTACAATTTGCTGAAAGCTTTTTTGTAATGAAAGCTCATTTTTACAATCTCTAAATTTACAACAGTCTTGCCATTGTCGTTTGTTCTTTACTAATTATGCACATGTTAGTTAATTTGCTCATTTTCTGTTATACTTAAGACAAACTTTTTTGGTTTGATACTATAAGTATATTTTTATTTTTAATTTTTGCCACTGGCCCATGACTATTAATTTTTAGATAATTTTAATTATTATTAATTTTAATTATTATTGTTCGAACTTTCATTTTATTTATATATATAGGATTTAATCAGGCTAAAGTTCGTATCGCTTTGTAAGCCAAATTACATGTGATAATTATTAATGAACAAATAACATCAAAGTTAGTTGTAAATATTCTGACAACACATAGTTGAACGGAACAGCCAGCCGTTTTCGAAGGCCACTAAACCTTCATCATCAGCGTTCTTCTGTGTTTGGTCCACTGTGTGTGGTGTCAGTTGATGTAGATTTCTGCCTTATGTACGAAACTTTTCTGCAAATGGAATATGTGAATTGGTTTGATTCATCGTATTTCAATTTGCTGAAATGTGTTTTTGTAATGAAGGCCCCAAATTTACCATCACTATATTTACAACAGTCTTACCATTGTCGTTTTTTCATTACTAATTATGCACATGTTAGTTAATTTGCTTATTTTTGTTATACTTAAGACAAACTTTTTTGGTTTGATACTATAAGTATATTTTTATTTAGTTTTTGCCACTGGCCCATGACTATCTATTTAGTTAATTTTAATTATTATTGTTCGAACTTTCATTTTATTTTTATATTTATGATTTAATCAGGCTAAAGTTTGTAAGCCAAATTATGTGTTGTCAGAATATTTACAACTAACTTTGATGTTATTTGTTCATTAATAATTATCACATGTAATTTGGCTTACAAAGCGATACGAACTTTAGCCTGATTAAATCATAAATATTTAATTATTATTGTTCGAACTTTTCATTTGCAAAAAAGTTGCGTATATAAAGCAGAAATCTAGATCAACTGACATCACACACAGTGGACCAAACACAAAAGAACGCTGATGAGGAAGGTTTAGTGGCCTTCGAAAACAGCCGGTTGTTCCCTTTAACTCTGTATGTGTTTGTCAGAATATTTACAACTAACTTTGGTGTTATTTGTTCATTAATAATTATGACATGTAATTTGGCTTACAAAGCGATACGAACTTTAGCCTGATCAAATCATAAATATAGAAACATATGAAGTTCGAACAATAATAATTAAAATTAGCTAAAAATTATAATACTTTTCATTAGATCAGGGTTGCATTTCCACATAAACCAAATTTCCAAGTCGGCTGTTTCGCCGCCGATAGCGTGTCGTCATTGATGTAATGTTTTGTCATATGTATATCGGCTCAAAATTTTTAATAAGTGAATCGTATGGAAGTATATTTCGTTGACGTAATTTTTTAACGTTTTTGTAATATATTTTCTTAAATTTTTTCTGTTATTTATATAGAATATTTTTAACTGATGAATTTTTTTCAAGTGCCGGCACATCCCCGCCTACATGAAACCGCTTTGCCGCCGCTAGTAAATGAATAGCACAGAAAGTATTAATACTTGTATAATAGTCTGAACGGGGCTTAAGTAGCAATACAACCGGAAATTTAATCGATCAGACGAATATTTGTTTCTGAGGAGAATTTAAAAAACATTATCATGTTTGTAGATTCATATGTACGTATATATGCACATATGCATGTACATATATATGTAAGTATATCAAACAAAACTTTAAGACAAAATTGAGATGTCCAGCAGAAGCATGCATAAAAAATTTATACGTAATTTCACATCAACCACTTGATAAAAAATTTCATGTAAACAAATAGCGCAAAAGTTTGAGGAACAACATAGAAGCAATTTCGAGCATACAAGTTTGTATTAAAAATTTAATGTAGACAAATATTTATTCGTATGTCTGATTGTATTTTTGTATATCAAATGTGTATACATACACACATACATACATAAGTACATAAATGCGATCACAAAAAAAAATATTTATCATTATTTAACAAAAAATTTTTTGTTCATTTCATTTTTGTTAATCATTAATACGGCAGCGCGCACAAGAGCCGATTTCAAAAAGGACAGACAAACAAGCGTATAGCATATGCACGCGCATACAATTAATATAAACAAAATTTATCAATAAGTATCAAACTACAAGAATTCCCACGGACAAAAGACAAAAACTATCGCGCCACCGCCAGCCTCCAAATATAAACAATGAAACTGGTATTAATACGCATCACAGATGGACGAAATACAAACACACAAAATAAATGTAAACAAACCTCAAATATAAACATACACACATCAAACAAAGCCGACACCCCCATTAATTTTTTATCACTTAATTAATTGGCTAATTAACATTAATTTTATTACCCCAATAAAAAATAATGGGGGTACCTCATACACTATTCAACTACTTTGTTTTCTAAAAGTTCGTTGATAATATTTCGTACGTATTGTTTTTTAAAATTCCAATAAACAATACCGTTTTGAAACACATTTGTTAGCCCGATTTCATTCAGTTCATTTCCTAAAACATCTTGACTCAGACAATACGTCAATCATACCGTGTTTTATTTCAGTTATTTGGTTACGTTATTGATTTTCGTTTCCGAGAAGTATCGTTTTTTAAAGTGCTGCCCGTTTTCATTGCAAATAAGACACACTTTATTTTCCGCGAAAATGTCACTGACAATTATTATGTCAGATGAAAACACATCATCGTCCGCTACAAACAAATTCACCAATGACGTAACACTATCAATCGTGAGTTACACCTGCATTATCTCTTTCAACAGTCTCGTGCCGTCACAAACTCCGCTAATACGTACAGAGCATTTCTGTCTGTCAACATCAATAATAGCAGCCTGAGATTATCGTATCATGCTACATTCACTGCCGGTGTCAAAAAACTCCTTACCATCCATTGTAATCCGTTTATCATTAGCATACTGTTTCACGCTATTTACGTTACGTACGTTAAATCTTCCGCAATTTTCCGGAGACCCCTTTGGATGTACCCATTGGCAATCTTTACACCTTTGTCGACGTTGCGGTTTTGGGCAAGCACTAAATATGTGCCCGCTTCAGAACAATTAAAACAAATTTTCACTTTTCGATCACTTACCGGCTTATTTCCAGGATTAGCATTTTTAGTGGTATAATCATTATTTTTGTCTGGTATCGCTATTCTGCTATTCAATGAGAAGCTGGCCATATTTATGAAACATTGTTCCAAGACCTAGCGCATTTCCCTCATTGTTTGAAACCTCCTTGTAGCAATTGTCACTTGCAGCTCGCGGTGTTTTAACCCATCTCGTGCGTACTTTATGGTAGACGATTCGCTTATACGATATCGCCTTCCCAAAAAGATATTGGCAAACAATATTCGGTTATAGTCTCGCCATTCATACGTGCTGTTTTTTGAAACGCCGAATTCCGCCTCTAAAGCGATTGAAATTTTCTCCAGGTTACAAAAAGATTCGTTGACGTATCAAGTCATACTTTAGCTGGACCCTTTAGCTTATTGTAAATAAGCCATAACGCTTGTATTGTATATTTCTCAACTCTATCGTAGAATTGTCGTACACTGAAAACTATATCTTTTGTTGGGTCATACTCAGGTAGTTTGTCAGAAATTTCTCTTACACCGTAAGCGTTACGCGTTCCGTGTTCTCGCGTTGACTGCATAGATAGTGGTTGATGTTCCGTCGCATCTTATTGTCTTTGTTCTGGTGTCTGCACATTAGTCGTCGCGGGTGGTTGCTGCATAGGCATCATCATTTCTTCTAAACCTACACTTTCTGTAAGACGTTTAATCAATTCACCTTTAGTACCATACGTTTGTAAATCACGTTCCCGTAACAAGTCTTTTATATATGGAACTTTTAGAGACGATATTTGTGGCATGATGTCTTATTTGTGTTCACTGTACAAAAAAACTTAAGTATCGAATAAGAATATGTTTTCAAAAACCTTCACACGATAAGTTTTTGTATTTTTATAGTTTTTATTTTTCTCTCTCGTTTTAAAATCACTTTTCGTAATTTTTTACTGCTTTTGAAAAATTTTTGTTAAATAATAAAAATACGTTTTTTCAGTTTTCTTTAACCTTTTCATATACACGTTTTTCAGAGCTATTCGCTTTATACGCTTTCTTTTATTTTCTTTGTATTACATCTTTTTTGTGTGTCACTGTACGTTTTCTATTTGTTTTAAGCTTTTCGTTCTGTTTTTTTAAATGCTTTTGTTTTATTCATACTTTTTTTATTTAGAGAATTTCGTTGTCTCTTTTCTCAGAGTAAACACTTTTAGATCTTAAATCATTAAACTTTCGTTTTATACATTTTCTATTTTCCAACTTGCGTTTTACTCGTTTTTTTTTATTTCAACACTTTTCGTTTTCTACGTTTCTTTATCCTTTCCGTTTTATACGTCTCCTTACACTTTTTCTTTTGGCAAATCACGTTCTTTTATTTTTGAAGCTTTTCGTTTTCTACGTTTCTATTTTCTTTTACTTTTCCTTTCATGAGTAAACTGTACGTTTTATATTCTGTTTTAAACTTTTCATTCTTTTTTATTTAATCTTCGCACTACTGAAACCCACCCAGGTGGGATTTTGGTTTCTCAACCTTTGATAACTAAGATAATTTTCGACCAAACAACAAATGCTTTTGACTCAATGACTATTTTCTGTTGTTTTAACTTAAAATATCATATCACTCTATATTGTGATATTGCTAATATATTTTTTTATTTTGTACATTTTCCAACATTTTGCCCGAAACCCACCCAGGTGGCTTGCATCAGAAATTCGAAATTTTAGTCATTATTCAACATAAAAATACTTTAAAATATATAACAAAAATCTTATTTATTATCCGTAAATATTATTTTGAAAAATTAACATGACTATTGTCTATAATTATAGATGTTTAGATAAACCTTTCTCTGATGAGAATATAATCAAAAAGGACTATCATACATATGTACCATACCTACAATTTTACAACAATAATGATGAAATCAGAATTTCAATACAAAATCAAGATTTGTACGTGCTGCCCAGTGAGAGCTACATTTATGTAAAAGGATTTGTTGCTGATAATAACTCCAAATCTTCTTTATCTTCGGAGAACCTTATATTAAAAAACAACTTTGTGGCATATCTATTTGATGAAATTCGCTATGACCTCAATGGAATTGAAATTGATCATACAAGATATTTAGGAGCCACGAGCACCATAAAGAACTTGGTTTCTCTATCACCAACAGAAAGCAATGTGATGCAAAATGCTGGATGGAATAAAATTGACGATGTCACTCTTGCAAATGGATCTTTCAATTTCTATGTAGCTCTAAAAATGCTTCTAGGATTCGCTGAAGACTACAACAAAGTTATATTACATGGAAAACATGAATTGATACTCTTGCGTAATAAGAACGACGAAGATCTCGACTGTTTCTACTGAAAAAGCTAAACTTACAATTTCACTCATCTCATGGAGAATACCTCATGTTCAATTATCTGACCTTAGCAAATTGAATATGATTAAAATTATTAACAATGGTGCTTCTATACCCATGGCATTTCGCAGTTGCGATTGTCATATTAATCCCCAATTAAACAGAGGAACTAACCATATTTGGAATGTTAAACTGGCTGCAAATAGAGAACGCCCCCGTTTTGTGTTGATTGCTTTTCAACAAGAAAATAAGTTTGTTCATTGTGATTTGACTAATTTAAAAGTACATTTAAATTCAGTCTCATACCCGTATGATGATCTAAACATAAAGTTCAAAAATGAACGTTATGCAATTCTATATGATATGTATCTAAGATTCCAACAAAGCTACTATATAAAAGAATCACAACCGCTTCTAACTGCATCAGAGTTTAAGACAAAAGCTCCTATTATTGTAGTAGATGTCAGTCATCAGAATGAATCACTCAATAATGGACCGATTGATATAAAAATAGAATTTGAAACAGCAACTAATATTGCAGCAAAGACATCAGCTTACTGCATTCTTATTCATGATCGTATAATAGAATATATACCCATCAAAGGACAAGTTCGAAAAGTGTTATAAATTGAATAATATGGAAAATAATATAATTTTTATAGACGTACAAGGTTTCAAAAGTAATTCAAACGATTTCATCGCAAAAGAAGTAGCGATTGTTTTCAACAATTATGAATATAACAATTTCATTATAAAACCACCATTTGATTTTAAATGCTTATCAATAAAAAAGCAAAGAGAAGCAAAGTGGTTAACAAAAAACTATCATCACCTAAGCTGGACTGCTGGATCAGTTTCATTTCATAGCGTTTGCAATTTCTTAAAAGCCAACGTAAGATGTTCTAAAATTTACGTAAAAGGTGAAGAAAAAAGACTATGGTTGGAAAAAATGTTACACCGAAAAATTTCTAACGTTGAGGATATAGGCTGCATCAACTTTAAACAAATGGAAATCAAGTATCCAGAATATTTTTATTGTAATTATCATAATTTTGGTGTTTGCGCATTAAGAAATGCTATTTTACTCTCAAAAGAAATATCTTGTTTTAAATGAACTTTTCCACTTTTTAAAATATTTATACTTAAGAATATATTACTGTATGTATTATTATAAAATTTTAAACAATAAATGTTTACAAAATAAAAAATGTAAAAGTGTTTTCTTATTTCAAATACAAACTACATAAAGAGAATAGAAGGAAGTGGGGAGGAGGAGAAGTTAACTTTTTTGCTTACTGGCAAATTTTTACTTTTTGTTTCTCTGCTGATGACTGTACTTAGTTGAAAATCCACTGCTTTAAAATAATCGTAGACAAAGAAAATGACTACGTTGCAAAATATAAATGTATTCTACACAAGCACAAAATATTCCACGCACAAGTTCTCACGATCGCACATTTATACATTCATACATTCATACAAGCAAACATTCATTTATACATTCATACATGCATACATTCATTTATACATTCATACATACATATTTACATACAAATATATTTCTTAAACAAATAAACACAATATACAATTACCATCGACAATCAAGCTGGACCACCCACACACAAGCATTAGGGGTGTTCACATACATGAGAACATTTTATAAATAAATAAATAAAATAATTAAATTAATTTATTTAATTATTTTATTTATAAACAATTTATTTTATTTATAAACAATTTATAGCGTTAGGAAATCACACAAACATATATACTTACATATGTATATATATATACATATATACAAGTATACATATATACATTTTTACATATATACATATATACATACATACACAAAAATTTCTACAGTCTGGCAACACTGGAAAAAAATAATCATGTTTTGCCGTCGGCATTTGAAAAACATAATCATGCATTGCCGTAGGCATTAGAAAAAATAATGATGCATTGCCGTAGGCATTAGGAAAAATTATCATGCATTGCCGTAGGCATTAGAAAAAATAATGATGCATTGCCGTAGGCATTAGGAAAAAATATCATGCATTGCCGTCGGCATTAGGAAAAATTAATTAATTAGGAAAAATCATCTCATGATTTTCCCGTTGGTATTAGGAAAAATCATTTTCATGATTTTCCAGTCGGCATATATGTATACTTATGAAATCTTAATCTTATGAAACCCCTTAATCCACCCCACAAACATACATACATATAAATTCCCACGGTCATAAAAAACCTGACTTACTGAACCGCCCTCGTATGTAGTAATAATAAAAAACTACTTATGTAAACAAAAAACTCTTTATGTAAACAAAAAACTCCTTATGTAAACAAAAAATTGGACGGACTTATTGAACCACCCTCGTAGGTATCAAGTTTCACAAATTTCCAAGAATTTTAAAATTTGGGTAATTAAAATTTCAAAATTTCACAATTTTAATTGCGGCAGGACCGGCAATTCCCTACTACTCACGTGTAATACGTGTTCCAAAAATTGGTGGTTTTTTACCTCTAATACCGATTTTAACTGTTTCATATTAAAGTGTTTGTAAATTTTTAAAAGCTAATGAAGGACACTCCAAAATATACGTTAAAGGTGTAGAAAAAAGACGATTACAAAAAACATGACAGAACAAATTTTAAATACAGAGGATATTGGCTGCATCAACTTTAAGCAAATGGCTACTAAATATCTAGACCATCTATATTGCAGTTATCATTACAATGGTGTTTGTGTATTACGAAATGCTCTTTTACTAGCAAAAGAAGCAGATTTTTAAATTAATGTTTTAACTTTATACACCTAACAATTATAATTATTTTTATTTAAATCTATTCAATAAAAATAAATGATTTCAGACTTATTAACCAATGTTTTATTATTATTAAAAAATGAGTTGATACAGTCAAGCAAAGATTTGTCTTCAAAAATTAGTATTGGTGGTCGGTGTGTGTATATTCAAAAATACAAAACACACATGATCAACATGATTTGATCAGGCTAAAGTTCGTATCGCTTTGTAAGCCAATTATTATTATTATTATTATTATTATTATTATTATTATTATTATTATTATTATTATT